>LZPO01116607.1:115509-128957 GCA_001675575.1 Neotoma lepida | reverse complement strand
TTAAAAACATTGATCTAGCTGGGCAGTGGTGGCACTCACCTTTAATCCCACCACTCAGGAAGGTTGGAGCTGAAAGAAGAAAGCTCTCTTAAGACTGGTACACTTTTAAATTGTATGGCAGACTGAAGTAAAATCAGTAGCAGTACCATTACAGATGCATCTTTAGAAATAAAAAGACTACATACAATATTGGCAAGCAAAACAAACAAACAAAAATCACACACACAAATCCAAGGCCCAGTCCCAAAACATAATGTGATGAAAACAAAAGAATGAGGGCCAGCCAGATGTCTCAGCAAGTAAAAGTACTTGCCTCCAAGCCTACAACCTGAGTTCAATCCTTGGAGCCCACAGAGTGGACGGAGAGCACTGACTCCCTCAAGTTGTCTTTGGACCTCTACACATAAGCTGTGGCAGTGCATGCAGACACACAAAAAAATATTAAAAAAATTTTTAAAAGATGAATATAGGGAGCTGGAGAGCTAGCTCAGTGGCACTACCATGCCAAACCTAGAAATACAATTTTAAGAGCTTTGTTATTCCTATACTCTCTAAGGTCTTCACATTTGCTAATACAGAAGAGATATTTTGGCATGTATTCTGAAATATTCGTAGAGGTTTTACTGTAGTGTTTTATAGAATAATAAATTAAAATAATAAATTAAAATCAAGAGTTCAAGGCTAGTCTTAACTACATATCAAGGTTAAGGCTAGCCTGGGGTACATCAGAATCAACTTAAAGCTTTTTGTTTTGTTTTTCTTGAGACAGGATCTCATGTATACTTGGATGGTATTGAACTTGTATACTGAAGATGACCTTGAATATCTGATCCTCTTGCTTTAGAGTGTTGAGGTTACAGGTGTGTGCTACCACACTCATGTGGTACTAGAGATTGAACCCAGAGCCTCCTGCATTCTAGACAAGCACTCTCTACCAGCTAAACTGTATCACTAGCCCAGAATCTACTTACTGTTAATAACTTAACGTTCAGCAGCATCTGTAAAACATCCCTAAAATCATAGTTATTTTTAGGGCAGGCATAGTCCAAACTCTGCTTTTGAGATTTGCTTTCTTTTTTCCAGTTAAGTCTAATCATAAGGACATTTTTGAAGAAATATANTGTTTGCTTTTCTTCGGTCATAAAAACTGGTATTAGGGANTGGAAAGAGATGGCTCAGTGATTAAGAGTGCTTGCTGCTTTTGCACAGGACTGGAGTTTGGTCCCACAATTAACAGTTTGCAGCCCCTTGTAACTTTAGTTCTGTGGGGATTCAATATTCTTTCTGGCCTTCAAGGGTACCTTCACACATGTGTTTGTGCACACACGCAAATGTATGCACACATAATAAAAATCTTCTTTTAAAAAACTTATTAATTGGAGTGTGTTTGTGTGTGTGTGTGCGCGCGCATTCATGCATGCATGTGGGTGTATGGTTAATCCCAGGGCCTTCACATGCTAGGGAATGATACACCACTGGTTATAGCTCCATCTAGGAAACAAACTTTTAAAAAGAAGATGATGAATTGTATTACCAGTTCTTTCTCATCACTGGTAGTTGAAAATATTTTAAATAAGGATGGAGCTGAGGAGGCTATAATTCAGTGAAGGCAAACACATTACTCCTCGGAGATTGGAAACCTGATTAGGTTGAGCCCTGTTTGATAGTATGCTGTAGTTTGGTTATAGCAGTAACATGAATAAGGAAGATGTTGTTTAAAGCTATCCTAGTGGGTAAGGAGAATAGACACAGCAAACTTGGCAGGAAGCCTGGCTTCTAAAACTGAATCCAAGTCATCAAATTTGCCCTGACATGCCATATGAGGTTCAAGTAACAGAGGAGTGAATTTTATTCAGGGAGGCTTGAAAGAGACACAAATAAGGGCGAGCTTGTTGTGTGTGTATATTTATATGACTTTCCTGTTTGTTTGTAGTTGGCAAGCTTTTGGCAAGAGAAACAATTGGAGCTATAAAATTTAAGTAAGATAACCTATGAATTGATAGCTTACCATAAGCTGAAATTTGTTTGGAAGATTCTAGTTAACACATTGCTATTTGTGAAAAGGAACTGGAATTCAAGGAAAGCCGGAAAATCCCAGACACACTTAAGAAGTAACTTAAAATTTCATTTCCTATAAAATGTATGGTTTCAGTATGTCTTGCTGCTAGCAGCAGGTAAGACCTCTTGCATCTAAGATATACATTTCAGCCAAGCCTTATGGCTTCATCCTGCAACTCTAGTATTTGAGAAACTGAGGCAAGAGGACTGCTGTGAATTTGAGTCTGATCTTGGCTTCATGGTAAGTTCTAGGTCAGCCTGGATTTTAGTGTGAGATTTATTTATTTATTTATTTATTTATTTTAAGATTTATTTATTATGTATACAGAAGAGGGCGCCAGATCTCATTATAGATGGTTGTGAGCCACCATGTGGTTGCTGGGAATTGAACTCAGGACCTCTGGAAGAACAGTCAGTGCTCTTAACCTCTGAGCCACCTCTCCAGCCCCGAGATTTATTTTTTGTCATTGCTTTAGAATTTTGTATTTCTTTTGCATTTCATAATTTGGGGTAAAATTTTTATCAGCTTTACTTTTTTTTTCTTTTAATTTTTATTTATTCTTCTTTCATACAGTACATCCCTACTGCAGCTTCCCCTTCCTCCACTCTTCCCGGTTCCCTATCACCTCCCCTTGTCCCCAAGTCCACCCCCTACCCCAGAAAAGAGCAGGCCTCCCAGAGACATCAACCAAACATGGCACAACAAAATACAGTAAGACTAGGCACAAATCCTCACATCAAGGCTGGGCGAGGCAACCCAGAAGGAGGAAAGGGGTCCTAAAAGCAGGCAAAAGAGTCAGAGATACCCCCACAACCACTGTCCAGTGTCCTTCCAAAACACCAAGCCAACAACCATAACATATATGCAGAGGACCTATGTAGGGTCTGCAATTGCCACTTCAGTCTCTGTGAGCTCCCATGAGCCCTGCTTAGTTGATTCTGTGGGCCGTGCTCTCCTGATGTCCTTCACCCCTTTGACTCCCACAGTTCTTTTCCCCTCTTCTATAGTCTTCCTCGAGCTCCAAGGGGAGGGACCTGATGGAGACCTCCAACCTTTTTCTCCACCTAATGTTCAGCTGTGAATCTCTGCATCTGCTCCCATCAGCTGCAGGAGGCAGCCTCCCTGATGATGACTGGACTAGGCACCAATCTATGAGTATAGCAGAACATCATTAGGAATCATTTTATTGATTAGGGGTGGGTAGCTGTGTTTGGTCCTACCCTAGGTCTCTGGGCTGTCCTCCAGTTCTGGTCATCCAGGCAGTATCAGCATGGATTTAATTATGATACTGTTTATCATAATCAAAAATGGATAGAATTATATGAGCTCTAAAGTTGGATTTATTTTTAGATTTATTTATTTATATTTTTCAATAATATGTTCCCAGGAAGTCCTCTTGCCTCAAGCTCCCAAATGGTGGGATTATAAGCATGAGCTCCTATGCCTAGGTGTCATTTGGAAATTGTTAAAGCTAGAAGGTGGTTGTATTGAGCTAAGTATGTTGCCTGCCTTTATGTATGTTTTTAAATTTCCACAATAAAATCTTTAAAAATCAACACTCAATCTGAGTGTGGTAGTTCTTGTCTTTAATCTTAGCACTCAAGAGACAGAGGCAAGTGAATCTGTGTGTTCAAATCCAGCCTGGCCTACATAGTGAGACTGTGTCTCAATAATAATACTCAAGCCCTTCAAGCTCTTTAAAATGACAGAGTAGGAAAAATGCTCACTTTAAAAAAATAATATTGTAAGGGAACAACTCATGAGGCCTCACCCCCCTTAAATAGTGTCACTTAAGTTGACCATGCTCCTTTAAATAATATCTCACTCCTGCCTCTAGTAACCCTAATTAAATTCGATTCACCATAAAAATAAAAGGAAAATTAAGAGGGAGAAAAAAGAGGGATTGGAGAGATGGCTCAGAAGTTAAGAGTACTTGTTGCTCTTGAAGAGGACCCCGATTCAGTTCCCAGCACCCACATGATGGCTTACAACTATCTGTAACTCCAGTTCCAGAGGTTCCACTGCCCTCCTCTGACCTCCACAGACATTACTTAGTTAACTCCCTAGCCCTGCTTGTTTTTAAATACAGTGTCTTTTTATGTGACCCAGTCTACAGTGAACTCCTGGACTCAAGCAGTCTGGCCTTTGCTTGAGTAGCTGGAACTACAGACACATATCACTGTTGGTGTGTGTGCATGCATGCTGTGTATGTGCTGGTACACATGCACTTGTGTGTGTGTAGAGCCAGAGGTTTGTGTCTTCCTCAGTAGCTCTCCACTCTGTTTTTGGGTTCTTTTTGGTTTTTTGAGACAGGTCTTGCTCTTTCCCGGCTGGCCTATGTATACCAGGCTGGCCAGGGGCCAGGGGAACTTACACCCTCATCTGGCCTCTGTGAGTACCAGGCATGTATGGGGTGCACAGGCATACATGCAATCAAGACACCCATACACATAAATAAGTAAATAAATACTTTGAAAGACTTTTTGTTCTGCATTGGGTGGGATATATTAATAATAGGAATTGGTATGTGTCAAATTATGTGTTCATTCTAGCACAGTGTTTCTCAGCATATTGTTTTGTTTCTTTTTTTTGTTTTTGTTTTTTGTCCCAGTCCCCCCACCCTCCACCCCTGCCCCCAANAGCATTTTACTTTGTAGCCCTGGCTGTCCTGGAACTCACTCTGTAGCCCAGGCTGGCCCTGAACTCACAGAGATCCTCCTGCTTCTGCCTCCTAAGTGCTGGAATTAAAGGCAGGTGCACCACCACCACCACCAGGCTTGCTGTTGCTTGTTAATGAAACTATTAGAATACATTACTTTATTTTTTGTTATTTTTCTTTTCAATGTAACATCAGTTTTATTTTAAAAAACAAAGCCCAAGCCGGGNGGTGGTGGCGCATGCCTTTAATCCCAGCACTCAGGAGGCAGAGGCAGGCGGATCTCTGTGAGTTCGAGGCCAGCCTGGGCTACCGAGTGAGTTCCAGGAAAGGCACAAAGCTACACAGAGAAACCCTGTCTTGGGGAAAAAAAAAACAAAAACAAAAAAAAAACAAAGCCCAATCTATTTGCCCCATCCCTCCGGAGGGAATCTAACAAACACCTCAGGAAGGGCCAGCATCAGCCAAGCAGGGGTTACTTTTTGTTATTTTCTACTGCAGTATCTTTTTTTTCAGATTCAAGCTATAATGTAATCTTCAACAGTTTTTATTTGTTTGTGTTTGCGCTTACACATGCCCAGAAGCTAGAGGAAGATGTTGGGCAGTCTGTTTCACCATGCTCTACCTTATTCCTTTGAGATAGGATCTCTCACTGAACTTTGCATCCTTTTGCCTCAGCTTCCTTAGTACTAGTATTACAGACTTGTGTTGCCACACCTGGCTCTTGTTAAATCTTAAATGGGCATCTGTTTGTTTTTCCTTTTTTGTGTTTTAGAGTCATGGTTTTGCTCTACTGCTTAGTCTGGCTTGACGCTCACTATACCTCATATTTGATATTCTCTGCCTCAGCCTCCAGATAGCTGGGATTAGAGCCATGTGCCAACTATGCCTGTTTTAAAACTTTTGATTGTTTTAAATTTTGAAGCCTTTCTCAGCTGTGTAGTGATTGTTGTTACCTACTTATCACTTAAAATGGGGCACCAAAATTATATATTCTGTGATCACAAGTGGTGTTTGCTAACTGCAGGCCTCCTTGTAGGGGTTTTTACCAGGTTACCTTTGAGGTCATTATCTGTAGTTCTTTTTCCTTAGGTTAATTAGATTCCCAAGTGAAAAGTCTGTCAGTCTATTGCCTAGAGAGTGTAAGTGTGTTATGCTGTGAGCCAAGGGAGTAGAAAAGCACTTAGGGTTTCAGTGTACATGTTTCAGAATGACTTTATTTCATCATCCTGTTTTCAGTATGGTTGCCCAGTCATCCTTCTACTTGTCAGAAAATTTCGTTTACTGAAAAAGTAAGAGTGGGGAGGTGTGGAAATTTGGGAGTGGGGTTAGTTCATTAAAAAAAATACTTTGTACCCAGCTAGTTTTTCAGTTTTTTCTTCACTTCTTCCTAATTCAGGGTTTGTTTAATGTGGATATATAATATAAAAGGCACAGTATAATTATTGTGTGACTTTGTGTCTGTGCCTTTCACTTAGAATGTTTTCAAGGTTCATTCAAGATGTAGCAGCATTTTTTAAATTTATCTATTTATTTATTTATTTATTTAGGTTTTTCAAGACAGGGTTTTTCTGTGTAGCCCTGGCTGTCCTAGAACTCACTGTATAGACCAGGCTGGCCTCAAACTCACAGAAATTCTCCTGCCTCTGCCTCATGCGCCTCCAACTCCCGGCATAGCTTTTCTTTTTCCTCTCTCCCTCCCTCCCCCTCTCTCTCTTTCTCTCTCTCCCTTTCTTTTAAGATTTATTTACTCATGTATTTTATATATATTTAAGTGCTCTATTTGCATGTATGCCTGCATGACAGAAGAGGGAATCAGATCCCATTGTAGACAATTGTGAGCCACTATATGGTTCTGGGAATTGAACTCAGGTCCTCTGGAAGAGCAGCCAGTATTCTTAACTGCTGAGCCATCTCTCCAGCCCCTGCATTTCTTTTCTTAATGAAAAAGATTCTTACTATGTTGCTTCAGCCTGCTAAGTAGCTTGGATTGTAGTTGTGTAGCACCACAATAGGTTTTATTTGTTCCTCCTTATTATATTTCATTGGATATACCACAGTTTGGTTATCCATTAATCTATTGAGAATTATCTGATTTTTTTCACCCTTTGGCCATTTCAAATAATACTGTTACAAACATATGTGTACAAGTTCTTATATAGACATATTTTCATTCTCATGAATGTATAACTGGGAGGAATTGCTTAATCCGTAGTCATTCTTTTTTTGTTTTTGCTTTTTGAGATTGTAGCCCAGACTGTTCTGGAACTCACTATGTAGCTCAGGCTGGCCTTGAACTTGTGCCAATCCACCTGCCTTAGCCTCATGAGTACTGGAACTTCAGATATGAGCCACTGTGCCTTGCTAAAAATTTGAAAGCAGAGCTGGACTGAGGAGCCGGGTGTATATAGCCAAGGATGATCTAGGATTCCTAATCTTCCTGACTCTACCTCCCAGTGCTGGGATTATGAGCTTGTACTGCCATGTCGATCTTATTTATTNATTGATTGATTGATTGTTGTTGATGTTATTTTTGTTTTGAGACAGAGTCTTGCTATGTATGCCTCAGCCATCCAACTGCTGGGATTACTGATGTTTGCCATGAGGCAGAGGCAGCAGGATCACTGCAAGTTCAACACAAGACTGGTACCATAGAGAGTTGTAGGTCAGCTTTGTGTACATGGCAGTTTGCANACCAGTCAGGGATTTATGGTGAGATACTCCCTCCCCCACACTTCTCTATCTCAAAAACAAAACAGAAAGTGCTGGGTATATAGCTTGGTGTAGAATGTTTGCCCAGTATTTGTAAAGGCCTAGGTTCAGTCCTGAATACCACAAAACTACATTACTGTGTCCCAAGCAGTAGTGTGGCATCCATTTAGGTGTTTTTTTTAAAGTTACTCTTTTCTATCATTGTGGGAAAGTAACCATAGACAGCACATAATTGAATGTGACCAAGTTCCAATAAAATTTTATTTATAGAGTCAAGAATTTGAATCACATTATTATATCTCATAAAACAGTTTCTTTTAAAAACCATTCTTAGCTTGTAGATTGTCATAAACAAAACATACGTGGTAAGGCAGATCTGGCACACAGGCTGAAGTTTGCCAACTCCTGGTTTACTGTTAGTAAAGACATGAACAGACTAGCTGTTCTCCAGATTAGTGTCTGCTTTCCTAGGGCCCTCTGGTGGCTGATAGAACATTTTTAAAAAATTAAATCTTGAGATGATTCTGGAGCATCATGACATCTAGAGTTGAAAATCTTGTGTGCTGGAGAGATGGCTCAGAGGTTAAGAGCACTGGCTGCTCTTCCAGAGGTTCTGAGTTCAATTCCCAGCAACCACATGGTGGCTCACAACCATCTGTAATGAGATCTAGTGCCCTCTTCTGGCCTGCAGGCATACATGCAGGCAGAACACTGTATACATAATAAATCTTTAAAAAAGAAAAGAAAAGAAAACCTTGTGACTGTTAAAGTGTGGTTGGAGTGGCTGCTATCATTTTCAGAGTTGGGACTTCTAAGCAACATAGGAAAAAGATGAAGCAGTACATTATCTTTTGTGTTCATGTCTTTGTACTACTTTAAGACATTCTGTGTATGTGTTTATATGTGTGTGTGTCCATGCTCCCGTGCACAAGGAGGCTAGTGGAGGATGTCAGGTGTTGTCCTCTATTGCTGTCACCTTTTAGCCTTGAGACAGGGTCTCTCACTGAGCCAGAAGCTCACCATTTCAGCTAAACCGGCTCGCCTGCTAGGAATTCCTGAGACCTGCCTGCCTCTCAGCCCTCAGTGCTGAGTCACAGACACAGACAGCCATACCCACCTCTTTTCATGGGTTAATAGCTACTTGAGTTCAAGTTTTCATGTCAGCACAGAAAGCACTATTACCCAATGAGCCATTTCATAGCCTCAAGACATCATTTATGGATATGCTTTTTTATCTAAATTGACTTGGAGGGAGGTATGAATTTCAGCATTGATCAACCACTGAAATAACATTGGTATAACAATTAACATTAGAATGAAACTATAAAGTCTTCTATGGGTGATTTCCACTTAAAAAATAAGATTTTAAAAGTATATTCTTAAGTAAAAATGAGATTTTTAAGAAACTGGATTATATAATGATGAAGAATATAGCAGTTGCTAGTATAATTAAGTCTCTGGCAGGACTTGCTTAGTATTAACTAATCTAGCAAGGGGTGGATTTTATCTTAACTTTATTCTTGTTTTGAGACAGGGTTTCTCTTTGCAGCCAAGGCTAGCCTTAAACTCTATCCCACTGCCCAAGCTGCAGTGCTGAGATTACACATATGGGTGTCATCATGCTAGGGNATAAATTAAAAATTCTAAATGTATGAAGATTAATAATCAACTATAAGTTAAAATCCTCAATCAGTTATTTTCTGTTTAGGTAAAGGATCTAGTCGTGTCTGGCTTTTTTGTTTTAGTATTTTATGTGTATGGATGTTTTGCCTAATATGTGTCTGTGTAACATGTTCATGCCTTGTACCCACAGAAGAGGGCATTGGATCCCCTGGGACTGGAGTTTCAGACACTTGTGAGCTGCTGTATGGTTGCTGGGAGTCAAATCAAACCCAGATACTGGGTGTGTAGGCATAGGCCTTTAATTCCAGCCCTTGGGAGGCAGAGGCAGGAAGATCTTTGTAAATTCAAGGCCAGTCTGGTCCACATAGTGAGTTCCAGGACATTCAGAGTTACATAGTAAGACCCTGTCTCAAGCAAACAAATAAACCAACAAAACTGAAAAGCAAAACAAATCAAACCCAGATTCTCTAGAAGAGCATCCAGTNCTCTCTACCTGATGAGTCATCTCTCCAGCCCCAAATAGTGGCTTTTGTAACCTGGTCTGCTGTATGCAAACATGTATTCTTAATGATATAAGTAAAGAGGAAGACGATGTCTGTGTTAGTTATATACACTTCTTAAAAGAGAAATCTTGAATTTTATCACAAGGAAACAGACCTACAGAGAGTAAATAATGTGAATAAGAGTCAAAGTTAATGGTAGTACAAACTACAACAAACCATAGCCCTACCAAAAATTAATAAAAACCTACCATTTGTTTTCGAGACAATCTCACTGTGTATCCCAGATGGGTCCTCAAACTCACTGCCTGGCCTGCCCTGGCTTAGAACTGATGATCCTTCTGCCTTCCAGATTCAGGATTTTAAGTATGAACCATCTCCTTCCCAACCCCCAAGGTGCTTTTCTTTCTCTCTCTTTTTCCCACAGACAGGGTTTCTCTGGTTGGCCTCGAACTCAGAGATTCAACCTGCCTCTGCCTCCTGAGTGCTGGGGTTAAAGGCGTGCACCAACACCACCCGACTCCCCAGGTGCTTTCAAAGACTCTATTGCATTCAATCTTAACCTGCAAGTGCCAAATATAACACTATCGTTTGAAAAATTTTTCTATCATTAAAAAAAAATTCTTACTGGGTGGTGGTGGTGGCATACACCTTTAATCCCAGCACTCAGGAGACAAAGGCAAGCGAATCTCTGAATTTGAGGCCAGCCTTGTCTACATAGTGAGTTCCAGGACAGCCAGAGCTACACAGAGAAACCCTGTCTCGAAAAACCAAAAAGAAAGAAGAGATGTGTCAGTATTGAAAGCACCTGCTGATCTTACAGAGGATCTAGGTTCTGTTCCCCGCACCCACAAAGTGACTTACAACGTTCTGTAACTCCAGTTCCAGGAGAGCTGATGCCGCCTGTACACATGTGGTATTTTAAATTAAACTCAGGGTTTTTTTTCCTGGGTGGTGGTGGTGTTAAGAGTATGCACATGCCACAGTGCTCATATGGAAGTCATAGGCCAACATGCAGGAGTTGTTTTTCTCCTATCACATGGGTCCCAGAGGTTGAGCTCATATCATTGGGCTTGGCAGCAAGCACTTTTACCCACTAAGCCATCTTTTTTTTTTTTTTTTTTTTTTTTTGGAGACAGGGTTTCTCTGTGTAGTTTTGGTGCCTGTCCTGGATCTCACTCTGTAGACTAGGCTGGCCTCGAACTCACAGAGATCCACCTGCCTCTGCCTCCTGAGTGCTGGGATTAAAGGCATGTGCCACCACCGCCTGGCCACTAAGCCATCTTGCTGGCCCAATTTGTATTATCTTATAGTCCTGTGGCTTTAATTTTCTATTTGTGTGTGTGAGAGTATATATCTTTTAGAAAGTATTCTCTAGTCTCATAATAATTTTTGGAAATGTGGAAGGTAAAGAAAAACAATGTCACATAATTTAAATATTTCTATATATAATATTCATGCATAGCTGCAAAAGTAAATAGATGCATTTTTTAATTCACCTTTGTTGTTGTTGAGATATGGTCTGATCAAACAGCTCAAGCTGGCCTGAAACTCACTATATAGCAAATATAGGCATGGAATGCTCAGTAATCCTTCTGCCCATGTGTTGCAATACACAGAATCACTGTGTCCAACTCTTTACTGGAACTAATGACATGCATTTTGGTGTCCAGACTTTTTTCTCTCAGGATTGTTACTACTTTTTCATCTAGTAATTTATACACTTGAATTTTCTAATTTCTTTTATTGACTTTTTTGGTTGTGGTGGTTTTTTTGTTTTCCCTTCCTTTTCATAGATCTTGAGCCAGATGATTGTGCATCCATTTACATCTTTAATGTAGATCCACCTCCATCTACTTTAAACTCATCACTTGGCTTACCACATCATGGACTGCTGCAGTCTCACTCTTCTGTTTTGTCACCATCATTTCCGCTCCAAAGTCACAAAAGTTATGAAGGAACTGGTGAAATTTCTGAATCTAAATATAGCCCATTAGGTGGTCCCAAACCCTTTGAGTGCCCAAGTATTCAAATTACATCCATCTCTCCTAACTGTCATCAAGGAACAGATGCACATGAAGATGACCTACAGATAAATGATGCAGAAAGGGACTATTTGGAAAGACCTTCTAGAGATCATCTCTATCTTCCACTGGAGCCATCCTACCGGGAGTCTTCCTTTAGTCCTAGTCCCGCCAGCAGCATCTCTTCTAGGAGCTGGTTCTCAGATGCATCTTCTTGTGAATCTCTCTCACACATTTATGATGATGTGGACTCAGAGTTGAATGAAGCTGCTGCTCGATTTACTCTTGGCTCACCTCTGACTTCTCCAGGTGGCTCTCCAGGAGGCTGTCCTGGAGAAGACTCCTGGCAGCAACAGTATGGACCTGGGCACTCCTTGTCACCTAGGCAATCTCCTTGCCACTCTCCTAGATCCAGTATCACTGATGAGAATTGGCTGAGCCCCAGACCAGCCTCAGGACCCTCATCCAGGCCCACTTCTCCCTGTGGTAAACGACGGCACTCCAGTGCTGAAGTATGTTATGCTGGTTCTCTTTCACCCCATCACTCACCTGTTCCTTCTCCTGGCCACTCCCCTAGGGGAAGTGTAACAGAAGATACCTGGCTTACTGCTTCTGTCCACACTGGATCAGGCCTTGGCCCTGCACCTTTCCCATTTCAGTACTGTGTAGAGACTGATATCCCTTTGAAAACAAGGAAGACTTGTGAAGATCAAGCTGCCATACTACCAGGAAAATTAGAGGTCTGTTCAGATGATCAAGGGAGCTTATCACCATCTCGGGAGACTTCAGTAGATGATGGCCTTGGATCTCAGTATCCTTTAAAGAAAGATTCATCTGGTGACCAATTTCTTTCAGTTCCTTCACCCTTTACCTGGAGCAAACCAAAGCCTGGCCACACCCCTATATTTCGGTGAGTTGATAGAAATGGCTGCTGATAGTTTTTTCATGCATANAGGTCATTTCCATTGTCGAACTACATTATCTGTCTATGTTTGACTACCTCTCCTTCCCCTTTTTTCCTTCCCTCTCTTCTCCCCTTCTTCTCCCCTCTCCCTTCTTTTTTCTCCTTTCTCTTTCCCCTCTCCCTGCCCTCATCTTCCTTGTTCTTTGTTTTTTAAAAAATAAATTCTACCAGCCAAAAACTTAGAAGTCCTTTTTATTTCCCTTTAAGTCTTAAAAGTGTTTTTAAATTGACTAAAGTTACATTTACAAGTATATAGATGAAGAAAANTATAGGTGGTAGATTGTAGATAATAGTAAACAACCGTTAAGGATCCCTAAAAGGAATTTCCTTATCTAAAGAAGACTATAGTACAGGTGGGTTATAGTATGAATTATATTACTAATAAATTAACTGGAAATTTGCATATTTTGAAGAAGTATGTGTGTGGGCACATGTGTGTGTGTACATGTGGAGGCTAGAAGACAGCTATGGGTGTTGTTCCTCAGGAGTCATACATTTTGTTTTTTGAGACAAAGTTTCTTATTGGCAAAAAAACTTTATTGTTGTATGTGTGCACACTTGTGAAGGATGTGCATGAGAGTGAATGTGGGCATGTGTATCATTCCCTGTGTGTGGTGTTCAGAAAACAACTTTCTGGAGTTGATTCTTTCCTTTCACCTTTATGTGGGTTCTGGGGATTGAACTGAAGTCCCTATGCTTGCATAGCATGGCAAGCACTTTACTGACTGAGTTCTCCTCTAGCTTTGCCCTGTTGATGGCAAGCATTTTCCCCACAATTTATTTACTTTTAAATGCTTATTTCATTGAGACAGTGTCTTGCTATATTACCTGTGTTGACCCATGATGACCTAAAATGTGTGGTCCTACTGCTCCAGCCTCCGTGCTATTTGCTTGTCCTTCCTAACTTAAT
>LZPO01116607.1:97115-112512 GCA_001675575.1 Neotoma lepida | reverse complement strand
TTTCTCTGTGTAACAATCCTGGCTGTCCTGGAACTTGCTCTGTAGACCAGGCTGGCCTTGAACTCATAGAGATCCGCCTGCCTCTGCCTCCTGAGTGCTGGGATTAAAGGTGTGCGCTACCACCGCCCAGCTGTCATTAATTTTTTGAGGATAATAGATTAGTAAACTTTCCATCACTGTGATATCATACCATGAGGTCCTTAACTTTACCAAGGAAGGGTTTATTTTGGCTCAGTTTTAGAGGTTCTTGTTGATTGGTTCTGTAGCACTGGGGCCTATGGTAAGCCAGTATACCATGGTGAGAGCACATGGCAGAGGAAGACCCTCACCTCATAGAGTCTAGGAGGCTGGAGAGATGGCTCAGTGGTTAAGAGCACTAGCTAGCTGCTCTTCCAGAGGACCTGGGTTCAATTCCCAGCACCCACATGGCAGCTCACAACTGTCTGTAATTCCAGTTCCAGTAGATCCAAAACCCTCACACAGATATGCAGAGGAAACACTTAATTCCCGTAAAATAAAAATAAATAAATCATTAAAAAGAAATGCCCCCAACAGTGTTCCAGTATACTATTTTTTTCCGACTAACCCCCACTGTTTAAAGTTTCTGCCACTCTTTAATAGCACCACAGACTGGTAACCAAGGCTTTAACAAATAGGCCTTTGGAGGACATGTTCATCAACCATAGCACATAGAATTATACTGAACATTTTGTGATTAAAATATTTGTTTTCTTTTAACTTAACTAGAATAAAATTGTGTAAAATTTGCATATTTGGTATATTTTAAGTATGTCTTATATTTTAAAGCTTTGAATCAAGTTATTTTTTTATTTTGATTTCACTTGACTATAACAAAAAATAAATAAATAAATGGGGCAGTGGTGGCGCACGCCTTTAATCCCAGCACTTGGGAGGCAGAGGCAGGCGGATCTCTGTGAGTTCAAGGCCAGCCTGGGCTACCGAGTGAGTTCCAAGAAAGGAGCCAAAGCTACACAGAGAAACCCTGTCTCGAAAAACAAAAACAAAAGCAAAAAAGAAAGAAAAAAAATAAATAAATGAAACCTTGGGCCTAGAAAGATGGCTCAACGGTTAAGAGCACTAGCTAGCTGCTCTTCCAGAGGACATGGGTTCAATTCCCAGCACCCACATGGCAGCTCACAACTGTCTGTAATTCCAGTTCTAGGGTATCTAACACCCTCACACAGACATGCATGCAGGCAAAGCATCAATGAATGTAAAGAAATAAAAATAAATAGAAAGTTAAAAGAAAATAGTTACTAAGAAATGCTGAGTCTTAAGCCATTGGTGGTGATTCTTACTTGTAATCCCAGCCTTCAGAAGACTTAGGTCAGCCAAGGGTAGTGAGTGGTTCATACCTTTAGTCCTAGCACTCAGGAGGCAGAGACAGGTGGATCTCTGAGTTCAAGGTCGGTCAATGCTACAGAGTGAGACCCTGTCTCAAAAAGCAAAAACAAAACACTGAATACTTAGCTCAAGAGGATCACTGTGGATTCAAGGTCAGCCTGGGACACATTGTGAGTTCTAGGACAATATGGGCTACAAAGTGAGATTATCTTAAAGAAAAATAAATAAAAGAAAGAAACAACAACAAAAAACACACAATAACCTGATTACCAATATTCATAGCTGTTAACGAACCCAAATAAGAAATAAATGTCAGACAGTGGTGGCACTCGCTTTTAATCCCAGCACTCAGGAGGCACAGACAGGCTGATCTCTGTGAGTTCGAGGCCGGCCTGGTCTACAGAATGAGTTCTAGGACNGGCTCCAAAGCTACAGAGAAACCCTGTCTGGGAGGGAAAAAAAGAAATAACTCAAGTAGATTAGTAGTTAAACAACTTCTAGTAAGTATATTTATAGGGTACTCCTACCCATCTGTAAAAAGGAACAAAGAGTTGATATGTGCAACTTTTGTGGTTCTCCATGGTTTTTAGTCTGTCATAGTTCTCTATGGAAGTGTGCTGATTGAATGAAAAAAAAAAAAAAACCTCCCAGCATTGCATACAATATGGTTCTATTTATAGTTTCTCAAATTAAATAAACTTTAGAGACAGAACAAGATTAATAGTTACCAGGAAACAGAGTTGAAGTATCACAAATATGAAGGGGTAGCACAAGAAAATTTATTTATGGTGATGGAATATGTCTATATCTTTTTTTTTTTTTGCTTTTTTTTCTTTTTGTTTTTGTTTTTTGTTTGTTTGTTTGTTTGTTTGTTTTTGAGTTTCTCTGTGTAGCTTTGGAGCCTGTCCTAGAACTCACTCTGTAAACCAGGCTGGCCTCGAACTCACAGAGATCCACCTGCCTCTGCCTCCCAAGTGCTGGGATTAAAGGCATGAACCACGACTGCCCGGCGATATGTCTATATCTTTACCAGTGTAGTAATTACTTAAATCTCTACCTGTGATAAAAATGCATACAACCAAACATACAAAAATGCATATAAAATATGTGGAAACTGTGTGGGACTATAATCAGCAATTATACCAGTGCCAGTGGTATTTAATACAGCTCAGTGTTGTAAGTGCATGCTATAGTATATAATGCCTGCATGTGAAATCAAGGTGCTGACACATGAGAATTTTTGTGACATTCATTAAGGAAGAAGAAAAGCTTATACTATATAGTTTGATCATCCTGGTTTGCCTAATGAGACTGTGTCTCAAAAGTAAAAATAAAAAGTATAGATTAAACAATGGCAAGTTGGCTTTTTCTTTTCTATTTTGTTGCTGTGCTATGTGCCGAAACCAGGACCTCATACATGCTAGGCAAGTACTGTACGACTGAATTCTGTCCCTAGCTTGAGGCAGAAATATTTTAAATCTTACCNTAAAAATTACTGAAGTTTGAAAAACAAGGTTTATAATTTTGTTGTTGTTTTTAGGCTTTGTATTTTGTCATATGTCAAGATTGCCTAGTGATGATTTATTTTATTTTATTTTTTTGAGACAAGGTCTCGTGTAGCTCACATTGACCTAAAAGTCACTGTGTAGTTAAGAATGGCCATGAAGTANTGATCCTCCTGCCTGTGTTCCAAGTGTTAGGATAATAGGTGTGTGCCACCATACCTGACTCTAGTGATATTATTTTTAATATGACATTGTTATATGTACATTTTAACATTTATTTTTGTTTTGTCACATTGTTACTTTTAAGTGATTTATATTATGGAATTTTAATTTGGTAATTTTAGTATCTCTACAGTGTTTCTAGTATGTTCGTGTTTCTGATATAGTAAAATCTAGGGGCCCTCCCCAAGTAACTTGGCAGGACTGATAATGGAACTGTTGTTATTAAAGTTGCTGTAGTGTGTTCTGTAGTGACCTTCAGGCTTTAACCCTCCAGCTTAAGTTAAATTAAGCAGGCACAGACCTTTGCTATGGAAACGATATAGAAACATAACAAACAACAACTTACTTTCTTTTGCACAGCAGAGGGTGGCCTGAATAGAAGCGTACTGACAGTAGATGAAAGGTTTTAGAGGATAATGTTAACAGTGGTGATTTATTGATAGCCTATAACGTGAATGTCCTTCTGGGATAGGATGAGGTGATAGTCCAGCTAGCTTATTCTTCTTTAAAGTCCCTGAGATGTAGAGGAGCAGTCCTTTTTTTCTTGTGCTGTATTATATGTACTTAAGCTGATGTGGGCAGAAATATGTGTTATGAAATGTATTTATATATATTCCCTTTGAAATCTTATATGTATGATTACCTTCCCACAGCAGTAGTTTATTTTATCAAAGTGAAAAGGACAGGTGGCTTACATCTTTGCCAAGCTGGTATGAATATGAGTCATCTAATATGACTAGAGATTCTTTGATATATGGTGCTTATCCACTTTGTTATGTGATACCCTGTAATAACATTCATGCATAATAGGAACATTTTTAAATTTGTATTTTCAATTTTAGACTTAACTACTTCATTTTGGCCAGGTACTTAGTATTTATTGTTTAAATATTATATTTACCAGTCGAGTTATTTTATGGTATGAAATTGTCTCTCTTATTCCAAAATTTATTCATTCAACAATGATGTAGAGTCTTTAATGTGCTAAACTTGTGTGTAGACTCTGGTGGTATTTAGAGGCAAGTGCTGAAGCTGTTGTTTCTTCCATCACTGGACGAACTATTGATTTCATACAATTTGAACATGAAAGAGCAATAGGTAGAGCAGAAGGAAGCATTTATCATCATTGAGTTTGAAAAAGTTCCCAATTTTTTGTTTTTGTTTCATTTTTTTAGTTTTGCAATCTTAATTTGTAGACTGGAAAATAAAAATAACATAGATAGGAATTTTAGGATTAAATGAACTCAGTTTGAGCTGGAAAGTTGGCTCAGCGGTTAAGAGCACTGGCTGTTCTTCCAAAGGTCCTGAGTTCAATTNCCAGCAACCATATGGTGGCTCACAACCATCTATAATGAGATCTGATGTCTTCTTCTGGCCTGCAGACATACATGCAGAACACTGTATACATAAATAAATACATCTTTAAAAAAAATGAACTCAGTTAAAGCAGAGTATATAACCATTCTCTACTTTGANTTTTTCGTGTCTCTGTAAGTATAGATGAGGTAGTGAGGTTTTTTTGTTTTGTGTATGTGTGTGTGTGGCATTATCATTTAACTCATTTGCTATTATAGAATCAAAGGAAAATCATTAAATTTAATTTTTCCACATGTACATATGTACATGTGTGCCTTTCCAATTTCTTCTTTGGTTATTCATATTGAAAATTTTGTTTTTATTAACTAGTTTTCTTTCAATAAAATCTTCGATTTTATTAATCTGTTAATGACAAAACAATTTAAAGGAATTACAAATGAAAATATTGGTAGATTTTTTATTATGCAAATTTTAAAGTATTTACAGAAAGCTGCAAATTCTGCTTGAATATAGTAAATTGTACATTGTTGACCTTAGTTGAATGTAAGACAGCTGCAACATTGTCAGTTTTGTACCTTAAAAGTACAAGGTAATGTCAGACACTGATGTCTCTGGAAAAGGTGTGTGAGATGAGAGTGAAAACAGTAGAATTTAATAAAGGTCTATAAAAACAAGGGTAGGCTACCTAGATTTGTGTGTGTGTGTGTGTGTGTGTGTGCTCGCGAATGCGCGCGTTGTTGTTATTGTTGTTATACACCAACTGGTAACTTCTATCTTGCCATGCAGCAATGCTAGTAATTTTAGTAGATGAGGTAAAAATCTTCATTAAGACATGAATTAGAGGTTCTGAGGGCATCACTGGTAGATCTACTGAAAATGCTAATTGAATGGGAGGAATACTGAAAGTTTGCAAACTAAATAGTAAAACCTATGATACCCTTTCTTAACTTCAGAATACTTGAAGTAAGTTTATACTCCATTAGATGAGAAACTGGAGGATTGATTTTAGGTGTACTGACTGACCCTACAGAAAAGATCTATAGAATATGAAAAATAAACTTTTTATTTTAAAATGTTTAAATTACAGTTACTTTGGATTTTTTTGTTATAAGCAGCTAAACCTAATTTTAACATGAAAGGCATTAATTAACTCTAGCTCAAACAGAAAGTTTAATAAAAATGTAATTAATTAAGATCTATAACATAAAGATAGGCATAGTAGTTCACACCTGTAAACTTAGCATTTGAATAGCTTAGAAGGAAGATTGCCACAAGTTCAAGGCCAGTCTGAGCTGCTGAGTGAGACCTTGTCTCAAAAAAATGAAAAAAGTTTATATGTATATAGTTAACATATGGCTCATCTGTAACATACATACAGTTATACTGCAAACACAGAATACTGGTTTAAATTTTTTGTTGTTGTTGTTTTGTTGTTTTCTTTTTTTGTTTTGTTTTTGTTTTTTCAATACAGGGTTTCTCTGTGTAGCCCTTGACTGTGTTAGAACTTGCTCTGTAGACCAGGCTGGTCTTGAACTCAGAGATCTGCTACCTCACTGCTGGGCTTAAATTCCTTTTTTTTTAAGTACAGATTTGCTAGGGGAATAGGATTGAAGATGATGTGCATATGTTATTTAAAGTCACCAATCTCTCTCTTTTTATTTAATTTATTATTCTGTGTGTATGAGTGTTTTGGCTACATGTATGTCTGTGCACTATGTGTGTGTGCAGAGCCCCCCTGGAAACCAGAAGAGGGCATTTTCCTTGGACTGGAATTACAGGCAGGTTGTAAGCCACCATATTGGTTTTTATCTTCCTAGATAAATGATCAAAAGATAATATATCTTTAAAAAGATACCACCTAAATTATGAAATAGTATAAACCTGATCTTTAAAAATATGAAAGTAAATTCTGGAAGAAATAGCTTAAAGGAATTTGAAATGGTTCCCTCTTGTATCTGGGTGGTAGTGGTGGCGTGTGCCTTTAATCCCAGCACTCAGGAGGCAGAGGCAGGAGAATCTCTGAGTTCGAGGCCAGCCTGGTCTACACAGTTCCAGGACAGCCAGGGCTACACAGAGAAACCCTGTCTCGGGGGGAAAATAGAGTTCCCTCTTGAGTAACAAAAATAGACACCCAGAATTAGTGATATATTCATACAATTTATATTTGTATATTATAAATATACTGTTTAATATACATAATTTATTACATATATATTAGATAGTAGGCTAGTAACCCCTTTTTAGTTTTCTCTTTCTCTTTTTAAAGCAGTCTCATGTAACTCAAGGTGGCCAAGGACAACCTTGAATTCCTTTTTGTTCCTCTTGACTCTACTTNTCAAGANCNGGAATCTGGCATGTGAGACCATGCTAGACTTCCTTTTTTATCTTTTGTTAGGACAAGGTCTTAATATGTAACCTAGGGGAGCTGAGAACTCACTAAATATCCCAGTTAGGCAACAGACTTTCATTAATCCTCTTACCTTACTTAGCCTTTTCAAGTGCTGAGATTATAGATGAGTACCTCCAGGCCTGATACAATAATTAATCTGTCTCTCTGTCTCTCTGTCTCTCTGTCTCTCTCTCTCTCTCTCTCTCTGTGTGTGTGTGTGCGCGCATGCGTGTGTATGATTTGTACTATTTAATAAAACAAAAGGAAAAAGAAAATGAAATGTGAACAAATTGTACAAATACCTACAAATGGGAAAAAGTTATCTATGTTGGTTATTATTATTTTCCTGTTCTTTGTCAATTTAATAGGTTAAAAGTAGTATGTCTTGGGGCTGGAGAGATTACTCAGAGGTTAAGAGTACTGGTTGTTTTTTCTGAGGACCCAGGTTCGGTTCCCAGAGCCTACATGGCTGCTCCCAACCATCTGTAACTCCAGTTCAGAGGGATCCAGTGCCCTCTATTGGTCTCCAAGGGCTTTGTGCACACGTGGTGTACAGTCATACATACATACAGCAAAACACTCATACAAATAAAAGACTTTTTTTTACAAAGTGGTATCTCTTGTTAATCAAAGATTTTTCCATTTATTTACTAGACATTTCTTTTATGCCTGTGTATTCTACTTCTATTCCTGTGTCCTTTGAAAAAGGTAGTTGGAATTGTGGCTTATCATCTTTTTTGAATTAAGTTGTTTCTGGGATAGAATTACAATCAAGAATGTTGCATTTTTAAAATGGTGCCATAAGTCCTTGGTTATAAAGACTTCCTAATGACTTACAGAAGACAGTCAAGTAGTCATTTAACACCTGCAATTCAGTGTGAGTTTTGTAGGTACAAAAGGTGTATTGATCAGTAATCTAAATTTCATGAGTGGCATTATTTCCAATGGCATGAATTTCTGAAATGATGAACTGTTNACATGGTAATTGAACTTATGAAAAACTCATGAAAATTAAAGCTTAAAAATGTTTTGTGGCCCAGTGATGGTGGTGCACACCTTTAATCCCAGCACTCTGGAGGTAGAGGCAAGTGGATCTGAGTTCAAGACCAGCCTGGTCTACAAAGTGAGTTCCAGGACAGCCTGGGATACACAGACAAACCCTGTTTCAAGAAACAAAAAAATAAAAAATTAAAAAATNAAAGTTTTCCAAGGATTTGATTTCTAGGTTTATAGTATTTCCTATATTTGAATGTCTGTTGAGGCATTCTGAAATACTGTGTGTAACATAGGCTAGATAGTTACTTTGAAAAACCATGATTATTGAATGTATAGATCAATTTCTGTCTCTGGCCCCTTCTCAGTAATTGCCTATAGTATATTCCACTTCTCATGTTAGGTGAATATGACCACTCCAGTACGAAAAACCTTTTTTCATGTTGTTAATCAAAATTCAAAATGGCTTTCTAACCCCCTCCCCTTCCCAAAGAGTGATACTGTCCATATTAAGAAGTACTATTCTGAGGCTGAACATGGTGGTGTATGCCTTTAATCCCAGCATTCAGGAGGCAAAAGCAGGCAGATCTCTCNCAGTTGGAGGCTATCCTGGTATATGTAGTGTTCTGGGCCAGCCAATGCTACATAGTGAGACCCTGTCCCAAAACAACAACTACACAAAATAAAAAGTATTACTATTCTGGACCTGAATCAGTAAACAGTAGCTTTTGTGAGCCCAGACTAGTCTTATATCTTTATTTATACAATTTATGATCTAGAAATAGTTTCAAAGTTTTACATGATTGGGGGAAAATAACAAGAGAACACTATTTGAAACATGTTAAATTCAAACTGAAGCACTCATAAAGTCGTGAAGAAACATGGTTATTGTAGGGAGCCGAGGAAGCCCTGAATAAGTGAAGTCCTTGGTGAGTGTGTATTCTTTTTTTTTTTTTCCAGACAGGGTTTCTCCGTGTAGTTTTGGTGTCTCTCCTGGATCTCGCTCTGTAGACCAGGCTGGCCTCGAACTCACAGAGATTCGCCTGGCTCTGCCTCCCAAATGCTGGGATTAAAGGCGTGCGCTACCACCGCCCAACTAGTGTGTACTCTTGACATAAGCACAGGCCATGTCAAGGACTCAGAAATAGCAAAGCCTTCTGTCTGGTCCATGTGTGAGTGTTGACAATCTGTGCAGAGTATGTCCTCCATAGCTTTCTCTCCCTGGATATTTATGGCCTGAAGACTGTTCCCCTACAGAGACTGTGAGCTGTATCCCTGTGATCCAGCAGGTTTATNTCATAAACCCTGCTTCCTTGTTTATCTGTATTAGTAGCCCTGCCTCCTTGTCCAGCTGTATGCCATAGTTCCCCCTCTCTATTCATCTCTACATAATATATAAACTTGCTGAGCTTGGGAGACACAGGTGGGCATTAAGGTTTCTCCAGCAGAGAGTCTAGAGCACCCAGTCTCAGCTTTCTGTATCTTTGTGTGCCTATCTTCATCTTCATTCTCTTTCTCTCAAGTTGCCCAAGTTCCTGCAGCTGTGCTGGATGCAGCAAACCATGCTCATGTATATATTGACTATGGCTACTTCTGTTTTACTGTGTCAGAGTTAAGATACAGAGCATATGTGACACTCATTGTTTAACACTGCTGCTCAGGACAGTATAGATCATAATGATGCAGCTATAATTACTATATCTCTTAGCCAAATGATAATCAACCTGTGAATAGCGACCCCAAAAAGACCATTGGAAATCACANATATTTACATAACAATTCATAACAGTATTAAAATTATAGTTATGAAATAGCAACGAAATGATTTTCTAGTTGGGGATCCCCACAACATGAGGAACTGTTAAAGGGTCACAGCATTAGGAAGGTTAAGAACTACTGTCTTAATTGGGCAGTGGTGGTGCACAACTTCAATTCCAGCATGGAGGAAGAGACAGGCAGATCTCTGCGAGTTTGAGGCCAGCCTGGNCTACAGAAGTGAGTTCCAGGTCAAGGCTACACAGAGACTTTGTCTTGAAAAACTAAAAATAAACAAGTAAGTAAATAAGTAAGTAAGTAAAACCTGTGTCTTAGTCAGATATGGTAGTACTCGTGCAGAAGGATCACAAATTGCAAGCCAGCCTGAGAAGCTTAGTGGATTTCAAGTCAGCTTGTGCTACAAGACTCTATCAACTGGGCATTGGTGGCGCACACCTTTAATCCTAGAGCGGAGACAGGCAGATCTCTGTGAGTTTGAAGCCAGCCTAATCTACAAAATAAGTTTAGAGACAGCCAGAGCTTTTATATAGAGAAACACTGTCTCAGGGGGTGGGGGGGACCTCTATCAAAGCTTGTCATGGTGATGCATACCTGTAATTCTAGCACTCAAGGAGGCAGAGCCAGGAATGATCCAGGAGTTCAAAACTAAGTGTTGCCCCATAATGAGTTTGAAGTCAATCTGAACTACCCGAGACCAAGTTTTAAAACAAAAGCCAGAGCTGGATAGAGGGCTCAGCTGTTAAAGGATAAGGCTCACAATCAAAAACCAAAACACCTGCTTGCCGTCTTAGGCTCTGTTGGAATGTCCTGGTCTCTGCTTAGGAGGCCCAAGAGATGCTACTGTAGCCTCAGTTTACCCTTTAATACCTTGCTGTGGGGAAAAAACATATGAAGAATGCTGCATATCATGGAAGCTGGAAATAGGTTTAGTATCTTTCGAGACTGTAGCTGTGGATTTCAGCTGACAGGAGTGGCTGTATGGAGATGATCCTCAAGATCTTCTATAGGTTTGTAATGCTTAAAGGGCTACAGTTCTGGTGTTCTTGGGGCACTGTATGTCCAAACCTGAGTTGATCTTCAAGTTGGAACATGGACTTGGGCCATGGGGCATAGCAGACATCTTGGTCTGGAATCTCCTGTCATCTCTATGAGAACAGGACAATATGGTACTGAGGATAAGATATTATAAAAGAGAAAATCATGATACTCATGTTGACAACCAGCTCATCCTCTGAAGCTGATCCACCTTGTCAGCCATCAAAAGTACACACACCAGAAAGAACTCAGCTGATTTCAGCCTAAATTACTGACCAAATCATGAGTTTATAAATATAGAGTAGCTTGTTATCCGGTGTTAGATAATTGTATTCCACCTTCGTAGGCAGGATGCTGGGATTCAATGACATATTGCTCATTGGCTTCCCGGTAAAAAATAGGTACGTTATAGTTATTGATTTCCTTTTTCTCTTGTTGAAAGTTGCATTTCTTCTTAGGTGTTGTGTTACATGGTAAATATATAGATAGAGATTTACATGGTTTCTGTTTAAACTCATACTCTACCACACAGAAACAGAAGGAAACAGACATCAACAGCTTGACCATTAAGCTGGAGACACATTAGCAAACTAAATTGTCTGGTGGATATTGGGCTTAGCAGCATGTAGGAATCAGTGATTTAGAATTTCCTGGTTGCAGNCTCTTGAGCCACACACAAGCTCTCTTTCTTGGATGTAAGTAAATATTAGAAAAGTTTTTAATGCCATGGACAGAGAAGCAACAGCATGACAAGGTCTTTGAAAAGAGAAATTATCTTCCCACCTCNACCAAGGCACTGGGTTCTCTCTTCTTGAGTCTTACAAACAATATAAGGAGCTGGGTAATAGTGGTGAATGCCTTTAATCCCAGCACTTGAGAGGCAGGGGCAGGCTGATCTCTATGAGCTCGAGGCCAGCCTGGTCCTCAGATCAAGTTTCAGGATAGCCAAGGCTACACAGGAAAACCCTGTCGATAGATAGATAGATAGATAGATAGATAGATAGATAGATAGATAGATAGATAGATAGATAGATAGATAGATAGATAAAGAGAGAGAGAGATGATAGATGAAAAAATAAAAATATCATGTGCAATTATTTTTCCTCACATCTGTCATATCATACCCTTCTACTTACTGTAGCAGAGTCATACTCTATATTTGCTAGTGCTGCCATCTTTTAGGTACTGAAGCTTAGAATTTCTGACTTGTTTTCTTTATTATGCTGTATGTAGTCAATTACAAATATCTCTTTAAGATCTCTAGATAAGATTTATTATATTTATTACTTTTTTTCATAGCTTCTGTTTGTTTTGTTCCTGCCTTTACTGTAATTCAAAATTTCAAAACTTTGTTTTTAATATTTTCAGATTTCTAACTGGTTTCCATGTTTCTTTCCATCCTCTTTTTTTTTTTAATTAAACCTTAAGTGATTTTTTTNATGTGCTTGCCTATATCTTATATTTTTAAGAATAAATTTATACCTTTTAAGAACTTCATTTAATTTCTTAAAATTTAACACATGCCATTTTGTCTTTTTTTTAAGATTTGTTTATTTTATGTGTATGTATGTGCACTACATTTATACAGTGCCCACAGAGGCTAGAAGATAGCATCAGATTCCCTGGAACTGGAGTTACAGGTGCTGTGAGCCTTCTGATATGTGTGCTGGGAATCAAACTTGAGTCCTCTGCAATAGCAATAAGTACTCTTAATTGCTGAGCCATCTCTCCAGCACTTTGTTCTTAAATGTCATTTACAATATATTTATGGAATACTGGCTGAAGTAGTAACATTTCAATAAATAAGACTGCTTCCATAATATTCCCAATAAAGGACAGAAGGGATAAAATGATGAATAAGACAGTTTCTGTTTTTTGGAGCTTTGTGTGGTTACCAGGAGAGTAGATAATAACTAAATTTAAAATAATATTGATAGCTGTTAATACTATGAAAAATAATAAAGCACTATAAGAGATGTAAATAAGAAGGTAGGCTACTCTGAGGGTACTGACCTTTGGGTACAAAGCTAAATGAAATGAAGGAGGAGGATAATATGAAGAGAGAGAAGAACATTCAAGAGGGATAAAATACTAAATATTAATGTCTTGAGGTTAAAGCCAGGTGTGGTAGCCCAGACCTTTAATCCTAACACTGAAAGACAGGTGTATCTCTGTGAGTTCAAGGCCAGCCTGGTCTACATGGTGAGTTCAAAGGACAGCCAGGACTGTTACACAGAGAAACCCTGTCTCAAAAAAACCAAAATAAATAAATGAATAAGGAAATAAATAGTAAAGTCCTGAGGTTAGGAATGAGCAGTGGTTCAAGTAATAAAGCCAACATGTNTAGAGTAGACTGTGGGAGGGAATCTAGGACAAGACAAGAACATCTAGGGTCCAGATCTCATTTCCAGCATTCGCTCAGTTTATGTCTTCTTTATTTCCTCTGTTTTATTTTTGAAGTCTTGAACTGTTTATTTCACCAATTTGATTGCTTTTTCTTTGCTTTCTTTAAGGGATTTATTGATTTCTTCCAATTTTTTGTTTGTCTTTTCCTTGATTTCTTTAAGGGAATTTTTCATTTTCTCTTTAAAGGCCTCTATCATGTTCTTAAACTCATTTTTAAGGTTGATTTCTTCTGCGTTGTGATATTCAGGTCTTGCTGATGTAGAACGACTAGGTTCTGGTGGTACCATATTGCTCTTGATGTTATTGAATGTATTTTTGCACTGGCATCTACCCATCTCTTCCTCCAGTCGGTGCAAACGGTGTCTGTCTCTGAGGGAGCCTCTTTTGGTCCAATAGGAGCTCTTGCTCCAATCGGTGCCAGCATAGTCTGTGTCTCAGGGAGCAGCTTTGATCTCGGAGGATGGGTGGGTTTGGGCGGGTCCAAATCTCTAGGCCTTCCATGTAAATCATCATAAGGATTAGAATTAACTCTGAATGTAGAGGAAAGCCATTAGAGAGATTTCAGTGGAGGATAGGAATGATGTGGAGGACTATGAGTTTTTAAAAATTCATACATTTATTTATTTAGTATGTGTGCATATATATGTAGACATGGGCATGCCATGGTGCCCACATGTAGACATCAGAGGACAACTTTTGCTTCTCTCCTACCATGTGGGTCTGGGGATTAAACTCAGGATGTTAGGCTGTTAGACTTAGCAGAAAGTGCTTTCACCTGCTGAACCATCTCATTTGCCTGTGATTTTTTTATTTTAAATAATTTATTTATTTCCCAAGTGGTGGTAGCTCATGCCTTTAATTCCAGCACTCAGGAGGCAGAGGCAGGCGGATCTCTGTGAGTTTAGGCCAGCCTGGTCTACAGAGCGAGTTCCAGAACAACCAGCACTGTTACACAGAGAAACCCTGTCTCAAAAAAAAATAAAATAAATAATATAGTATATAGTACATAATTATATATATAATTTTTATTATTTACTTGTTTTGTGTACATTGGTGTTTTGCCTGCATGTATGTCTGTGTGAGGGTGTCAAATCCCCTAGAACTGTAATTACAGACAGTGGTGAGCGGCCATGTGGGTATTAAGAATTGAACTCAGGTCCTCTGGAAGAGCAGCCAGTGCTCTTAACCACTAAGCCATCTCTCCAGTCCTCCCCTCTGTTTTTTGGTTTTTCCAGACAGGGTTTCTTGTGCACATACAGAGGTCAGTAGGAATGGGAGACTAAGTCAGAAAGATTACAAGTTCAAGGCCAGCTTGGCCTGTATAACAAGACCTTGTTCTGAAAAATAAATACATAAATAAATATCAAAAACATACTGATAGGGACAAAAAATATAAGAAGGGTAAAAATATTTGTCTTTATGATTATAGATGTAAATAGAAGACTAGTGACAAACCAAATCTGACAGAACATTAAAAGGAGTGTATANTAAATGAGATTTATTCTAAAGATGCAAGTGTAAGTCAGCATGTGAAAATAATGTAATGTATCACAATAATATCAAGGGGGAAAACACATATTCGTGCAGATTGATTTTTAAAAAGCATTTGCAGGGGTTAAAGAGTAGCTCAGTGGTAAAATATATGCTTAATCTGTACAAAACTCTGGGTTCATTTTCCTGAACCAGAGAAATNTATCCTTGTTTTTAATTACATTTAATTGCATGACTACAGGTAGTCTGTTCAGGTTTGTGTGTGCACATTTGTTTGGAGGCCAGAAGACAACCTTGGTGCTGTTACTCAGGTGTACATATCTTGCACATATCTATATCTTGGCACATATATCTGCCTGCTTCTGGCTCCTGAGTGCTGTACCACACACTGGATGTACCACAATGCTGGAAGTTGGTGGCTATAAAACAAAAAATTTGAGACAGGGTCTCTCAATGCAGGCTGATCTTGAATTTAATATATAGACCAAGCAGACCCTTGAACTCATGATTCACCAGCCTTAGCCTGCTGAGTCCTAGCTTGACTTTACAAATTTTTTGATGATTCAGATGTTTGTCTGTCTGTCCCTCAACCTTCCCTACCCACGTTCCTTTGTAACATGTCCGAGTGTTTAAATCTCTTTACTTTAAAAATTTGGGAGCTAGAGAGATGGCTCAGTAGTTAAGATCACTAGCTGGTCTTCCAGGGGACTCAGGTTTGATTACTAGCACCTACGTGGTGGCTAACAGCTGTCTGTAACTCCAGTTCTAAGGAATTCAGTGCCCTCTTGTTCTCTGAGGGCATGAAGCACACACAAGTGCACAGGCATACANGCAGGCAAAATACTCATGTACATAAAAGAAAATTTTAAAAAGATGAATTTGGAGGGCTTTTCTTGGG
>LZPO01116607.1:39902-53670 GCA_001675575.1 Neotoma lepida | reverse complement strand
ATGCTGACATACCCAGATTAAGTACAGAGAAGGAAGGATACAGGAGGGGAGATGATACTGATTAGTGGAAAGTAAAGAACATTGATAGAGTGAGGTCTTGCAAAGGATTGAAAGTGCATGTACTGGGATGAGTAATAATGATTTATAACTAGAGCTCAAGTGTAGCACAAAGATCTACAGAGAAAATATTTTCCAGTTTCAAATAACTCTAGACTTTTGAATTATAACCTGTTTTTATGTTCAAGCTATCTGTGTATTATTTCTCCTGCAGTTGTATATAAAATGTTTTTACATTCCAATGAGTTACTGTATAAAGTACTTCATTATGCCATAATAAAGATACTAATGCAAAAAGTAATAAATAATTATAAATAAAATAAATAAAATCTTAAATTAAAAAAGTTTAGCACAAAGAGTACCGTATTTTGGGCCCATCAGTAGACTAGACTAGACTAGTAAAAGATAAATTGCTTCTTCTATGGGGCCCGGAATGTGGCTCAGTTATAGAGTGCTTATCTAGCATGCAGGAGCTCTGAGTATGCTCCATAGCAAGGGTGTGGGAAAACTTTTCAGTCTCATGCCTTAACCCAAATTGAAAAGAAGTATTTATTTTTCAAATTTTGGTTTTTGCTGATAGGAAAGGGTACAGGCAAATACTTGAATGTTCTTTCAAATGCCTATGTAGTGTTGTCGGCTTCAGATTTAAACAGACTTTTTTTTTTACAAGACCTATTTAACGTACATAAGAGGTTTCTTAGAAAAGTCTTAGCTAAAATTTACTCCATAGACCAGGCTGACCTGGAATTCAGAGATCCGCCTGCCTCTGCCTCCTGAGTGCTGGGATTAAAGGTGTGCACCATCACAGCTTGGCCAAAATGAAACCTTAACCATTAATATTATATCTCCCTTAATTGGTTATTTTTTTTTAAATGTAACAATTTTCCTTTACCTAGTGTTAGACCCCGTAATGTAAAAGGTGAAGGTTGTCTTCTGATCATTGTGCATATTTTCAATATATTCTATGGTTGGAAGCTTTATAGAGTTCAGGGTAATTTTTAAATTTTATTAGGCCCCCCACCAGCTGTATATTTGGGAAAGCAGACCCAGTACCTTGCTTGGGCAACACAGTAGAGTCAATCCTGTTGGCAGAGGTGTGGGTGAGCCAGCCGAAAGAAGTTGTGAGCATGGGAGAGATGTCCCTATTATTCATCTGTCATGTGGCAGCATGGGCAGGGGAGAGATTCCCCCAACCTCCATTGACACCTGAGGCAGGTGGGAGATCTGGCCCTGAGACCATGAGAGCTGTCCCTGGTCCTTATCCACTGCAGCAGTCCTGAGAGTGGTCCCTACGCCACCCTTGGGTCACACAGTAGAGCTGGCCCTGAAGGTGTAGGTGGGGGAGTGTGGCGAGCACATACCCCAGTTANGGGAGAGGAATAATCATTCTCGATTCTGATTTGGTATAACATTTATTCATACAATTAAGAATACAATATCTGCCCCGTCTTCCAAGNGGAAGCGAGGATACCTTTCTGGGTGCATAGGTCTGGACTCACCACGTCTGTTCCTCTGGACTTTGGGTCGGCCTTCCTGAGATCAGCCTCATCTGCACTGAGGACAGGGTCTCACGAGCTTGGGTCTGACGAGCTCTGTCTTGTCGCCGAGGCTTCGTCTTTTATACTCATTTCTGTTAACCTTATCACTACTTCCACACATGGTTAATTTACATCACTTTACTGCTTATCTTACTCTAAACTTATCACTCCTAACCAGGGTTTTTTACCCTAGGTCTTACATGTTCCTTACAANATGGAAGTTCTTGACATTTGCCTCACAGACCACTGTGCTTTCTGAGCTATTGGGCACATTGGAAAAAGTAAGAGCCTGCAATTAGAAAGGGCCACATGTATACAAATGCCTCCACATAATAAAGGGTACATGTATTAGGACAAGACAACAAGGTAGCCCCTAAAGCTTGGTGGTTTACTCTGACTGAAACATTTCCTTTCACTTTATATTCTTAGGTGACGCTGTGGGAAAACTTTCCCAGAGGAATTCAAAGTAGGGAAAAATTAGACTATGGTGAACATTCACTTTTTTAAAGACTTTGAAAATTTTTATGTGTACATGTTTTGCCTGCATGCCTGTGTACCACATGCATGCCTAGTGCCCCCAGAGGTCAGAAGAGGTCAAGGCTTTGGATCACCTGGAACCGAAGTTATCCTTGAACATTTGTTTTTTAAAGGACCTATCAGCTCTGCTTGGAGCATGAGCCTGTGGAATGAGAGTAAGAGTGTTTTCCTGTTGAGGTTGGAGAGATGACTCAGCAGTTAAGAGCATTTGCTGCGAAGCCTGAGGTGGTGGTGTATGCGTTTACCTCCCAGCATTTGGGAGGTAGAGGCAGGTGATCTCTGAGTTCAAGGCCAGCCTGGTCTACAGAGTTCCAGGACAGCCAGAGCTATGCAGAGAAACCCTGTACTCTGTCTCTAAAAATGAAAGAAAAAAAAAAGTACTTGCTGCTCTTGCTGAGGAGTGGTTCCCAGCCATCTCTAACCCCAGTTTGAGAGGATCCTGTGCTCTGTTGACATCCAAGGCACCAGGAGTGAAAGTGCACGGTGTGCAGACACATACATGCAGGCAAAACATTCATATACATAAAATAAATTTTAACAAAATGTTTGCTGTTCTCAGCCTTTTCTTTACAAATCCAAACAGAATTGGGGGGGGGGGTCTGCAGCCACTTGAGGAATGATACTTTTATCTTTATGCCATTCAGCTCTGGAGTAAGCTCCAGGTGCAACTTTTACCTTTACTCAAAGCCATTGAAAGGAAAATGTCTAAGAGGAAAACCTTTGAGATTACTAACCACTCTTCTTTTTCTTTTTCAGTGAACGAGATAATTGGGAGAGACATGTCCCAGATTTCTGTTTCCCAAGGCCCAGAGGTGAGCAGAGACGCTCCTCTCCCACGTTCCAAGTCCCCAGATTTAGGAAGATCCGATGGGCTCTAACAGGGCTCACTGCAGCTTTGTGCCCACTACCTGCCTCTCTCTTGGACCTTGGGTTTCCAACCAGACTTCAGAACCTGTTCCAGGAGTTGGACTCACTGTGGGAAAAGCAGCATTCCTCCACCTCAAGCCTTGGGCAGATTTTGTAAAAAAACAGGAACAGCATAGGCTGTTTAAGCTGTGGGAAAATGAGCTTTGCTTTTTTTTAATATTTAAATAGGATACTTTTATATGATGGGTGCTTTGAGTGTGAATGCAGCAGGCTCTATTTCAGAGGTGCTGCTCTTGCAGGTGACCTGGTTGCATAGCTAGGATTAGTAATTTGTACTGCTTTCTGGTCATTTGAAGAGCCCTTTAGTCTCGATGATATTTTTAAAATAGGAAATTTTGATAAAACCCTCCAGAGGCAGACAAAAAAAAAATTATACTTAGTCCACACTTACACCTCAAAAACTTAGCATGCATCCTGAAACCTTTCATAGATTCATAGGAAATAAAGCCAAATGTAGCTCATACTCTTTATAAAAAGTACAATGTTAGGTAACTCGAGAAGAGACCATTCCATCATTGAAGTGTTGGAATATGAATACATTCCAGACATAGTCTTTTTTGTAACTTTAGCTAGTCATCAAGCAGCCTCTCCACTAGCTCCACATTCAAGCTATTTTCTTCCCTCAGGACCTTGGGCAAAATGGTCATTTGTAAGGTGAATTTTAAAGGTAGGGTTTTAGCTTGGGTAGTTATTTTCTACCTAACTTTTCAAGTGGGAGCATCTGCTTTGAGTCTGTAGTCTTTGAAGCCAATCTCCTGATAGTTTAGACTTTGCAGTTTTAAGTCAGGCCAGCAGTGTCGGGAGCCAAGTATGAATGAGCTGTGTACTAGGAGAGGCAGAGAAAATGCAGGACTCCAGATGAGAAGGCTTTAAGATTCACAATAGCATGGAAGGCTTATCTCCTACTGTTTACAGCCTGCAATGCTTCTGTCCCATGGTATCCTGACTGTATGACGTAAAAACCAGCCTTTTCTCTAAAAGGCTTTGAGGCACATTCAGAAATGAGGTGGTGTCATAAACCTGTCCTTCCACACCAAAGACACCCTGGTGCTGCTGCTGGTGAGGCTTATGTCCAAGGCAGGGGCCAGCAGAAACTCCAGCCTGCTGTCTACCAAAGGAGGTGCCCTAGTTGGGTACTGTTCCCAAACCCTGCCTTTACCCCTTCCCTTCTAAAGTCCCTGAATTTAACAGTGTTTTCAAATGAATTAATGTACTTTCATTTATTCAGGAAGCAAATCGAGTGCCTACAAGTGAGACACTGTGCTGCACTGGCTAAAGACTTAACGCTGTTACTTTGGGGGATTGTGACCCTTGATGGTAGGGCTTTCTTTACTAAGGCTACATCAGGCCTGAGCAGGGTCTAGGCTGTTGCCCACCACCTCTAGTGAGCAGGGTAGGAGATACTGATTCAGGATAAGGGAAATATGTGTTTGTTTTTAACATGATGCTTTAATTTCTCCCCTCCTGCTAGTTAGAAAACAGTCTGTCAGCAAATTGATCGGCCACTCTTGGAGCTGGATATTTTCCAAATTTCTCTGAAAGTGAGTGTTTTATCAGTGAGTGTGGATAGTGAGATTTGCTTTAGGGCCCGTGGTTGGTAGCCCACAGCTTCGTCTACAGGGCATTGGCCTCTCAGGTGAACTTGCAGAGATTTGGCCAAATTTGCTTCCACCCTTTTTCCCCTGGGGCAGCTGCCTCATGTGGGGTCATTGCATGACCCCTTGGGGGTGCTGCTTTGCTGCCTTCAAGAATAAAGCCTCTATGATCCAGAGTTGCTATGCACCAAATTTTGATGCCTTCTAAATACCTTGATGCCTATAGCATTAGAAGTGCTTTCCTATTTAAAACAGGTTAGATTTTAAAATAGAGCTTTGTATTCTATGTAACGGTTTTATATTAGCTTTGTATAAGCTTTCATGTAAGAGTCATATTTTTTGGCTTTATAGATAAAGACTTAAATTTTTGTGCAAAATAGTGATGGTAAAGCACACATCCATTGGACTATGCAAATTGATTTCTAGTAGCAGCACTGAGCAACTGGGCATTTGCTAGCACACACCCTTTCCTCTCACCTGTACTAGACCTTGGGTTGAGGAATGAAGGAGCAGCCTTCTGTTTACTAGAGATGCGAGAAACATGGCTGAAAACATTAAAAGGAGATGTTTGGGTTCATACGTGGTGCTGCTGCCCTGGGTACAACCCACCACCACCACCCAGGACCAGCCAGTATCACCAGACCTCTGCTGGGCCTAGCTGAGAGGCCCAGTTTTTAATATGTAGAACACATGGTCATCTTTAAGGCTCAGATGGGCTCAAGTTGAAACCATGCGTTTTATAGAACGGATGTTTAGGTGAAGAAATTGGTTCTCAGTTATGTTTACAGCACTTGGAATTGTGTTTTCTTGTACATTTTGTATTTTAAAATCTTTTATAGGAGTGCAGTGCTCCTTACACAGATACAAAGGGAAGATGAGCCAGCAGTTCAGGCTCCTCCTCACTTACAGTGCTGAAATAATAAACAGTGACAGATCAACAGTAGCCTTGAAATCTCGAGTTTTTATCCATCTGGGGCTGGTGTGGAACACTTTGGGCCAGAGTTAAGGGCTCTGTGGCTTCTTAAAAGTCCACTTGACTAGGAACTTTCATTCACTTTACAGAGAAGATAAAAGTTCAAAATTCCTTCTGGGATGAGTTCTGCACCCTTTAATGGGTGCAAAGGACATGCCACAGTGTTTGCTGGGCTGTGGACAACTGGTCTTCCAAGGCATTGCAAGAAAATATTGACAAAGTCCCATTTAAGTTCAACCTGAGAGTTTGCAAGTGCTACGTGCCCTCTGGTGTTCTCTAGGGATATTGCAGCAGCACTAATCCAGAATAGCTTGGGTTTTTTGTAGTTTGTGGTAGGGGGCTATACAGCCTTGGCTGGCCTAGAACCATGTAGAACAGACTGGATTTGAACTTGAGAGAGTCATCCTCCTTCTGCCTCCTGAATGCTGAGATACAGGCGTGAACCATCACATCCAGCTGGTGGTTTGGCCATCCAAAGTTCCTTGGGTCTGGTTGGAGGGGACTTATTTGCGTCCACCCCTGGCACTTTGTTTCTGAGGTCCAGGTATCCTGAGGGTGCCTTCCTGCCTCCCGGAAGGATACGGAGAGTAGAGAGTTGGGGTCTCAGGCTCAGGTGGACTCTTGACTCTCCCAAGAATCATAAATATCAACCNGGGCCTACTGTGTACCCTTCAACCCCAGTATTTGAGGGCCAAGTACAGGTCAAAGGCTTTCTGGGTGTCACACCATCAGGAATAGAGCAGCCTCATCACCCCAGCCCTGCCTGTAAGATAGCCGTCATCTTTAGGGTAAGCAGGCAGAGGAACAAAGGTATGTGGGAAGGAGAATGGTGCTGAGCTTGATCTTTTCCGGGTGCCTTTGAGAGCTTTGACAAGCCAGAAAGAAGCCACTGGATTGAGGGTACTCTGGACTCAGGAAAGGCATGTTAGCTGAGGATATCAGCTCAGTCTGCTTCCTGGTTTCCTCTTCTACAAACACACCCACTCCTTGGGAGCTTGTAACACAGTGCGAGGTGGGTCACCAACAGACATCAGAGTGGTGTAGTCATCAGGGGCCAGCTGCAGAAGTGACACAGATTCAGGGGATGGAGCTCCAGGCTTAGCTAGACCCTCAGGCCCTCCCAACCACACAACCTCACCTGGTAGGCTTGGAAGACACTAAGGAGATCCTTCATACCAGCTGTATATGGGACCCCCTGCATTCGGACCAGGGCTCCTGGCTGTGACAACATTGAGGTGGGAGTAGAGGCCAAGGCAGTAGGAGGTGTGGTGAGGTAGCCCACAGTAGTGGGAGAGACTGGGGGGCTATGGCGGGAGAGACAGGAATTTAGTCATACATCCCACCTGTATCCTAGACCAAGACCATCTTCTCCTGCACCTCTACCTCCACAGTGAGATCTCCAATCTGTCAGCCCACACCTGTAACTCCCTTGCCGTCTCAAAATGAAGTCTGATTTCTAAGTGATCTTGAATTATCTGAGCCAGAAATNAATCAGGACCCTTCTCAATGGTGACAGCAGGTCTGTGAGGCAGTCCTAGAAGCAAGTACCTGGGGTAGTAGGCTGTGTAGTTCATGTACAGTTGAGTGGCTGGCCCTGGGTAGTAGGCAAGAGGAGCAGGGGCAGCAGGTACCCTGGCAGCTGGAAGCAGTGCAGATGAAGGATATAGTGCTGTTGTCTCTGTGGGTATGAGGGCTGGGGTGGCTTGGAAGGTGGCATAGGTAGGTGGTGAGAGGCCTAGAGACAAGTAAAGAGCACATTTATAGAGAGCCCAGTTTCCCTGCATAGAGCAACTAGAATGGAAAGTGGTGGCTTGCAACACCTCGGCTCCCACATGCCTCCTCTAGCCCATGAAGCACTCACAGGGCAGTTTGCAGGGTGGAGGGGACATGCCACTGCGGCTCAAGGAACCTCCCATCAGCACACGGCTCATCTCCTCTGTGGAACAAGGGACTACTTCCACATAGCGTTCTTTCATCACCTTCTTGTGGCAACGCTGGGCGGCAGCCAGAGCACGTTCCGATGACATCATCTGGATGAATGCATCACCAGATGGCCGGCCCTGTGCACACCACCTTGTAAGCAGTTTGCCACATATAAAAATGCCTTACTCTTAACATACCCTTTCCTGCCCTGTGCTGGTGCCCTTCCTAGCAGTAGTCTCACCTGCTGGTTGAGCACCATGTGCACACCATGAGGCCGAATGTCAGCTGCTGCTTCTCCTAGAAAACTCAGAATGTCTTCAATGGTGGCTGTGTAGGGCAGGCCCCGAAGGCGTACACAGTCCCTCCCAGTCCCTCCTGCCAGTGGAAAAGGCATGGGCAGTAGTGGAGCAGTCAGTGTGGGAAGGAGTGGACTGGTTGCATAGCGGTTTAGGACCTAGTAAGAAAGGCAACAGGTTTATCAGGCTATGTAGGGACCCAAGGCACATTGGGACATGGGGAGCCTTGAGTGCTCACCTGCTGCACCTCAGCTGCAGTGCTCCTGAAGAGTTCAATGTATCGCTTACCCAGCATGCCTTTGTGCCTGCGCAGAGCAGCCTGTGCCTGTTCCTCACAGGCAAAGAGAGCAAAGGCATCTCCAGTTGGCCTGCCATCAGGGTGGCGCACAAAGAGCAGCCCATCAGCACCCCCAGTCACTGGGCATTCTGGCCCCAGGAAGCCTAGAACATCTGCTGGCCCAGCTGAAAAAGGGAGTCCCCGTAGCCTCAGGATCACTTGATCTTCCCGTGACAGGAAACGGGCCACCTCTAGTGATGTGCCTAGGTTGGACGAACAGGAGTCACTTGCTGATTTAATCCTTGTAACATGCACCCACGGGAGACCCAAGAAGCAATGAGTGATGGGGAATGGGACAGATGAAGAGCCCTCTATGGGCACACTCACCCCCTGCGATCTTTACAAACTCCTCCCCTGTGGCTTTATATACCTGTGGGTACAGAAAGCAGCCCATAGGTCTCAGTCCTTACTCAGCCTTGCCCTGCTCCACTTGTAGCCCAAAGCCCCACCTCGATATAGCGGACACCCATGTGGTGCTTGTGTCTCTGCAGCGCGAGGTCCCGCTGCTCGCTGTCCTCGAATCGGATGAGGGCCTCGCCATTTCTGCGGCCCTGGGCGTTGAGACAGAGTGCTACACCACCCCTGTGGATCCAGTGTTGTTAGTGCCTCCTGGGTAGACTTGCCCGCTTACCCCTCCCATCCTGCCACACCCACCTGGCAATGTTGAGCCCTTTGAAGAATCGAGCCACATCCTGGTCTGATGACTGCCAGGGCAACCCACGGGCCCGTACTACAGTCTCATTGTCCACCACATCAGCCTTGCTGCTGTGGGGGCAGGGCACAGGATCAGAGCTGTCCAAATGTTGTCACCCCCGCCCCTGCTCCCACACTCACCAAGGCCCCGTTTCATATTTCTGCTTTACCACCTCTGGCTTCGAAAACAACTGACCTGAGAGGAGATGGCATGGGGGTCAGCAGGGTCTGGTGGAGGAAGTCTCCCCACCAAGCTCTGCAAAAATAGGACAGGTGAGGGAATTGAGGAGGTGATAGAGGGGTTTCCACCTTGTGTTCTCTTAGAGAAGGTCACAAGTCTGCAAAAGGACTCCAAGGAATAGGCATTCACCCAACCCTAACAGTAGATGACAAGCTGTGCAAGATTCTTACCATTGGGCCCTTCAAGTAGGTGGAGAATAACAGCTACCATAGTCTTTACTTCCCAGACCCCAAAGTCATCTTCTGTTGCATCTGTTTCTAGTCCCAAGTCTACAGGCAGAGAAGTGACAACTAGGGTCCAGGTCCATACACCCTACATCATCCCCAAACACCCGCAGCATCCTGGCGAACAGTAGTTACTGCCCAGCTCATACATGCACCTACAGGTCTTCAGACCAAACACAGACATGCCCACATTCCAAATGTATCCCAGCATAGATGCAGGCATGGGTACCCTAAAGGACAAGGCCAAAGACATAGATTTGCCTACATTAATATAACCCATACAGCAGTGTGCACATGCTTGGACAGATTAGCCACCCCTCCACTTTAATTCTGCGGGGTCACAGGTACCCTGTGCCATGGTGCCCACTGTGAGGTCCCTGGTGGGGCAGGCGCTTGGGTGCTGCATATGGAACTCTCTGCGGAGGTCGTAGAAGGAGAAGAAGGAGTCCGGAAGCACAAGGTTCTGGGAGCACATGGGAGTAGGGATGAAGAGGTAAACTAAGGTATCCCGTCCATTCCAACAACAACAGGGATCTTGCAAACCCAACCACCCATGTGCCCTCAATGGCATACCTTCCTGGAGGCCTCAGGGTGTAGAACCTGTCGCAACAGCTGCTGCCCATCAGTGCAGAGCACATAGGGGCCCCCGCCCAGCAGAGCCACATCCCTGCTCACCAGCTGTGAGAACTGGGGACAGGGAGTGGAGACTCAGACATAGATTCACAGCGAGGCAGGCTGAAACTGGGGGTAGGAGGAGGGAGGGACTCGGGCTGCAAAGCTGGTTGAGCAGGATGTTCAGCCCTACCCTGCCTGGGAAGTAGAAGGCCTTGCTCTATATCCCAGGCTCCTAATCCCCACCCCTGCCCTAGTCCACTGTCACCGCCTCTAGGCCAAATGAGAACAGTCACACATAGCCCAAGCCCCCATCAAACACGCTCCAGGAGTCTGGAGTAGGGCCAGAGCAAACACCTGGTGGAGTGAGGCAAGCAGGTGGAGAGGGGCGGGGCAAAGCAGGTTAAACCTGTCCTGGACCGGGCACCAACCTCAGACAGGTGGGGGAGGCTCACACCTGCCCGAGGGCCAGAAGGCTCATGGTCAATGGCAGCCCCGCCCCTTGGTCTGACCAACCCAGGAACGGAGAAACACCAAGGACAGAGCTTCATACTTGGACACTAGCGGCAGGCAGCCTGAGCTTTGACCCACACCCTATCGACCAACTGGCACTCAACTGTTTGTTCATAGAGGAGGTGGTACTCTGAAGGCTGCCCAGCACGCTCCTGCCTTTCCCTTGCCAATTCTGTGACACTTTTCAGCCCAAGGCTGACAGCAAGGCACCCAGATTTTCTACAGCACCCTCCCAGGTGAGCAGTAGGTTAGGCCTGGAGCCCTCTGTAACATGCTCAGATTCAGCATCTTTGTTTCCTCATTAAGAACCACAGAGTTGGAAGAGGAAAGATTCTATGCTTCTAAAGAACTTACACTCATTATAACTCGGTCATGGGTGAGTGCAGCAGTGCAGACAGGGAAAACAGCAGTGAGACTGATTCTCATTTGACCGGGATGGGGGGGTGGGGGGGAGGGCATGACCGGAGGCCTTTGCGCTCAGCAGGCAGGTACCCCCAGGTAGAGTACGGACAGCACCCACGCCTGGCCAGTCGGCTGGGACAGGCCTAAACCAGCAGCCCTCACCTAGCGGCGTCTGCCCCTGAGGCAGACACCGCCCGACGCCCCCGCTCCAGCCGCTCCCAAGAGAGCAGGCAGCAGGGACCAGTGATCTAGAGCCAAACTTAAGTTCCTTGACCCTATTTCTGAGTCGTCTGGACCTCGCACCTCTGCTAGCGGGGGAGGGGGTGCCTGTAAAGGTTGGAAAGTAAGGTGCCTCTGGGAATGGCCTAGCACGCGGTAGTCGCTCAGAAGTTTCAAACAAGACCCTGTCCTACTGTCCGTGCCAGTGGGTCGCGGCGCTCCAGGCTTCGCCTCCTGCCTTCCCCACACCCCGGCGAGGTAGCGTCTCTACCACCTCGCTGTTCCACCACCCACGCGGACCCCCAAGCTCACCTGCTGCAGCACCTTGTCCAGGGACTCCGCCCGCGCTAAGCTGTCTGCGCTGAGGCCGCTCGCCTCACGGCACTGTGGACTCAGTGCAGCCGCCTCAGCGCGAACTAGCGACTTGTGCAGCGTCCCCACCTAAGAGTAGCAGGGATACCCCGATGAGCCGCTGTGCTTCACGGGCCTTGAAGCGTCCTGAGGGGCCCCGCCACCTCTCTCCACCCTACCTGTCGGCTGCGCGGCTCCACCACTTGCCAAACTAGGAGGATTAAGTCGGTCTCGTCCGAGCCTAGGTCCGGCCCCAGAGCACCAGCAGTGGCCCCGAACAAAACGACCAGTGACTGGGGCCCTGGGCTGGGGTCTGTAGCGGAGTCTACTGCGGGATCTGGGCCCGGGGGTGGGGGCGGAGGCGGCGGTGGAGTCATGGCCGCAGAGGAAGGGGGCGCTCGGCCACACACACGCGGACCGACGAGGCGCACGCACGCACCGACCGACGGCAGACAGAGGAGCTTGGGCGGGATCCGGTGTGTTGGGGGCGGCACCTGCGGCGGGGCTGTTGCAGTGGGAGCTGCAGAGACCCGCCCGCGGTGCCCTTTGGGGCTGGGCGGTGCGGCTGCTGTCCCAGCCTATTCCCGGCGAGTTACCTGCGGCCCAGAGTACCACGTGATCGGGGCGGCCCGGGAACCTCGGGGGAGGGCCAGAACCCTGCCCAGGAGGCTAGAGCTCACTTTAGCCTTGGCGTGTGCTCGGCGGCTGGAATCCTGCGGGACTCCTGGGACGAACCCCTTCTTTCTCCTGATTCTTCTCCAGCAGGCAATGAGTCCTCCGCAAAAGAATCATCAGAATCAGAGGCCTTTTCCATTCCTCGAAGGTTACGCGGAACCCGTGGAAGTCACCAGGAGTCAATCCAGGGGCTGTAGGGGTTCACGACGTCCGGTTTGGGGGTTAATGGAAATCACAAAGGGTCAAAACCCGACAGTGAGCGCTACCATGTATCCACTGGAAGCCGGTGGGAGAGATCGGTTGGGGAAAGGGAGGGCGGCAAAGATCAAGGGTTCTTAGAGCTGTGGGCGGTCACTAGAGATCACAGAGAAGAACGTGCCCATACAGGTGTTAGAGTCGGCCTTGGGCAAAGCACAGTCACTGTGGACACGAGGGCTCAGGCCTTGATGCCAGGAAAGGAGCAACTCTTATTAAATCCTAGCCAGGAAAGGAGCACCTCTCCTTAAACCCTAGAGAGCTGCATCCTAAGTGAGGCTAAGCCAGGTAAATGATCGGGGCCTGGAGACTTGGCCTACCTACCCTACTTGGGGGTTGCCTGCCTGTTTTCGTCTTCTTGAATGATAGACTTGCGATCTGGAGATTGAAAGCACTCTGGCAGGTACCGGTTGGCGGTGAGCTATGTACGTGCGCGCGCAGGCTACAAAGTGTGCATCCCAACCCAATTCAGATTAGTCCCATTCGCCTCATGGAGTTTGGTGAGACTCCTTTACTGTTGTTTCCAGGCCCCTTTGCGCTCTGGATAGTTTTCCTTCTAATCAACTGTAACTAGTAATCTGGCGGGAGGAAAGACCTACAGCCTGGCGTGGGACTTAAGAGATGCAGAGTGCCAAAGAACCTCGTGTGTTCAGAAAACCGGGGCGCTACACATGAATCTTGGATAAAAGGCAGCCCAGAACCCAGGCGCATCCCCAAGGAAGGAGTGCGGAGGCAGGGAACCTAGAACGGATAGTGCGCCTCCCGGGTTTTCCCATACAGTAGCGCAAGAACACAATGAACAGAAATAGTGGAAGGTGGTTGGTGGGCGAAGCCTGCAATCCTTACCCCGGCGGCCCACTTGGGGCCAGCCTTCTAAGCCCCGCCCCCGACGATAAGCCTGGAATGTCAAATATTTGCTCAAAGAACCTAGTGAAACCTTGAGGTAAAGCCCCTCCCTTTCCGGAGCGCGCCTGCGTCAGTTCAGACTTTCCAGTGGGACACTCCCTTCCAACTAGTTCCTTCTACCCGCCATCCCCCACCCCTCGTCCTGGTTATTTAAACATCAAGGCCTGCAACGCTCCAGGCTCCGCTTTAATGGGGCACAGCCCCGGCGTTCCTTCAAGGCTATTCTGGTGCTCCCGGGATGGTCTCTACCCACAACCTCCCACAAGGCTTTCCCCTTCGTTCAACTTGTAGACTTCCGATTCTCCGGAGACCTTCGACTGTGGGATCCCTGGGTGTCCTGAGCCCACCACTGGAAAGAATCGGCAGAGCCCAGATTCCCACTAGGTGAAGCACAATACTGACTGGGTGGCTCCTTTCAACTCTGGTGCGCTCATCCGGCCATTCTCCATAGTAAAACTATTCCAGACCCTCAAAGACTTTGGTTTTTATTTATT
>LZPO01116607.1:22204-33789 GCA_001675575.1 Neotoma lepida | reverse complement strand
TACAGATGGTTGTGAGCCACCATGTGGTTGCTGGGAATTGAACTCAGGACCTCTGGAAGAACAGTCAGTGCTCTTAACCTCTGAGCCACCTCTCCAGCCCAACTCCTATTTCTTATCGACACTCTACCATGTGGCAGTACCTTTTTTCAGCACAGCATAATTCATCTCCTGCTTCCTCTGTGTCTTGCTGGTGACTCTCCTTGACCCTGCCCTTCTTCTTTCCAGCATCCTCTCACTTTGGTTCTCCCACCTAACTTCTTTTTGCCTAGCTATTGACCATTATTAAGCCAATCAGAAGGTGCTTTGGCAAAGACACATCTTTACAATGTACAAAAATATTATTCCACAACANTTCTCCCACCTAACCTCTTTTTGCCTAGCTATTGACCATTATTAAGCCAATCAGAAGGTGCTTTGGCAAAGACACATCTTTACAATGTACAAAAAGATTATTCCACAACATTTCTCCCTTTTTGTCTAAATAAAAAAGAAAGGTTTTAACTCTAACACAGTAAAACTATATTCAGTAAGAACAATTATCGGTATTGTCTAAATAAAAAGGGAAGCTTTTAACTCTAACATAGTAAAACTATATACAAGAAGAACAATCATCAGTAAGAATTACATTCACCATGTCCAGTCCATTTGTATTTGGCAAATTTAAAGAAAGTACTCCATTATCTATCATATCTTGGTGAGTCTAAACTTTTGTACTTAATTCACTTTCTATCCTAATTTGTATTACCAACCCAAAACTATTTTTCTTTCTAGACCTCAAAAAATTTTCTTAGCCAGGCCGTGGTGGTGCATGCCTTTGATCCCAGCACTCAGGGGGCAGAGGCAGGCAGATCTCTGTAAGTTTGAGGCCAGCCTGGTCTACAGAGTGAGTTCCGGGACAGGCTCCAAAGCTATACAGAGAAACCCTAACTCAAAAAAACAAAAACCAAAACCAACCAAACAAAAAATATCTAACAGACTTTCCTGTGAAGCAGGAATTTTGAAGGACTGTCCTACCTTGTCTTGGCAACATCTAGCAGTTGTTTTCTTTTGTGTCTTGTTTGTCCAAATTGGACAGCATACTGTCATCAGTTAAGGCAAGGGCAGTTTCTTAGCTCAGTGGCTAACCTTGCCACAAATGAAAGTAAACTCTATATGGAGGTTTTTCAATATGGAGGTTTTTCAATGCCCACAGTCCTCTTTTGGAATAAATTGGTGCTGCCAGGAGCAGATGTATCTCACTGTCATGAAAAGCCCTATGTTATTAAAATATTAAAATGCCATATTCTGTAGGTCTCTGAAGTATTTGAAGACTATCTATCTATTTAAAATATTTCTCTGATTGACCTTGAAAATATACATAACATGACTTTAAGTTTGGTTGTTATAGATGACTAGCTACTAACATGTATTTCTTTATTATCCTAAATAGCTTTCAAGGACTAGAACTTCACATTACATTTTTAAATGAGCTGCATAGGTACAATACCTTAAACAAGAAATAGAAACATATAATACAGTCTAATAAAAATAGCCTTAAATTTGTATCGATATGTAATATGAGACACTGCTAGCAGCCACCAGGAGAAGCAAGATGTAACAGTACTGGTAAGCCACAGGCCACGTGGCAAGTACAGATTTATAGAAATGGGTTAATTTAAGACATAAGAGCTAGTTCATGACAAGCCTGAGCCATTAGGCCATAGTTTAAAAATAATATAAGCCTCTGTGTGTTTACTTGGGTCTGAGCAGCCATGGGAATTGGGTGGGACCTGACAAAACATTCTCCTACAAATGGTGTCCATTTGTGGTGGCAAGAGTTTCCACCTGAAACCTGAGAAAATTTAATAAGAGATTATAAAACGGAGCCAAAAACAGGTTCCTGCTTCATGTCTCATATGGGCCACAATATGCCGCAGCATTCGGGCTTGACCTGCAGCAAAGCAGATTCTTGCTATGCGGTCCACAGAACTGTCTCCAAGCTGTGCAGCACACTGCATAATGGATTTAGCCTTTACTCATACAGACAAAAAGGGTTTATGGGCCAGCTGCATGCTGTCCTGATGGCAGCATGGACCCTAAGTTGGCAGGGTAAGCGTGACTCTCCTGCCATGTTGAAAAACTGAGGTGGGTGGAGTCAGCAGCCAAGGCTGCTGGTCCTAGCCATGCAGTTTAGCAGTTTTAAGTCTCTCCTGGTCAGAGAAGGAATATAGATTCACAATAAAACAGATTCAGATAAAATAACCTCTNAACAGTTTACTATGTATGTAAAAATGCATATGGGCTTGAAAGAGAAAAGAAAAGGAATATAAATGCAGTTATATAAAGAAATAGAAAGTCTGAAAAAATAAAGTCTTTAAAGAAGCAGTAAAAGTAATATAATAAGCCACATAAAGATGGATATTACACAGAGAATTTGGATTATGTTGTCTTTGGGATTTTTAACTGCAGAAAGATATTTGATTGTAAAGGTTGCTGAATTAAATCAATATATATATTTAAAGGTATCTTGACTTCAAAATTTGGATCTGAGGATATGTTGCTTTGGAAAGGAGGCTCTGCTTTTGTTTCCACAGAAAGCAAGAGACTATGGATTTGTTCCAAGTTAAGATGGATCAGATTTGATCAAGCCAGACCTCCTGAAACTTAACAGATGGTACCTATCAACAAAGGTTATAGCCAGTCTTCCCAGGACTTGACCATTATCTCAAATTTTCTCAGGATCCCCATAAGAATACAGCGCCCCCTTTATCAGCAGGAAGTAGCCTAGAAAACTACTCCTACATTCCCAAAAAATGGATTATGGATGTTTGTCTTTGTTTAGGTTGTTGGTTACAAATTGTTATTGGTCATAGTCAATATCTTTCTAAAAGAAGAAAGGGGGATATGATATAGAAATGATAGGATGAAAGGATAGATTATTGAATCTACTTTTAAAGAGCATCAACTGATTTAAAATGCTTTACATTGCTATAGATTTTAGTCTATTGATACAAATTTAAAGTTAATTTTGTTATACTGTATATATATATATTTCCACTCTCATTTAAGGTATTATGTTTATGTAACTCATTTAAATTGTAATGAATAATTAAGAAATACAGGTTAATAATTAGTCTTCTATGATAGTTAATCAAACTTATAGTCATGTTAAGTTTTCTAGGTATACATAGGTATATTTCAATTAGGTAGGTAATCTTCAAACACTTCAAAGACCTACAGAATATGGTATTTACAATGTTTTAAAAACAGACTTTCTGGACAGTGAGACATGTCTGCTCCTGGCAGCACTAATTTACTTCAAGAAGAAAGATGGGCATCGAAGACACTGCATATGGAGTTTATCGTCTTCTTGGCAAAACTAGCCATTTGTACAAGAGGCTGTTCTTGTCTGGACTGCTTCAAAAAATATTGTATCGACGGGACATGCAGGACCCATAGGAAGGTGACCACTGAACTTTGCAAGATAAGGTGGTCCTTCAGGTTCCTGCTTCACAGAAGAAATTGCCAGACATTCTACAGGACACAGAGAGAAGCGACTGAGAGACTCTAGGCCTGTAGACTGAAGAATGGATGCTCCAGCATTGCAAAAGAACTTTGGGTAACTGTCTAGGTAGCCAGCTGTCTCTGTCATTCTAGATTTTTAGAAGTTGCTTACAATGCTCTTCCTGTTTACTTAGGTAATATATCCTTCTGAGGTCTTTGAAGTAGTTAAAGACTAGATAGTTATAATTTTCCTTGGTTATGATAAAAGATAAATTAGATATGAAACTTTAGACTTACAAATATAGGATAGATGATAGAATATTTTCTTTAANTTTNCNAAATACANATNGACTANATATTGTAACTNTAANTCTTGCTTGATAACTGTTCTATTATATGTAATTTTACTATGTTTAAGTTAAAACCTTCCTTTTAAATAGAAAGGGGAAATGATGTGATATTGTTCTGTATGCTGTGAATATATGTTGCTCTGATTGGTTGATAAATAAAGCTGTTGGCCAATGGTGAGGCACAATAAGGTTAGGTGGGACATTCTAACTAGAGAGAGAGGAAGAAGAAAGCAGAGCTGAGCAGACGCTGCTAGCCACCGCCAGGAGAAACAAGAGGAAACAGTATCGGTAAGCCACAGGCCACGTGGCAAGTATAGATTTATAGAAATGGGTTAATTTAAGATGTAAGAGCTAGCTAATGAGAAGCCTGAACCATTAGGCCATAGTTTAAAAAAAAATTGTATCAATATACAAAAATATCTCAAACAAGAGTAGAAACATATATAGAGTATGTTTTAACAACAAAAAACCTTAAATTTGTATCAATTTACAAAAATCCATACCAATGTAAAATATTCGCAACTAATAGTCGTTTTTTAGTTTACAGTAGATTCAATAATCTGCCTTTTTATCATATCATTCCTATGCCCCCTCCACTTTTTCTTTTCAGAAAGAGATCCTTGAATCTAACCTCCCTTGCTTAGTTTCCTCCATGACCATGACCAATAACAACTTGTAACCAACCCCCTTAAACGATGATAAACATCCATAACTCACCTACTGAACAAAAACATCCACCCCATCTCTTGTGTTCTTAAAATTACTTCCTGTTATCTGGGGGTGATATGGCATCTTTAGGGGACCATGAGAAAATTAAGATAATTGTAGTGCTAGCTGTTGTCCAGTCTTGGTGTGATGGGGAAGTGTAAGGCTTATCTGAAGTTCTGGCTGGATAATTTGTGAGGCTGGACCATCTCAGCCAGCAGCCTTGAAGCTGTTCTGGATGTAGAACTCTGAGGAAATTGTAACAGAGGCATTCTGACAGGCTGATCACCTGGGCCACGCATTTTCATTGGTGTCTGGTCTCCTTGCTCTGAAAACACATAAACTTTCAAAGGTAACATACATATCTATATTAATACAAATATGGACTGTGCATTATACACAAATAATTTTTTGTTTTATGTTTGAGCAGGTAAAATATACATAACCTGTCTTGTAGTTTTTCTAGATTTATTTCTTTATATCTGTAATCAAGATTTTCAGGCATAGGCTGGAGAGATGGCTCAAGGTTTAAGAGCACTGGCTGCTCTTCCAGAGGGCCTGAGTTCAATTCACACCAATCTGTGGCTCACAACCATCTGTAATAGGATCTGATGCTCTCTGGCAGGCAAGTATACATGCAGAGCACTCACACATAAAACATAAGTAAATAAAATTTTTTAAAAAATTTCAGGCAGTCTCCGAGACAGGGTTTCCTTGTGTAGCTTTGCGCTTTTCCTGGAACTCACAAAGATCCGCCTGCCTCTGACTCCCGAGTGCTGGGATTAAAGGCGTGCGTGCGCCGCCGCCACCACCGCCCAGCAAATCTGATTCTCTTTAACCTTGAATGAATCCGCAGCCTTTCATTTCCTGTGGAAACAAAAGCACAACCTCTTCCCCAATGCCATACATTTTTTGAATTCCACTTTAAAGTTTAGGTATTCCTAAAGTATCTAGGCTGGTTTAATTTAGCAGTCCCTCTTAAAATCCTGTGCCTCGGGCGGGCGGTGGTGGTGCACGCCTTTAATCCCAGCACTTGGGAGGCAGAGGCAGGCGGATCTATGTGAGTTCGAGGCCAGCCTGGGCTACCGAGTGAGTTCCAGGAAAGGCGCAAAGCTACACAGAGAAACCCTGTCTCGAAAAACCAAAAAATAAAAATAAAAAATAAAAAATAAAATCCTGTGCCTCTTAGCAGTTGTCATTCACTCATCAGCAAGCAAAAAATTCAAAGTCAACAAGACACCATACAGGATCTAGACTCTGTGTATTTTCCATCTTTACGTGGCTTATCCTTTTTATATTATTTTATTCTCTCTTTAAAGACTTTATCTTACTGTTATAAACTGTTTTTTCTATGACTGTCTATACCCATTTTCTTTTCTTTTTTAAGCCTATGCACATTTTTTAAACATACTATAACCTGTTTAGAGTTTTTTCCCCCATCTGGATCTGTCTTTACTGAGCACCTGCAGCATTCTCTGACCACGGGAGCCAAATCTTAAACTGTTATGTCATCTGCCCTGAGGCTCAGCTTAGCACATTGTGCTGGCCCATGGTGCTGGCAGACAGCCCGCAGGCTGCAGTCCACAGGCAGCAGCAGGAAGTGGCTCCTCTGTATGTCGTGAGAGACCACATGACTAGAATGCTCCATCTGGCCCCTTGTCCTGAACTTTTCTTAGCTTTCTCGGGCTAAGTTTGGATATTTGAGTTCCACGTTGGGCACCACGTGTATATGGATTTTTCTTTGGGCTGCCAGCTCACAAAAAATGACACAGAGACTTATTATTAATTATGAAAGCTCAGCCTATAGCTTAGGCTTGTCCCACTAGCTCTTATAACTTAACATGTTTATATTAACCTATGTTTTGCCTCATATCTTTTTACCTCTCCTCCATCTTGCACCTCCTGTTTCCTCTCCATGTCCTCTGGCATCTCTCCCACACCTACATTCATCTCTTCTCCTCTCTCTCTTCCCCAGAAATCCTGCCTGTCCTCTCCCCACCTAGCTATTGTCCATTCAGCTCTTTATTAAACCAATCAGAAGTTGCCTTGGCAAAGACACATCTTCACAGTGTACAAAAAGGTTATTCTACAACAACCCTGAACATCTTAATTTTTTGAGGCAGGGTTTCTCTGTGTAACAGCCCTGACTGTCCTGGATCTCACTTTGTAGACCAGGCTGGCCTCAAACTCACAGAAATCCACCTGCCTCTGCCTCCTGAATGCTGGGATTAAAGGCATGCGCCACCACTGCCAGTTATAGCCAGATCTTATGGAGGNATTTTTTCAATTGAGGTTACCTTTTCCCAGATGACTTTTGATTGTGCCAAGTTGACATAAAACTAGCTAAGACACTGGGCTATGTAGTGAGCCTTTATCTTAAAAAGGGGGAGGGGTTCACCTTCTGGTGTTTGTAGGAATAAGGGTTATTGCTAACAAGCCTGTGCCACCCTTTCCCCAGTAATCCTGACTCTTAACACTTCCAGGGCTTGTGGAGGTGGGACACCAGTAAACTCCAGTTGACAATAGTGACACCTTTCCAGGAGCCTGTGGTCACCTGAGACTGCTAGTTTAGCAAGATGTTTGTCCTAGTCAGTATCCAAGGCTATGGCGCCTTTTAGGATCTCCCTCCCCCTCTTGGCTCTGGACTTTCCACTGTCCTTAGCCTTGGCTGAATGTCTCTATAATCGTCTACTGGGCCTTTACCAGTTCAGTCTGTAGCAACTCTCTGCTGGTGCCAGAGGTTAAAGTGGGGGAGGTGGGGCCTTAAAATTTCCTGTTTTCTGAGGCTAGAGCAATGGCTCAATAGTTATGAGCACTATTGCTCTTGCAGAGGACTGTAGTTTGGTTCCCTGCACCCATACAGTGCCTCACAACTGCATGTAACTCTATTCCAGGCAAACTCTATTTGACATCCTCTTCTTCAGGCACTAGGCATGTGTGTGATGCACATACATACATGTGGGCAAAAATACTCATACACATAAAGCAAGTCTTCCCATTTTGCTATAAAAACTAAGAATGATCGCTGGTCGGTGGTGGCACACGTCTTTAATCCCAGCACTTGGGAGGCAGAGGCAGGTGGACCTCTGTTAGTTCGAGGCCAGCCTGGTTTACAAAGCGAGTTCCAGGACAGCTAGGGCTGTCTCTTATACACATCTAGATGTCTAAGAATGATCGACCTTAACACTGGTCAGTTGTTGTTTACCAAGAAGAGGGAAGGAAGAGGTGAAGGGTTGGACAGAAATCTTGGGACTAAGCATTGTCCCAAGGGGCAACTGGCCTTCAGAAGGAAGTGTGTGGAGGTTAATTTCTCAAACGCTCTGCTCTGGTTAATTCGCCCCCACAGAGTTGGCTTATTACCAGTGTTGAGCCTCTGCCCAGGCTGCCTCAGCCCCAGCTCCTGGCTCAAGTCTTGTGCCCTTCTTGAGTCCCCAGGCTTGCATGAATACGGTAAAGTGCCAAGGCAAGCTCCTGAACCCTGTTCTTAGCAGGGGAAACAATATCAGCTGGCTCAGAGTTTCGGATTAAAACCACTTCCAATTCTAAACCATGTGTCACACTTACAAATCGAGTGACAAGACCCCTCATTTGGAAGAGGCTGATCTAGCTTCTCGCGTCCCACCTGCATTTCTACCCGGAAGACAGACAGTAGAANTTCTCTGGGCATGGGCGCCCGAAACGGGATGCCCCTGAAGATACCGGGGTGAAGGCTGTATNAAGGTCCTGGTCAGCTGCTGGTCACCTGAGTTCCAAAAACGAACGAAATCTCTAGGACTCACTTCCTCTTTCCTCGCTTTTAGAGAGGTTGCTCAGTCACAGCAAATGATTGACCTCTTTTGACTCGACCTGTTTTCGGTCCTTCGGGTGAGGGAGGCCTAGGAATCCGGATGAGGACTACCTGAGTGGACTTCGAGTATCAAGGACTGTGTTGGGTATACGGTGAGGTGGGGTTGTCTAACTGCAGAAGGATAGCTGAGAGCCAGGCGGTGCCCATCGGTCGATCGATGCGTTCGGCGCTCAGCACGGTCTAGCAGCAAGCCCAGGGGTGGGCAAGGACGGGTGGTGAGCTTGAGTGGGAGGGACGCTCGTGGCGGAGAGTTCTAATTGGTAGAGCCTTAGCAAGAGGCGGGTCCTAATTGGCTAGTGGCTGGAAGCGGTGGGGTTAAGCGCTACGCTACGGCCCCGGCCTAGGCACGATCCCTTATCAGTGCCTTAGTAAGGCAGTCCCTTGGACTTGCTGCCAGTCTCACGCCATGGAACGCCATCTCCTCACTTGTCGCGCGACCCAGCTCCGGAGTGGCCTCCTGGTCCCCCTGCTTCTGCTAATGATGCTAGCAGACCTGGCGTTCCCGGCCCAACGTCACCCCCCAGTGGTGCTGGGTGAGACTCGCGTGGGGAGTGGTGGGTGGGTACTGCAGAATCCAGTGCAGCCGGGGTCGCCTGGGCCGACTTCCCTGTTGTGCATCTGCTTTAAGCACGATGCCCGGAGCATTTTGATCTCTTAACCTGGGTCGAGTCGGTTAGCCCACCTCCCTTCATACTGGGCATGGGTGTGGTCAGCCACCCTCTAAATCATGAGAGCAANGGAAAAAAGATACTGTCCGATTTCTCACTCCACCTATTTGCATCAGCTCCAAACCTTGCCTCACCATGCCCCCATTTATTAGCTGGCAAGACTGAGGCAGTTCAACCCTACTCCAGAGGGTTCCTAGATAGTCTCAGAATTGGTCTGAGTCTGCCTAGAAGGTCTAGAAGGCTATCACCCTTCTGTATTTCTCAGGGCATGGCTGAGAAATCTTTGGTGGCCACTAAGATCATTTCCCTTTCCTCTCAACTTATGGAATGGATGGCATTGACTTTTGAGGAGAATGCCTAAAGGAGGTAGGATGGCTAAGGGAAGGGAAGACAGAGGAAAGGGTTGGGACAACAGCCATGAACAGGTGTGTTAGGGAGTTTGAGAGCATGCTCTACTCCCTCCCCTATAAGACCTAGTTACTCCAGGCTGTGTTGAGGCCGGGTGACATTCCCTGTCTATTCGTTCTTTGGTCCTAGACCTGGAAGCTGAACAAGAATCAACAGTGTTTCCTTATGCTAACAGGTCAGGATAAAATCTTTGGGAGTCTTGGACTTAACTTAACTTGGCTCTCATCTTGAGTTAGTGTTTCAGTGGCCAGCCAGGACTCCTGAGAACAGAGACATGCATATATACATACTTACTCTGCTGGAGCNTGTATTCCCATGTTCTTTCTGCTGGATTTTTTTACTTTTCAAGACAGGGTTTCTCTGTGTAACAGCTCTGACATTCTGGAACTTACTTTGTAGACCAGGCTGGCCTCAAACTCACAGAGATCCTCCTCTCTCTGCCTCCCAAGTGTTGAGATTAAAGGCACGTGTCACCACGTCTGCCTGCTGGGAATATTTTAATAGGGATACTGCAGATCATAGAAAGATAGTGTTGACGGTCAAAGTGAGCGGGAAACCTCAATAGGCATTATAAATTAGTCATGGCAGCACACAACTTTAATCCCAGCACTCAGGAGGCAGAAGCAGGCCTATCTCTAAGTCAAGGACAGCCTGGTCTACAAGGCAAGTTCCAGGACAGCTAGGGCTACACAGAGAAACCCTGTCTTGAAAAACAAGACAACATTCTAGGTCAGAAAATGGTCTGGGGGATTCTGGACCTAGGTTCACTTTGAGATTTGTACACACTTGGCCCTGCTTTTCCTAAGTTTCCAGGATGGCTCTCAGGGAGGAGGTCTGTGTTGGGTAAGCACAGAGAATCACAGAGTCAGCCTGGGTGAGTGGGTGCCCTCTGGGAGTATGCTGGAACTGGGGTTGGTTGGAAGATGGTTCCAGGCAGGTTGGAATGGAATTAGAAGGAGGCGGGAGACATGTGTGGTGTAGACTTATTGGGTCATCTGGACTTTACCCTGAGGACCAGTGTGAAGAAGTCAGGAGTGTGCCTAAGGAATTCTAAGAATGAGGGCCTTGACATTGGGATGTATGCATTCTCTGACCACAGACATGTTTGTTTTTTTTTTTTTAGGCAGAGTCTCACACTGTAGCTCTGTCCTCCCTTTGTAGATCAAGCTGGCTTTGAACTCACAGAGATCCACCTGCCTCTGCCTCCCTAGCCTTGGGATTAAAGGTGTGTGCCACCACGCCTGGCTTGTTTGTCTTGTATTTTTGCCTGGATGGATTGGTGCTAGCTGCGTTCATTAATCCATCCAGTCTCTGGTTTTATCCTAAATCATAGCAGAGAAGCCTCAGACCCCACAGGGATTGGAACATCTGCACCCTCAACCTGCCCATCTTTTCAAGGACTGGGGCTGCTGCTGGTAACTCCGAGNCCGGAGAGAGCCATTCCTGTTCCTAGGCACAAAGTGTGGGTCCTGAGTTAGTGGTAGAAGCATCAGAAGTCAGAAAATTGACCCTGGGGCAGGTTGATGGGACCTTAGGCAAACCATTTGTATTCCTCTAAGCCTCGGTCTTCTCATCTGGTAAACGAATAAAGAGGGCCTGCAAGGGGATTGCCACCAAGCCTGGAGACCGAGTTCCCTCCCCAGATGAAACCAGTTCTGGCAAGTTGTCCTCAGCCTCCACACATGCTGTGGTGTGCTCTCATCTTACTTCTGTTTATACATACACACTAAGTAAACGTGATTTTAAAATTTATATGAAGATGGCCCTTCCCAGTGATATTTGAAGTAAAAGTTCTATGTGCAGCTCTTGTCCTTGTTTCAGACACCAAGTCTCTCAGGAAGGGGCCATAGGCTATTTTTAGAAGCCACATAGCCTGACCAGGGTAAGGGGTATCTGGTGGCTTCCTCTTTCACTCATTTCCCCTTTGGTGGATGGAGACAGTGACCAGTCCACATGTCCAGCCACAGGCATGTTATGTAGAGGCTCCCATGCCGGGAATCTCCTGCTTCTGCACCCACAGCATGAAGCAGGTGTCTCACCTGCTTCCCACAATAGCCTGAAGACATCGGGATAACACTCAGGCAAGGACACGTGCTGTGCTGAGTTCAGAGTCACTGGTGAGGA
>LZPO01116607.1:0-10215 GCA_001675575.1 Neotoma lepida | reverse complement strand
CCAACTCCTCAGCTGATCTTGTTTCCTCAGACTGCAGGCTTCTGAGTCCTCATCCGAATGAATCTCAGCTGAACTGCTGCTCAAACCCTAAAAGCTTAAGAGGCCTCTAGTTTCTGGTTTTTATGTCTTGTATACCTTTCTGCTTTCTGTCATCACATCCTGAGATGAAAGGCATGTGTCTTTCCCAAGCAAGACATGAAATCTCAAGTCCTGGGACTAAAGGTGTGTGCCACCATACCTGGCTTTGTTTCCAGTGCGGCCTTGAATTCACAGAGTTCCAGATGGATCTCTACCTCCAGATGTTAGGATTAAAGGCGTGTGTGCCACCATTTTCTGGCCTCTATGTCTACCTAGTGGCTGTTCTGTTCTCTGACCCCAGGTAAGTTTTATTAGGGTACACAATATTTTGGAGGACACAATATAATCACNACAAGTTATGAATCACATTGAGGATACTGAGAACTGAACTCTGGGTCCTCTGCAACAGCAACAAGTGCTTTTAACCATGGAGCCATCTCTCCAGGTCTCTCTGTAACTGATCTTTAATGAGAGTAGGACTCAGGACCACCAGCAAATTCAGCTTTTCTGGGACATATTTGTCTCTGGTATTTCCTATTACTTACTTCTTCAGGCCCTGCAGATACCTGATCTGAGCAAGGTAAGTAGAGCAGCCCTGAGTTTGGTTCTGTTTTTTTTGTTTTGTTTTGTTTTTGTTTTTGTTTTTTGTTTTTGGAGACAGGGTTTTTCTGTGTAGCTTTGGCTGTCCTGGAACTCACTCTGTAGACCAGGCTGGCCTCAAACTCACAGAGATCAGCTTGCCTCTGCCTCCCAAGTGCTGGGATTAAAGGCAGGTGTCATCACCGCCCGGCTTTGGTTCTGTTTTTTATTGGAGTCACAGAAGCTATGAGATGATAATGTCTTGAGTTAGAAGCTGCTAAATCTGTAGTAGTTTATTACACAGCAACAGAACATTAACAAAGGACTGCCAGCTTAGGCAGTCCCCATCACTGCATTTAGGAATTGGTGGGCACACTCTGGATGTTGTGGCTGCTCGCAGGTCATCTGTCCCTGGAGTACTGAGCAGGTCATGTGCTATGGTTCATTCCCTTCCTCTTTGGATGGCATGGCTAGGGGGAGACAGTTGGGTCTGGTACCCAGAACACTCGGGATCCACCTGGACCCATCTGGATCTGCAGTACAGCTTTTCTCCTGCCTCTCTCCACCTGCCCCCATCATTCCTCTGGGCCTTGTCCACTCTGTTTCCCACCCATTTATACAGCAGCCATGGTGCTCAGGCCCTGAGGTGGCCATGTCTGCTGTGTGCGCTACTCACCACCTGCTTTGCTCTGATGGGTTAGGAGGGATGGCAGGCAATGAACCCATAGGGATGGGTACCAATAAGAGTAGGCTGCCTCCTGAGATCAAGTATGATGTTGACATAGCTAGAACTGGTGCTTCTTCTGCCTAGTCCAAGACCCCCATTCTAGGTGAGGAGACCCTGGAGAAGGGGATTTGCTCTGGCAGGGGCCCCTGTGATTAGTCTCTGGAGTAAGCCTTCGTGGAGTTCTCATTTTATTCTCATCCTCTGAACTGTTGGGGTTTTTGTTTGCTTGATTGTTTGAGACAGGGTCTCATTTAGCCCAGCCTGGCCTCAAACTTAGATGTAAATGAGAGTAACCTTGACTGCCTAATCTTCCTAACTCTACCTCCCAAGTCTATGTGTTTGTTTTTTTCTTTTCGTTTTTTTGAGACAGGGTTTCTCTGTGTAACAGTCTTGGCTCTGCTGGAACTCACTCTGTAGACCAGACTGGTTCTCAGAGATCCGCCTCTCTGCTGTGATTCCCGAGTGCTGGGATTAAAGGTGTGCACTACCACCGTCCTGCTAGATCTGTGTTTTATAAGCCTGCTTTGTTACTTTTTCATCTCTTTTATACCTCTGACCAAACTAGGGAGTGAGACAGGAGTATGGCTAAGGTCACAGGACGGTATGGAGACTTACTAAGCGTGGTGGTACCTTTGAGTTACAACTCATTATCTTCTCCTGGCAGGCTGGTTTACAACAGAACATCTCGGGCCACCCAGTTTCCTGACGGTGTGGATGTGCGTGTCCCTGGCTTTGGGGAAACATTCTCTTTGGAGTTCCTAGATCCCAGCAAAAGGAATGTGGGTATGTAGCTCTTGCTCAGTGTCTCCAGGGCATGTAGCTGGGGGCTCTGGGCTCTGCTGGCCTTCTAGAATGTGGGAAGTACTACATTGCTTTGAAGGGTTAGCCTATGAGCTGTCTTTGATTAGTGGACACAAATCCCTTTACCACTTCTTCAGGGAGACAGATGTTACTGTCTCTGTGGGTGTGCTGTGGGTGGCTAACACTGGTTATATTTTATGTAATTCTATGCATTTCTGTCTGTAGGTTCCTATTTCTACACTATGGCAGAGAGCCTTGTGGGCTGGGGCTATACACGGGGTGAAGATCTCCGAGGGGCTCCCTATGATTGGCGCCGAGCTCCAAGTAAGAAATTCCCCTCTGCCCCCACCCACGTTCTGTCCCTGAGGGCTTAGGAGGCAGGGATAAGGTAGTCTCNGCCACTAATAGGTCTTGGGCTCTCCCTACATCTGGGCCTCTGGCATCCAGTGCGGTGGCCACAGCCACCAGCTCTGACTGGTCTTGCCTTGTCCTTCCCTATCATTCATCCCAGGACCCTCTGAGGCTTGGTAGGGGTAGAGGATAAGGCTGAGGGGGGAAATGAGTCTCTTGGTCCTCTCCCCATGAACTTTTGGGGGAACTAGTCTGCTCCTACTAAGGCTCTAACATTCTCTGCACCCCTAGTCCTGGGTCTGGCCTATGGATTGGACAGTGGTCCAGGTCCCAGGACACTTCTAGCCTGACCCCTGCTTGGCTCTGGCCTGCAGATGAAAATGGGCCCTACTTCTTGGCCCTCCGAGAGATGATCGAGGAGATGTACCAGATGTACGGGGGCCCCGTGGTGCTGGTCGCCCACAGCATGGGCAACGTGTACATGCTCTACTTTCTGCAGCGGCAACCACAGGCCTGGAAGGACAAGTATATCCATGCCTTCATTTCACTGGGTGCGCCCTGGGGGGGCGTGGCCAAGACCCTGCGTGTCCTGGCCTCAGGTAAGACCTCCCTGGCCCCTCATGGATGGCTGTTCCCAGGAATGCCTCCTCCTCCTTTTTTCTTGTAGTCTATGCTATGCCAACATCCTTCATGTCTCCTCCCTGGACTAACATCCTTCTTTCTCCAGAGTGGCCTTCTATTTAATTTTGGGGGAGCCCAGTGAAATGGCCCATTGGTTAAAGGAGCTTACTGTGCAAGCCCAGCAACCTTCGTTCAGTCCCCAGAACCAGTATAAAGGTGTAAGGAGAGAACAACTCCACAGATTTGTCGTCTGACCTCAACATGCAAGCATGACATGTGTGCTCACACATATCATATGCACACAATAATCAATTAAAAAGAAAAACAAGTATCATTTTTTTTTTCTCCAAAAGAAAATCTAATGCTGTGGCAGGTGAGGTGGCTCAGCAGGCTAAGGCACTTGTTGCCATGTCTGAGGACCTGAATCCAGTCCCCAGAACCCACATGATAGAAGGAGAAAACCAACCCCCATGAGTTGTCCTCTGACCTCCACATGCATGCTGTAGCACTCATATGGACACACATACACACACACACCCTTAAAAAACAATTGTGGAGTGGTGGTGGTGCATGCTTCTAATCCCAGCACTTGGGAGGCAGAGGCAGGCAGATCTCTGTGAGTTCTATCCCAGCTTGGTCTATAGTGCGAGTTCCAGGACAGCCAGAGCTGCACACAGAGAAACCCTGTCTTGAAACCTGCCCCCCCCAAAGCAATAAAAGGAAATTCTAATAGTACCCCTAGTTTCTCCTCTCTAGTTGACAGTCCTTGTAATCTGTTGTAATTTTTTTTTAATTTATTTAACTTTATTTTATGTTCATTTGTGTAAAGATATCAGATCCCCTGGAACTGGAGTTACAGACAGTTGTGAGCTGCCATGTGGTTGCTGGGAGTTGAACTCAGGACCTCTGGAAGAACAGCCAATGCTCTTAACTGCTGAGCCATCTCTTCAGCCCTTGTTGTAATATTGTATGTAGAGTGGCATAACTGTTGGTCACACAGTATTTTCTTATGTGTACATACACACGAATACACAGTGCTAAGTACCTGGCTGGCAGAACTTGGTTTGACCCACAGTTCTTTGGGGTCTCTTCTCAAGTCTGTCTTACCCCATCCCCACTTTCCATACAGGAGGAAGGCTGACTACCATTTCCTGTTGATGAGTTTCACCTGCAATACAGGGAGGACGCTGGTGTGGGTCTGGCTGGGTCTGCTTGCCTAGCAGTTGGGAAAGTCAACCCTCTCTTGGTCCTTCTCCAGTTGTTTTTATGACTATAGAACCCACCATCTGCAGCCATGGGGCAGGGCCTCCTGGTGCAGGAAGAGGCTACCCTCCTTCCACCATGACTGAGTGGTAGCCCTGGGGCCCCCTCACTTAGGGACAGTGAGCCAGGACCATCTCAGGAATCTCGACTTTTTTCTTTCTGCCGTCACTGGTCCTGCCTGACCTGCTTGCTCATCTGAATGTTACGATCAGGTCAGGTTCAGAATTTCTCTTCGTAGTGATCCTAAATTGAGTGGACAGTGAGCTCATGGCTCAGACGTTTAGATGCAATGAGGACTCATCACAGTCATATGCTCTGCTGTTCCTGGGCCTATAGGGAGCCATGTGGGTGCCTTCAGAATTTGATAGGGAGTCATGGTAAGAATTCAGGCATAGACCATCTCAAAGCTTTCCTGTAAAACCCCTTAAATCTTTACCTCAGGTGTTAGGAAATTGCTGTCAACCCTAGAAATCTAGTAGTGGGAGCGATAGAAATCCATAGACCCCTGGGGGTTTCCCTTTCCCCAAGGATTATAGAGGTAGCAGGCAAAGCTGAGACCTTGGGGTCAGCTAAGTTGCCTCAGGCCCTGGAAGTCTCATTGGCTATTGGGAAGAGCTAACTCTAGCTGCAGCTTCCTACCCCATTGCCTTGCTTCCAGCAAGTCTAGTCTACTGGGCCAGTGCCCAAGCTTGTAGATTGGAGGGATGAAACCAGGCTGGCTGAATGCTGGTCTGGACCTAGGAAAAGAAAAGCAAGTATACAGTTCAATGTGATAAAACAAAACAAACAAACCCAACCAGGCCTATTGACTTGCTGCTTCATCTTAGACAAGACTAGTGCCTACAAGTATGGTGATAAACACTTAGCAGGGTGCCCTTCATAGATGAGCAAACATAATAAATAACTCGAGGGGGGAGGCGAGTGCTAGCTGAATCTCTGGTGAGGAAATACATAAGGAACATGAAGATATGGTTGTATGCTTTTCACATACAGAAAAAAATAGGAAAGAAAAAAAAGAAAAAGAAATAAAAGCCAGTGGTGCGGAGATGGGGATCATGATGACGGCTAACAATCTTAAAATTCTGGAGTATTGACAATTGGTGGGTTGGTGAACCTGCTGTCCAGATAGTTTGCTTCCCTTGGCACAGGTTGATCTGAGCCCTTTCCTTCCAGGAGACAACAATCGCATCCCTGTTATTGGGCCACTAAAGATCCGGGAGCAGCAGCGATCCGCAGTCTCCACCAGCTGGCTACTGCCATACAATCACACCTGGTCACATGAAAAGGTATTTGTGCACACACCCACAACTAACTACACACTCCGTGACTATCGCCAGTTCTTCCAGGACATTGGATTTGAAGATGGCTGGTTCATGCGGCAGGACACAGAAGGGCTGGTTGAAGCCATGATGCCACCTGGTGTGGAGCTGCACTGCCTCTATGGAACTGGAGTCCCCACACCAGACTCTTTCTACTATGAGAGCTTTCCTGATCGTGACCCAAAGATCTGCTTTGGAGATGGTGATGGCACTGTGAACTTGGAGAATGTCCTGCAGTGCCAGGCCTGGCAGAGCCGCCAAGAGCACCGAGTATCATTGCAGGAGCTGCCAGGAAGTGAACACATTGAGATGTTAGCCAATGCCACCACTTTGGCTTATCTGAAACGTGTACTTTTTGAGCCTTGATTTCTGTGCCAGGCAGGACTGCTGGATGGCTGGACCATGGAGCCTCTCTTGGGCTCTGACCATTTCATGGCCTAGAAGCTTGGAAAAGTTTGTGATCAATATTTAAGGTCCTAGGTCTTAGGCTATGAGGCATCTGCCTCAGGGGAATACTGTTTCTCATCCTTTCTATGTATAATGGCAGTGAAGAAGGAAGAGAGAAGTGTGGATTCAAAGGACATTTGATGGAAAGATTGCTGCTACTGATGGACTTGCCACCTCAGACTGGCTCTGTAGGCTGGCTTGTTTGGCTCCTTACCCCTGTCCCCAGCTCAGGCCAAGCAGTCCTCCTAGTTCTCTGGCCTTTCTACTCTAGCCCACTGGGCCCTAACCTTCCTGTGAGTAATGTTACTCAGCTGAGGTCCTGCCCTGGAAGGTTCCACAGTGACCCTCAGGTGACCTTCTCCCACACTGGCTTCAGTTAGCCGACTGGCTAGGGTTGNTAGCTTCCCTGTGACCTCACTGGTGGATATCCTGAGTGTGGCCTCCTGGAGGCAGTCCAACACCCCTGCAGGCAGGGCAGTTTGTTGTGTTCTCCATGATTCCTCCTGGGATATTTAGACTCTGCTCCTACCTCTCACCTCTAGCAGCATCCTAGTCCTAGTACTGGATTGGACAGCAGAAGACCCCTCAATTCTGGGGGCCATGTCCTAGGATTCCTGATCTCCTTGGTTGTGATGTGGGTCCCAATACTGCAGCTGGCTCTCTTGGTTCTGGGATTGTAGTTTAAGGAGAGCAGGGCCTAATGTCATGACCTTCTAGCTAGGTACCTTGGATGAAAGGGAGCTCAAGGGAACAACCATGGTTACTTAGAGCTTCCCTGAGCCACCTTCTTGAGAACTCGACCACCGTATTGCACACTGCTGTACGGTCTTTCTACCACCCACTTGGGCTGGCACAAGGGTTGAGAGGTGGTAGAGTTCCTGCCCAACACTTGTTCCCACCAGGCAGCTGAATGGGTTTTGGTTTGCAGGAATTTGTCCAGAGATTTGAAAGGGTCCCCGAGAGAGCTAGGAGCATTGCATCCCGGCTAGGGGTTTTTTGTTTGCCCTAGGGATGCTGCATGATCTCTGTGACAGCAGGGATGGTGAATCTGGGCCTGTCTTAGGGACAGTGAACCTGACTATAGGTTGAGACTTGGGTCAGCTTTTAGGTTGGGGTCTCCAAACCACTTTCAGGCTGGACTACATACACTGCCTTCCCATGATGATTCTGGCACTGGACTTCCCTTCTTAAGCACATTCCCATCATCTATTGCTCACCTGAGTGGTGGGCCCCCCACCTGGGGCCCTGACCAGGCTGTACCTCGATTTTGGCAATAAAAGTATTCTGGATGCTGTAAGATGCCTTATTCTTTGCTGTGCATGAGAGGAGGGAGGTGTGAAGTATGAAGGTGCTATAGAGGTGGGCAATTGGGCTGCAGCTTTGCTGGGGACATGCTGGGGTCTCAGCATCATCCTCTGCCTTCGCTTTACCCTTCTGTCTTCTCTGTAATCCATTTCTCCACTGGGACCAAGAAACAGACACAGAACTGTGTCTCTTAGAGTTGGGCTCTTGTCCTTACCCTGCTTCTGCCCAATCAGCAGTCCCCATATGATGCCCTAAAGCTGAGGATGGGGATAAAGGATGGTTCTGCAAATGAGCCTGGTTGGACTCTCTAGCCTCTGTCTTCCCTCAGCTTCTGGTCTCAGCATCTTTGGAACTTAAAGTTCATTTTAGGAAGTCACCTTTCTTAGATTCAGCATCTTGTCTCCCTGTCTTCTGAGTGGACAGGAAGTCACAGTAAGAGATCGGGCACTGGCCAGCTCAGCTTCGCCATAAGACCGCTTAAAACTTTGCTTCAGATGGTGGGAAACTGTTGCCAGCCCTGAAAACCCAGAAGGAAGACGTGGAAGTCCATGGACCCCTGTGAGCTTTCCTATTCTCAAGGATTCTAGGTTAAGACTGGGATGGACAAAGAGGGATGAGTAGAGATGATGACTAAGAAATGGGAGCACATGGAGATGGACAGATGGACGGATGAAGGGAGTGTCTGAGATAGGGAAGCATGCAGAGGGATTGGGCTCCAGCCTGAACTTTGTGGTGTAGAACCTGGGGCCACTGAAGATGGTTAGTTCCAATACCAATTTCCCAGTTGAGTTGGTCAGACCAGACTCTAGGTGTTGATATCCTCTGGGACCACTAGAGGGTGATCTAAGCTTCACTGTACCAGGTATAATGACTGCAGTGTTATCCAGACCTGGAAGGAAGGGGTGGTTAAGAAAGGGGGAATGAGCTGAGGACATACAAGCCCAGCTGTGGCACCAGCCCAAGCGTCATTCCACCTCTTTTTTAGCTCTACTGGGACCTCAATTTCAGAGATGCAGAGAAGGCACTTTACCCAGCATCAGCCAATTTTCTTATGATCTTTTGATTTTCCTGAGCCTCAGCTTCTTTATCTGATTGATGAGGATAAATAAATATATCCTGCAGGGATACTCCTGCAGAACAAGAATGCTGATGTTGGAAAACATAGTGAGCTTTCGGCTGATGAGCTTTATATGTAAATGTGAGACAGCAAAGCCAGAGATCTGGATGAAAGCCAGGAGATTTCTCTATGCAGCTACTGCAAGGACAAATGGGTGGCTGTCACTGAATGGAGGGAGCCTTGGATCAAGCTCAGCTGATCTAAATATATGCAGAGTCACTTACACTTCCAGAGGTGTGTAAGGATGTAAGGGAATCCAGCTGCTGCCCAGGCTTCAATACCCATAGCACACATACCCCCAATACTAACAGGCAATGTCCTGATACCTTGTCTGTGGATCTCTAGGTAACAGGGTTTCTCACATGGGATAGGGAGTTTACATCAAAGGAGTATTGGTGGCCTCATATTCTGCTCCCCACCCCCTACCCTGCCTCTTGCCTGGGTATCAGAGAGTCTGACTGAAGGCTTGTGCTGGGAAACCTCCCTCGTCCTCAGAGTGGTATAAGAGACCACCTATTGACTTCCCGTCTTTAGACACTCTACCATGCTCTTTCTTGGTGCTGGAGCCTGAATTCTCCTCAGCGTGCCTGCCATGCTGTTGTCTGTCTGTCTGTGTTATTCATGGCATTAATGATTCTTTTAATAAACTCCATACACCCAACAATCCATCTCAGGGCCCTCTTGAACCTGCATCAGAGACCTTCCAAGGGTTCTAAGCAGAGGATACAAAAAGGGATGTCACCAACAAGAGTTCCTCAAGGACTGTCAACCTATAGGTCTATAGGTGTTCAGTCTCAATGAAACTCGGGACAAATGGCTAACTGAAATAAAATGTTTTAAAGGAAGAAATTAGTTTAAAAAGTTTTTTCCCACGTTAAAAATTGGGAATATTTCTACCATGGAAAGAATTTGGTCTTTGTTTGATAACACATTAGGCAGTTTAAAATGGAACAAATAAATGAACGGCTAACTAATGTTAATGGGATGTACGTAACTTCAATGATGAATATTATTTGTTTAGTCATTTTTATTTTAGCATTAAGAAGATTGGTCAATTTGAGTGCTAAGATAAAAGCTTTAGAAAAAGCAGTTAGAAGGAATTATAGAGAAATTCAGACTCAGAAGAATTTAAAGGTGAACTTAGATCAGGATTGAATTACATGGTTACAGACAAACAGCCTCAGACTATGAGACANCAGACATTAATTTACCCTGTAACCTTACAAGAACTGCCAGGTGCTCGTGTTCAAACTAACTGGGCTCCAACACAAATGCTAGATTTAAGGAGATTTAAAGAAGCTATAGTATCATATGGCATGCATTCTCCATATATAAAGCAGATGTTAAACTCGTGGTCAACCTGTAACAGGATTATCCCACAAGATTGGCAAGAGTTGGCTGCTGCTGTTCTTGAGCCGAGTCAGAATTTGCAATTCCAAATGTGGTACATNGATGAGGCTAAAAATATAGAACAGAAAAATAGGAGTCTAGGTATAGCAGTTACCAAGGATCAGCTTCTTGGAGAAGGCGAATACGCGGATATAAACAGACAATGTGCATATGATATCCAAACCCTAATTCTATGCCGCATGGCAGCCATGAATGCA
>LZPO01116606.1:1326882-1338391 GCA_001675575.1 Neotoma lepida | reverse complement strand
AAGGGGTGGGATGGGACTGGGAGGGAACTTAGAGGGAATAGGGCAGGCCTCCAGATTGGGACTTGGGGAGGGATGGTGGCCCAGAGTGAGGGGGCCTCAGGGCCATGGGCCAGTTGCTCAGGAATCTGGGTTCTTCCCAGAGACAAATTGAACACCAGGGATTAAAGAGTAAAGATTCAGGAGTGGAAATGGGTGTTTCTGGAAGCAGAGAGCAGGTGAGAAGCACCGTGTTAGCAGGGTGGGGGCTGCAGAGCTGGTGGGTCACCATAAGGTCTCACTGGTCCTTCCACCTGTCTCTTATACACATCTAGATGTGTATAAGAGACCGCCACCGTCCTTGGCTGATGACTGGCCTTGGTGTTAGATGTTACTTGGTGTTACTTGCCCACACTCTGCCATACGCTGACTGGCCTTCTGTGTCATTGCAGGCAAGGTCATGACGTTGAACCAGGAGCTGGAGAAGCTGAGGTTAGAGACACAGCCCCCACCCCTGCCCAGTACCACCCCCACCCCTCCCATCCCCCACCACTCTCTACTTCCTTCCTCAAGACCAGGGATCCACTTGGCTCCCACAATCCAGAGCTGAGGTTTGAGCTGTGAAGAAGGCTTAGTGAGGAGAGCTTGCAACACTAGTTTAAGGACCTGAGTTCATATCCCCAGTACCCACTTAAAAACTGGCTGTAGTTACGTCTGTAGCTCTGGTACCAGGGGACAGACAGAAATATCATGGGGCTCACTGGCCAGCCAGATGCGCCCAGGCAGTAAGCTTCATGTTCAGGAAGAGACCTTGTCTCAAAAATTAAGGAAGAGGGTATGCAGGCAAAATTGTAGCTTTCCCTCTTGCACAATTAAGTCCCAAAGTTCATTGCCAAAATAGTAATAATAACAATTAATAAAACTGAGGTAGAGCCAGGCACATGGTGCACTCGGGAGGAAGGCAGAGGCAGGCGGATCCGTGAGTTCGAGGCCAGCCTGGTCTACAGAGTGAGTTCCAGGACAGCCAGGACTACATAGAGAATCTGTGTCTCAGAAAACAAAACAGAAAGCCTCAGAGGGAAAACATCCCTAGAACCACTGCCATAGGTGACCAATCCCAGCTCCCTCCCTCAGGAACATGGTGGGTGGGGCAGCCTAGGAGCTTCAGCTTGGTGACACAGACCTGAGATCCCGTGGGAAAGAAGGAATGAGGAGCCCGAGTCGAGCTGGAGCTGAGGGAGCAGCTAGCGAGGTCTCCTGGAAAGCCTCAGTGCTGAGACACTGGCTGCTCCTGCAGAGGACCTGGTGCTGGTCCCAGCAACCAGGCAGGACACTGGGTAGCTCACAACTGTCTAGAACTCCAGCTCCATGAGCTCCACACCTCTGGACTCTGAGGGTACTGAATTCACACACACACACACACACACACAGGAATGCACACACATGCACACACAATAAAAATGAGGGCAGGTGAGATGACTCTGGATAAAGCACTTACAGCACAAGCCTGTCAACCCGAGTTTGATCCCAGAACCCACATACATGCAATGTCTCTAACTCCACACAGGTGCCATGCTATATTAGTACTCATGCATACACATCACACATGCACATGTACACACACTAAATAAAATATAATCAAATTTTAAAAGAATAAAAATAAACTCTAAGGAAAGAAAATGTGAATTTCAAATACTAAGAATAGGGCTGGGGACCTGGAGGAGCCCCTGCCTAGAATCCCCCAGTGAGGGGCTGGGGGCGTGGCTCAGGGGTGGAGCCCCTGCCTAGGATCCCCCAGTGAGGGGCTGGGGGCGTGGCTCAGGGGTGGAGCCCCTACCTAGAATTCCCCAGTTTCAAACCAGCACAGAAACATTTTAAAAGGAGGCAGATCATCAGGAGTCAGGTAACCTCTGCCTGAGTCATCCCCTCCCAACCCAGGACCTCGGAGGAAGCTTCTAGAACACCGCAGAACTCTGCCAGCTCCATGGTGGTCTCCAGCCTACTGATGCTCGCAGTACCACTGTTCCTGCTCTTTTGAGGACCCAATAGCTGGTGGGTGAGGAACTGGGTCCAGGGGAGGTTGTGAGACCTCAGACATCTGGGAGCGAGGGAGACGTTGTGCATGTGGGTTATACTTGGGCCAAGAGAGGAGCCCTCTCAGGGAGGAGGGCATGGCCCTGCGGTGGCAGGGCAGGTGGCAGTTAACAGCTGAGTCTCTCCTTTCTTTAGGCTACAGCCTGTTTTGATTCAGATGCGGTTGCACCTGTTTGAGATGGCTCTGGAGGAATCACGGCAGCTCTGAGGATGTAGAAGCCGCTGAGTGGAGCTTGGATTGTACCTCCCTCCCCACCTTATGGCTAAGGAGTGTGAGAAGGGCACCTCCTTTTTTGCTGTCACGGTTATTGGGGAGGGATCACCTACTTCTGATGTTTTTGAGTTCTGAAAAAGAATTTGAAAAGAAAGAGCTTGCTTCTAAGTTGCTACTGTCACTGGGTCCCTGGCTTCCCTGCCCTGCTTCCCACCATCGGGAACCACCCTGCAAGCTGAGGTGGACACACGATTGCTGACCACGCCTGTCCACCCACCACCTTTGCGGCCTCAATCAGCGGGTACAAAGGATGTCTCTCAGGTCTAGGTCCTCACCCACTGGCTGAGGCCAGAGTGACTATGTCATGCTCCTCTGTCTCCTGCAGTGAGTTCTAGGCAGGGGTTTGTCCTGAAGAAGTAGGCTCTGATGACAGTGAAGGAATGGACTTGCTAAGGAGAGCGAGAGCAAGCAGGCAAAGCCAAGGGTCCCTTCTTCCGTGTCCTTTACATCAGCTGCCAGCAGAGGGTGTGGCCCAGATTGCAGGTGGCTCTTCCCGCATTGGAAGACCTGCGTGGGAAGTGGTCTTCCCACTTCAAACGATTTAATTTAAAAAAGTTTCACACAGGTGTGAATAGTCGTATGGGTTTTAATTAATTCCAGATGTAGTCAAACTGATAGTCAAGAGCAGACATCATGGGATTTACCAGTTTGCACTCAGTTAGGCCTTCTTTGTGTGTCTGTGTTTGAGACAGGGTTTTTTGTTTGAGATAGGGTTTTTCTGTGTAGCCCTGGCTGTCCTGGAACTCCCTCTGTAGACCAGACTGGCCTTGAACTCACAGAGATCCGCCTGCCTCTGCCTCCCGAGTGCTGGGATTAAAGGCGTGCGCCACCATGGCCGGGCTTCAGTTAAGCCTTCTTAAGGACTTCTGTCTCCCGTTTTCCATCTCCCAGACTCCTCTCAATCCCACAGTGCCCAGCTCTGACCCCCCCACACACACCCACTCCCCCCTCATCCCACAGTGCCCAGCTCTGACCCCCCACACACACCCACTCCCCCACCTCCGGGATATCTCTGCTTGGTTAACATCCTTCCTCCACATCCTCCTGGGACCCAGCTATTGTCTCTGTCATTTCCTGCCTGTGACACTGAGGTCCACAATCTTGCTCCCTTTGACCCCACAGTACCCACTGGAGACAGCGCTTCCCTGAGGACCCCCAAATGCTCCTTCACAGGCACCTGTAATCCCTTTGTGCCTTGATTCTTGTTTGCCTCCCATCATTGTCTTTGTCTCGGTACACAATTGGTGACCAAGGTCTTTCCAGCATCTGGCAGATTGCGCAAGCTCTTCTAAACCCTCATGCCTGAGGTCTCTCTAGTTCAACCCTGCTGCTTTGTGTGTGTGTGTGTGTGTGTGTGTGTGTGTGTGTGTGTGTGTGTGTGTGTTCTAGGAACCAAACCCAAGGCCTGACCCCAGGGCCATGCCCCCAGCCCCTCACAGAGGGTACTTAGGGCTGGCCCTTCTCTGGTAGAGCCTGTGGGCTGTTGACTGTGTCTTTATAAGGAGGGTGGGAAGGGTCATTATCTATGCTGGATGGGTCCCCACACACTCCAGACTGTCACCCAGTCACCCATTACTCTGTAACTTAGCCTAATAAACTCATAGATTCTCAGGGTGAATTTTGGAACAGTAGAAGAACCAGGCCTCATAGGGTGACTGTCCCTCACTTGCGGACATTTTCCAGAATCCCTGATTTGTAAATAACATGTTCGCTGCCTGCTGCTCCCTCAGGTGTTTTCTGTGAAAATTTCCTTTCCTGTGGCTGATAGGCTAAGGGATGGGAGGGCAGAACTGTTTTGATCTATTTGGGCCACTGTCTCCTTCACACTGGGAACCCTCCAGGCCATGGAGGAGTTAGAGGAGAGAAGGGAGACAGCTGTGCAGTGGACACACACACAGGTCTGGGGAAGCCCTGAGCTTGCATGGGAGCCCCAGCTGGCCAGGTGGTAAGGCCTCCCCTGGGCATTGAGCAACCCCTCCAACTGTGACCTGTGACCTCTCTCCTCTTGGGTCCCTGGAAAATCCCCACGCATGCCTTCCGCCCCCAGCTCCTCAGCACTGCTGAGGTAGCTGATGAAGGCTGCTTGCCGATCTACACAGGAAGACAAACCCTGACATTTTGTCCTTTTTACCCTGAGTCTGGACCTCAAATTTGTGCCCCACTCAGGGGCTGGGGGTGGGGACTCCAGAGGGAGTCAAGCTGTGCTCTGTGTTTCTGGCTTGTGGCACAACCTCTCTGGGCCTTAGTTTCCATTTTTCTTCTCGTCTTTATTTTCCTTTCTTCAGATTTTTTCATTCTCTTTCGTTTCTTCCTTTTTTCTGTCCTCTCCCCCTTCTTCTCTCCTTATTTATCTTCCCCTCCTCTCTTTCTCTTTGAATCTTAACTTTTTTGTTGTGATGCAAATAGAATTGTTCAACCCATCGAGAAATTCCATCCAAGCACGAAGAGACTGAGGCCCAGACTCAGTCCACCACTGACTGAACTGGCAAGCCCTGGCTTCCCCAAGGAGGCCCTGGAGTAGAGGCAGCCACGCCCATGTGTGTTTTCAGCTGGAGAGCAGTGCCCTTCCTCACAGGTCCATCTGCAGGCATCGGTGTCACTTCCATCACGTGTTCTATTCTTCCCACTTCTTGGGGATTCAGTTGGGTCTGCTGTGTCCTGACCATCCTAACCCGTCTGGGTGAAGGAGCTGGGGGCTGCCTGAAGAGAAGCGATTGAGTTACATCTGGGCCAGAGTCTCCCAGCTTAATTTCATATTTCTGTGAACTCAGTATCTTTTGTTGTTGTTTTGTTTGCAGACCAGGCAGGCCTCAAACTCAATGATCTTTACCTTTGAGTGCTGGGATCAGAGGCTTGGGCCACGGATTCTAGCTTAATACCTTTGAGTTTATTGTAAATGTATTCTATTTATATTCTAATCAGGGTAAACCCTTCAGCCCCAGGTCTCATTTAGCCCAGGCTAGCCTCTAACTCCACTGCTCCATCTGGGCTGACAGGTGTGTGCTACTGCAAACAGCTTCCATTTCCTGAACTGAATGAGGGGCACACCTTAGCTCACACTTAGTGTGCACCTACTGTGTGTCCGGCCTGTGTGATAACAGGGTAAAGGATGAAACAAAATGTGAGGCTTTGCTTGTTTGGGGCTCAGTTGGAATGTGGGGGGCAGCCAGGGAAGGAGGCTCCGGTAAAATGCAGGCAGGAACCTGGGTGTCTGACGACCTTAGGTGCCCTGGACCAAGATGTTGGAAAGAGAGACAAGTTGTCCTGTGACCTGGACAGACCCTACGTTCCTCTGGTGCACACACAAAATAAATAAAATGTAATAAAAACAATAAAAAATCTTTTTATAAGAACCTTGAACCCCACTCTCATGGAAAGATTGCCCACACGGGTCCGAGCACAGCCAGTGTGGAGACCCCTCGCGTCTACCCTCCCATCTTCTAGCCTCAGTTTCCCCCTTAACAGAATGGGCTCACCTGCTACTACGGAGCTTCCTAACCGTGTTTGGTCTTTTGAGTTTTCCCCCGTGGGCTCCTGACTTTCATCAGTTACTGAGTTCAGGGGAATCTGAGGCTCAGAAGGGTCTGGTGAAAGGGGCCCCGTCTTTCCTCGAGTGCTCAGAGCTGACTGGTCCCAGAGGGATTCCTGTGCACCCCTCCCCATCCCTCGGGAAGCCACTGCCGGGCGGGGCGGGACCGTGGGTGTCCCCAGAATCCCAGGGTGCCAATTAAGTGCTGGTGGCCCGTCTGGGGTCAGAGCCACGGTGGGATGGCAGAGCCGGGCCCGGAGCCGGGGCGCGCATGGCGACTGCTGGCCCTGTGCGGGGCTGCGGTGTTCCTGGCAGCAGCCGCGGCCGGAGGGGCACTGGTGGCCTGGAACCTAGCAGCCTCGACGGCCCGGGGCCCCCGCTGCCCTGAGCCCGAGCAGGTGAACGCCACGGTGAGGCCCCCAGACTCGTCGCCCGAGGTCGAAGAACTTCGGCGGCGGCTGGCCGAGGCTGAGCAACGCCAGGAGAGCCTGACCGGGCGGCTGCGGCGCGCCGAAGGTGACAGGACGGAGCTGGAGGCGGCGCTCAAGGCCTGCAAAGACCGCCAGGTAGGGGAAGGGGAAAGCCAGAATGTTCTGCAGAGATCCTGCTTGTCCACCTCTAGGGCCTCAGTGTCCCCCAACTCTCCAAAGGATGGAGAGGGAGTGCAGGACCACCGTCGTTTCTCCTCTCTTCCAAAATGCCAGTGCTCTTGGAGCCCAACTTCTGACCCATGATGCCACTTGTCCCTGCTATTGAACACAAGGAAAAAGCCTGGACCCCGGAGCTTTGAGAGACCCTGTCTTGACCCTCTGTGCCGCCTCACCCCCACTTCAGGTTCCAGCAGTCTTATTTTGAGAGAGGGACACTTATATCACCTGTAATTAGGAGACTAAAGTTGGCCTCTTGGGGTGGTACCAGCGGGACCTCCCTTTTCCGGGAGCCACCCCCTCGGACTCTTAACCCTCTTGACCCCACAGCCTCACAAAATGGAATGCTCAAAACCCAGTCACTAACAGTATGCTGTCACACACCTGCAGGGAGGTCAGGAATTCAAACTCTTCCTCAGGAGCATGGAGAGATGGAGAGCAGCGTGGATTGCAGGAGGCCCTGTCACAAAAGGAAACACCCCAAACCTAGCGATTTACATTTATTAGACAATGACTGTGAACCTTTCTATGTCTGACCTAGCACAGTTTGTACATCTAATTTTGGTGGACACTGAACTGTACAGGAAATACAAGACTACTGCTAGGCTGGGGCTATATCCTGGAGCCACACCCCCAGCCCCTCACTGGGGATCCTAGGCAGGGGCTCCACCCCTGAGCCACTTCCACCCCTGAGCCACGCCCCCAGCCCCTCACTGGGGGATTCTAGGCAGGGGCTCCACCCCTGAGCCACGCCCCCAGTCCTCTTTTTACTTTTAGTTTTGAGACAGACTCTGCCTAAGATGCCCAGTATGTCCTGGAACTCAGGCTGTGGCCATGCCTGGCTGGAACCTCTGATCCTTCTTCCTCCACCTCCCAAGCACTGGGATGATGGACGTCTCCTGCCAGGTCCAGCTGACATCTATGTTTTAAAAATCTAAATATCCTGGCAAGTTGAGGTAGGAGGACCACAGCTTCAAGGCCAGATTGAGGTGCAAAACCTCAGGGCTCTAATCCCAACACAGAAAAGTCAGAATGGCCCTGCTCGCTCTCTGCCTTCCCAGATGAAGGGCCTGAGTGAGGCAGTGGAGGTCAAAACTGCCTGTCCTCAGGTGTGAGTTCTGACCCTGCCCGGCTTAACCAGCTCTGTTTTGCAGAAGGGAACAACGTGGGCCTCAGAAAATCAGACATTGTCACCCATCAAATCTGCCCGAGCTGGTGGCGAGTCCTAGATGGAGTTCACAGAACCAAGCATTTTCTACTGTGCAGAATTTAGGGGGATTCACTGAGCTCCCTAATTTGTCCCTTTCTCCCCACCCCATCCCCCGCTGTCTGCAGAGCCGGCTTCAGACCCAGCTGAAGACCCTGAAGATTGAGATAGATGAGGCCAAAGCCCAAGGCACGCAGATGGGGCAGGAGAACGGAGAACTGACAGGTGGGCTGGGGGGGAGGTGGGAGGGGGCTGGAGGGAGAGGCAAGTCCCTAGAAACCACAGTGCATGGGCCTGCAATCTCTGTGCAAACCATCTAAAAAGACATTAAAAGGACTTAATACCACCTACAAGGGCAAGAAAACAGAAATAGGCCTGCAAAAGACTCGAAAATAATACAGACCAGGCTATGGCTGTGGCTTGGCAAGGTGGAGAGCTTGCCTAGCGTGCCTGGAGCCCAGGGCTCCGCATCCGCAGCGCGCGTAAACCNGGCCTAGTGGTGCACACCTATCACCCCAGGACCCAGGAGGCTGACACAAGAGAATATCTGTGAGTGAGTTTGAAGTCAACTTAGGCTACACAGTAAGACCCAGTCTTAAAACAAACAAACAAACAAACAAAACAACAAAGGTTGTATGAGCCAGGTGTGATGGTGGACGCTTGTTATCCCAGCCCTCCGGAGGCAGGACTTGGGAGATCGGAGTCAGTCTCTAGTCTTGGTTTATATAGGCTAAGTCTGAGGCCAGCCTGGGCTACATGTGACCTTGTCTCAAAAACAATAATAATATTAAAGCGACAAAGATGATGAAGATAGAAAGTCATGCACATTCTATCTTTTTGTTTTGTTTTGGTTTTTTGAGACAGGGTTTCTCTGTGTTACAGCCCTGGCTGTCCTGGAAAGTGAGTAGCCCAGGCTGGCCTCAAACTCACAGAGATCCACCTGCCTCTGCCTCCTGAGTGCTGGGATTACAGGCGTGCGCCACCATCGCCCAGTTTAGTCATGCACACTTTAATTCAAGCATGCACAGGGCACGCAGACTCACGTCCCTCTGTCCCCTGTAGAAGCTCTGGAGCGTTGGGAGGCAGCAGCCACTGAGTTCAAGCAACAGCTGGAAGCGGCACTGCAGCGCGTAGGCGCAGCAGAGGCAGACGGCGAAGCTTGCGTTGGTCGAGAGGTGGCGCTGAGGGAGCGCAAGTGAGTTAAAGGGCGGATCTCGGGCGGCNGACGGACAGGGCTGCTGGCCGATGACTACATAGAGTGTAGTTCTTTAGGCCAATCTGTAACTAGGGACATGGCTTAGGTACGTCAGGGCCCCTGTAGGTGGGGAGGGAAGGGTAGCCAGATGCCCCGGACTTGGAGAAGTTGGAAATAGCTCAGGATGGTGAGGGAGATAGGTTGTCTGGGGGTAGGGGTCCCCAAGTTGAAGGTGCCAGTTNGGGAATCAATGTGGGACTCTAGGGTGGAGCAGGGAGAAAATACAAGGATGCAGGAAGAAGGAGTAGGTAATGAGAAGAGTCAGGGGTTTGGGGAGGATCTTGCAGGGGAGCGACCCGAGTCTCTGGGGAGGGGTCTCTAGTATGTCAGAGTGTGGAAGAGAATGGGGACCATGCAGGGCAGGGAGCCCTGAAGGCGGAGCTCCCCACACGGACACCGTGTCAGGGTGTCAGGCGCTCATAGTCCCCTCCTTTCTGCAGTTATGCCCTGGAAGCCGAGCTCCGCAACCTGCGGAGAGGACCGCGCCCCCGCCCCCGTTCAGGATCCAGGTCTAAGCCCAGCATCCACTCCCACCCGAGGTCTGGATCCACTAAGGGCTGCCGGAGGCCACCTCGTGACCCCCAGTAGAATGGGAGCCTCGGAGTGACAGCGTGGGTGAGAGGCGTGACCCACAGAGTCCACGCGCAGCTTTCCACCCACGACTGCCTAGGTGGCAGCACACAGAAATACTCAGTCCTCTCTAGGAGCACACAGTGCTAGATATCATCACATACGGAAACAGGCTCATTTGGTCAGGCCCCAATGTCCCTGGTAACCACAATGCGACCTTCAGTGGTCAAGAGGCTCATCCTGTAGGAGCACACAAAACTCAAGTGGGATTTCAACAGAGTACCGAGGCATGCTCGAGTGAGAAGGTTTACAAATTCTAAGAAGCCATGAGGATCAGGGCTCAGGTGAGGATGCCTGAGGCCTAGAAAGTGACCATGTTCTGGAGGAAATGCCCACGAGACAAAAGACAGCGCAGGAAGTAAAAGGGGGAACTGTCTCAGTCACGTGGAGAGAAGGGGCTCTCTCTGGGGCTCAAAAGAGTCAGGACACCCGACCCCCCCCCATTTTCCCTCTCTTTCCTCATTTCTTTCTCTCTTCCCTTTCAAATGGGTCTCATGTAGCCCAGGCTGACTTCACACTAGCTATATAGCCTAGGCTGCCCTGGACCTCCTGACCCCACCTCTCAGGACTAGGATTAAAGGCCTGCACCACCTCACCCTACTCAACAATCTAATGTGTGCTTAATTTCACATTGCTTGTGAGTCTTAAAATTCATGTTTAACATAGTTTTTCTGCAACATCAGGTTGGCCTGAAACACACTGCCCAGCCTCTGCTCTGAGTGCTGGCTTTATGGCTTTACCAGCGTACTTAACCAAGCCTGGCTCCTTCCCTTTGAAACTGCTTATCCACATTTAATGTGACTGAGAGAGACAACTTCTGTTTTTTTCCATCCATCCAGATTCCTTAATTTACTCTGTTTCCTTTTGCTCCCTGGTGCTGGAGATCACCCCAACCTGTCACACAGCGGGCAGGCGCTGTCCTGTCTACATCTCTAGTCTCAGATCCATGAATCCTGAGGCTTTATTTGGGGAGACTCAGCAACGCAGAGCAGCAGAGCACGCGTTGCCCTCGCAAAGGCACTGGGTTGCTTTCTCGGCACCCACATGTCATTTCACAAACATCCAGAACTCAGTCCCCGGGAATCCAGCACCCTCCTCTGGCCTACTTGGGTACTGCATGCATAGGTGTGCAGATACACACAGGCAAAGAGCATACACAAAATAAATAAAAAATTAAGCCATTTATTTATTTATTCATTTATCTATTTATTTGAGACAAGATCTCTCTATATAGCCCTGGCTGTCCTGGAGCTCACAGAGATCCTTCTGCCTCTGCCTCCCGAGTGCTGGGATTAAAGGCTTGGACCACCAAGCCTGGCAAAAACAAAACAAAACAAAAAACAAAAAAAACTCAAAACAAAACAAAAAAACCTTTCTTTCATACACCCCACAAACACAATGCACAGTATGGAGAGGAACCTATCATCTCTGCACCAGGAACAAGGACACTGAGATCCAGGTCCACTATCTGTCTGTCTAGTGAGGCTGATTCTCAGTCAGGAGCAAACAAAACCCAAAATGTTTGTAAACACATTATGTTATTATCTCTGCCGTGCAGAGATGGCACAGTGGTTAAGAACACTGGCTGCCCCTGCAGAGGACCCAAATTCGGTCCCCAGCACCCATATCTGGTGGCTCACAACCACCTGTAACTCCAGCTTCAGGGAGTACGATGCTCCTGCCTGGCCTCTGGTGTTGAAGCACGTGCTTGCTCATAACCACACACAGATACATAAAATAAATAATTGTTTTGAAATGTAATGCAGAAGTGGGACGTGGTGGCCCGTACCTTTGACTGGGAGGCAGAGACAGGTGGATCTCTGTGAGTTCAAGGCTACTGTGATCTGCAGAGCAGGTTCCAGGACAGCCAGGGCTACACAGAGAAACTCTGTCTCCA
>LZPO01116606.1:1298668-1310165 GCA_001675575.1 Neotoma lepida | reverse complement strand
CAAAGAAGGTCTCCCATGGAGAGTCCCCGGAGTCTGGCACCCTCAGTTGAGGCACCTGGAGACTTCTTATTTGGACCTGTGTCTGTTATCTCGGTACCCGGGCCACAGAGGCAGGGGGATCTCTTGGTATTCGAGGCCAGCCTGGCCTACACAGTGAGTCCCTATCTCAAAAACAAAGGGAGATAGGCCCTGAAGAACCTATGAATGTACTAGCCAAGTATCTGGCCCACAGAAATGGATGTATCTTGTGAGGTTTTTCACAATTTTTTTTTACGGTGATTGATGGTGTATATGCACGTGTCAAAACGCAAGTGTGGAGTCGGAGGACAGCTTGTAGCAGGTGGCTCTCTCCTTCCACCATGTGGCTCCTAGGGATCAAATTCATATCAGGCTTGGCTGCAAACCCCTACACCCACTGAGCCCTCTCACTGGCCCGTGATTTTATTACTTTCCTTAACTTCTGACATTGTTGGAAGACACAAACTCTACTGGACTCTTCCACAGGGGCCAGGGCAAGCTCGCCGAGGAAGGGACTTTTAACCAGACACCTAGACAAGGGAGGAGCCCAGAGATTCTGGGTAGTATGCCTGGGAAGGAGTGATCAAGGACAGTGGGTGACAGGAACCGAGACTCCTCATGGCTGTGGCAATGACTTTGGGGGTCTCGGAGGCTATGGGCAGCACCGGGGCTTGGCCCACATGGAGACTAACTGGTACAACTCTGGTTGATTTGGGGAAGTGACCTAGGCAAGAACAGAGGTCACCAGGCACTGGGAGATGGGATCAGGGCTGGAGCCAGGGAGGGGACCAGAGCCAGCCAGAACGTGAGGCCTAGGGGCCCCAGGGAAGAGCTGGGGAAGGAAGGGAGGAGGAGAGGAAGCCAGACTTAGCTGCAGACCCCTCCTCCCCATCAGGAAACGCCTCAGCACCACCCCTGACCCCACCGGAGCTCCTTTGCCTGGCCCAGCGGGGGGAGGGCATTCCAGACGAGAGATGCTGTGGGGGGATGGGGCGGAAGCCTCTTGGAATTGTTGGCACTTGGGTGGGACTGATGTCTCGGCTTTGGGGAGGCAGGATGGGACCTTGGTGTCAGCTATGAAGCTGTGGACTTTGTTGGTCTGAGGGTGCATGTGTGGAACAGGTTCATTCAAACTGTCTCTGAGTGAGTGAGTAAAGAAAAGCAGAACAGAATCCTAGCATGTAGGAGGCTGAGGCAGGAGGACTCTGAGTTTGAAGCCAGCCTGGACTATGTGTGGAGACCCAGGCTTCAGGGCCTAGAACCTTGTGGGCTCCTCTGAACCCCAGTCTCTCAGTCTGTGAAGCAGAACCAAAGCTCAGGAGCTGGGGTCTAACCTGGAGCCCCTGGGAGCCCTGAGAGGCCCGGGCTCCCCTGCTATACCCCTGCTGTGGACCAGCTCCTGGCTCCTCAGCCTGTTGACTGCTGTGCTTTCTGCCTCTTCCTTCCCCAGTGGCTGAGGAAGCAGCTGCTGCAGGACCCTGGGCATGAGACTCGCCCACCTGTGGATGGGGCCAGCCAGATGCCCATGGCGCTGGACACCTGTTGTGCCCCCATGGCCAGCAATCTCTATCCCCATCCCCCCTGCCCCCCCTCACTGGCCCCCAGACACTGGGTTTAAGGCATATACAGTTGTGGGGTGACCAGAATGGCACCTCACCTGCCCATAAATCACCCACAGCTCAGCTGCCAGGCACCTGTTATCACTCAATGCCTGACCTGGGAAGTGAGAACAGGAAGTCCCAGCCTCAGCCCTCTTGGGACTTTCCAAGCTCCCCTTAAAGGCCTGAGTATCCAGGCCTCTCCTGGATGGCTTTGAGGCCCCAAGAAACACAGAATTTTCACTAGGTTTTAGACCGTTTTCCAGGGTCTCCAGGCTCCCCCCTCCCCACAAGGAAGGGCCTGGACCACAGGTGAGGGGCCCCATGGATCTCACAGAGCCTGTAGGGATGCTTCCCACGCTCCGCCTTGCTTGTATTCCTTAAAGATATTAGTGGCACATAATAAATATCACAGAGTCCTTTGAAGGCTCGTTTCTGTTATTTATTATTTATTTATCTGTAAATGAGGTCTCACCATGTATGCCAGGTTGGCTTTGATTAATGGTGTGTGCTGAATGGGGGCTACAGAGACAGCTCAGCAGTTTAGGGCACTGGCTGTTTGCCAGCACCCACATGGGAGCTTACAACCTTCCTACATCCAAGACATCGACACCATCTCTTGATCTCCAAAGGCAGCAGACATGCAGATAGTGCATTCATTTGCATAAAGTAGAACAATAATTCTTTAAATAGATGGACTGCTAGCTGTGGTGTACCCACCTTTCAGCCCAGTCCTGTGGTTCAGTGGGTAGAGTGTTGTAGCTCAGCTGCCAGAGTGCCTGTGTAGCATGACTGGAGCCCTGNACTCCATCTCCAGCACCACATAAACTGGGTATGGCAGTGCACCTTTGCTGTTCCAGCGCTGAGGAGGCTGAGGCGGGAGGATCAGGACTTCAAGGCCAGCCTGGGCTACAGGAGACCCTGTCTCAATCATCAAGAATAAATAAAAATTCAAAGCTACACTACCTGCTAGTGCAAACATTGAAAGGAGCATTTCCTCAGGCTTGGTACAGATGCAAAACAAACGTGGCCCTTAAAGAAACGAGCTTGGTGATGGTGCAGCAGGCCTGTCAGCACTGGTGGGGAGCAGGGCTGAGGCAGGGGACTGAAGTGCAAGGACAACCCCCTAACCCTGCAGCAAGCAAGAGCAGTGGCGGGAAAAGGGGAGGAAAGTGCTCAGGAGAAGCTGCTCCCCCCAGCACTGCCCTGGGTGGGAGCTGGGGATGAATCACCCGCCAGTGCCACACTCTGCCACTGCTCCTCTGGGACAAAGCTGCGATATTTCCTGGATCCGGAAACACAGGCGGGTGAGAGCCTGTCACTGCAGGAAACACTCGACTGGGGCTGGGCCAAACGGGCCACCAGGGGTCAGCCTGGGAGGCCGCCGGGACAGCCGGTCTGGAGGCCCCAAGGAACTGGGGATGTCCCTGGCCCTGAGCCTGAGCCCTGGGATGAAGCCGATCTGGTGACCACAGAGAGCCTGATTAAGATCCTATAGCCACAGTCCTGGGTGTGAATCTCACTCCAACTCAGCCTCCACTTCCTTTTCCTAGACACCATGTCCAAATCTGTAACCTTACCTCCTTGGGAGACTAAAGCAAAAGGATTGCTCAAGCCAAAGAGTTCCTGGCCAGCCTGGTCCACACAGCAAAACCCCACCTCTAACAACCACAGTAACAGCTGCAACAGTGAGGGTAAAGCTCAGGCACAGGCCACGCTGCTGACAGGAGACCCTGTTAAAGAGAAGAAAAAGGCTGTCCCAGCCACTGCCTCAGCAGGGCCCTGCACTGGTCCACATCTTTCCATTGAGGACGCTGTTGCTCATACCCCCACGGCTCCCCGTTACCCTACAAAGTCTAGTTTCTTGGCCTTTTGTCAGCTCACAGACCAGGTTCAGTCCTAGCTGCTCTCTGAATTTCCGATCAGGACTTAAAGATGAGCAAGGCTCATTTGCTTGGTTTGTGTTTATTTTGTTTTGAGACTAGAGTCTCATTATGTAGCCCAGGCTGGCCTCCAACTCAGAGATCCTCCTGCCTCTGCCTCCCAAGTGTTAGGATTGAAAACACGTGCCACCACCCCTGGCTAGCCCCATTTTCTTAGACTGCCCTGACAGAGGGAGCTGACCTTTTGTAGCAATCCTCCTGCCTCAACTTCCACGATGTTGGGACTGCAGGTGCACTAACATGCTTAGCAATGCTTTTCCTTGCCTGAGAAACTTCTTTGTTCAAGACCAGGATTTGCAAAATAAAAATTCGAACCACGCCAGGGTGATGGATCCATGGGTGAGAGCACTTGCTCCCCAAACAGGAGGAACTGAGACTCAATTCCAGCACCCACATAAAGGCTAGGGTGACCATACACCTGTAACCCCAGCATTGGGGGTAGAAACGGGTGGATGCTGAGCTCTGGCCACCAGTCCTGAGACCTGACCTGTAAGGTCTCCACCTGTGTCCTCCTCTGGCCTGTATGTCCACTCAGATCCGCATCCCATCCATGTGGACAGCACCACACACTCACAAACATGGGGCAGCGGCTTGGCTCAGCTTTGTCTGCCCAGACCCCTGCTCCAGGCAGCCTTCCTGAATTCCCTAGGTATAGCCCTTGTCCCTTGGACCCCCAGCCTCGCCCTGGCTCCCAGGCCCCAGGTAGTGCTCCCTGGCGGAAGGGGGCCTAGTGCCCGGTCGCAGCCGCCTCCGCTGGGTGAGGCCCTGACTCTTTGGGGATTTCCTGCGTCCTCTATAAATAACCCCCCGCCGCTTCCCACAAACTCCTCACCCTTCTTGGAAAAAAGGGACAGCGGCCAAGGCCTCCACGCAGCTGTGTGCCAGGCCGAGGCAGGCGGCCCGCAGCGGGCGAGCTGCCCAGAGGTCTGGCCCCGCCCAGCGCGAGGCGCCACAGCTCCTAGGAGCCGTGGGACCCTTCCCCTGTTCAAGGCAGGATCTGGCTTTGAAACCCAGCCTGGTTTGGGACAAGCGCTGGAATGACAGGCGTCTTCATCAATGAGGACGCGGCCTGGGGACAGCTCGGAGTTACGCTAGGGACGCTCGCCCTCTGCTGGCCGGTTGCCGCTACACCAGGCGGCCCGGCCTCAGCAGACACAGCACAGACATCTCTGCAGGGTCTGTCCCAAGTCGCTGACAATGTCAGACCCAAGAACTGTCCCCAGCACCCTACAATGATGCCTGTCACAGAGGGCCCGACAAAGTTCAATGTGGGGTGCAATTGACTGCTCAAACCCAAAGTCCGAGGCCATTTCCTGAGCCTCTGCTTTCTGATCTGTATATTGGGAATATTTGTGCCCGGCCTAGTGGTGCACTGGCGAGGATTCTTGTGACTCTGAGGCCAGTGCCAGCTACAAAGACCCTATCTCAAAAACTAAAAATAAATACAAATAAAGTAAAAATATTTGATAAGGGACTGGCAAGACGGCTCTTCGATAAAAACTTGTTGCTCATGAGGACCTGAGTTTGGTCCCCAGCACCCATGGGCTCCCAAGCTCCTCTAACTCCAGCTCCCAAACCCACACACCTCCCTCACCACACACACATAATTAAAACTTGCTGCTAAGCCTGATGGCCTGAGTTCAATCCCTGAGATCCACGGTACCATTGCAGAGGACTCCTGCAAGTTGTCCTCTGACCTCCCCATGTGTGCCGTGCCTCCATAAAAAACTTAAAAAAAAAGTTCATAGAGCCAGGCCTGACCGCAGCACTGGGTTCCAATTAGCTACTTTTTGCATCGGCCTGTGGCAATGGCCAAGATCCTGTTTAGACTGGGAGAATACGGGCTGATCCCATCACTCCCAGTCATGGGGAAATGGCATGGGGGAGTGTGCGAGAGCCAGAGGATTGGGTGACTGTCAGCTGGCACTCAACCCAAGACCCAACCCCCACACTCTGTCCGGGGAGGGGCTTGTGGGTAGGAAGACTGACAGGCAGTGAAAGGCCTGGGGGGAGTGAGGAAGGAGGCACAGGGATGATGTTTTTCTTTAGTGGCATAGTCACGGGTTAGAAAAATCCCAGACACGATGATTTAGGAAGAGAAAGGGACTCAGCAGGAGTGGGAGCAGGGACAAGAGAGAAACGGAAGAGGACACTATCAGGCCACATCAGACACTCGAATGAAAAGTCACAGCAGGGCTGGAGAGGTGGCTCAGAGGTTAAGAGCACTGACTGTTCTTCCTGAGGTTCTGAGTTCAGTTCCCAGCAACCACATGGTGGCTCACAACCATCTGTAATGAGATCTGGTGTCCTCTTCTGTATACATAATAAATAAATCTTAAAAAAAANAAAGAAAAAGAAAAAAGAAAAACAAATTAAAAAATGTAAAAAAAAAATAAAAAAGAAAAAGTCACAGCAAACTTATTACAGATAATATATCCTGCTACAGAAGTAAAAATAAATAAATATGTATTTGATTGACATATGATGCCATAGAGAGAACATATAAGCAAACTTCTGGAAGGTAACAAACATTCTTAAGAACAAACATTTCTGAATCACTTGAACTCTTCATATTCCTTTGGTAATTAAAAATAAAAATTATGAAGCCAGGGGCATGGCTCAGGGGTGGAGCCCCTGCCTAGAATCCCCCAGTGAGGGGCTGGGGTGTGGCTCAGGGGTGGAGCCCCTGCCTAGAATCCCCCAGTGAGGGGCTGGGGGCGTGGCTCAGGGGTGGAGCCCCTGCCTAGAATCCCCCAGTGAGGGGCTGGGGTGTGGCTCAGGGGTGGAGTCCCTGCCTAGGATCCCCCAGTAGCAGGCTAGGAGCATGGCTTAACACCTAACGGGCAAGGGTTTAATCTCCAGTGATACATATACTTGGCATGGTGATGTAGGCCTTAACCTCAGCAGCTGGGGGTAGCTATCTTGGGATCCCTGGCCTGAGGGCTGCAGATCCCCAGAGCTCTTCTGCCCTCTGCTGCCATCTTGGATCAAGATCTAGTGGGAACCCGAGGCCCAGGCTCTGGCCCTCACTTGCCCACACAGAAGTCCCGGAAGATGAGGTCCAGGACCTCTTCGGTGCCTCCTCCACCTGTGAGGTGGCTCAGGTGCCTCCGAGCCAGGCGCAGGGCCTCAGCTGCCAGGGCCAGGTCTGTGGCCGGCTGGTAGTGGCTCAGGGCATCCAGGCAGCTCTGGAGATGGTGCTGGTGCCTAGCCCGGGTCAGGAGCGGTGGTCCTGTGGACGGGTCCCCACACCTGCCAGGAACAAGACACTGCTGTCTCACTCAGCCTGTACAGCCACTTTTCGAACAGGGCCCCCCATTGTACCCCTATTGCAGAGAGAGAAACTGAGGCTGAGGTACAGGCCTGAGCCCAAAGCCAGCAGCTTTGCCTGCACCTGAACTTGGGTCGGGAAAGCTAAAGGAGGCCAAGGGTGACTCACACGGTAGCCAGCTCGGTCTTCAGGGCCTGCAGGAGGCCATCCAGCCCTGCTTCGGTGCGGCACGATAGCAGCAGGTGTGGCATCCCTAGGAGGGCGGTGTCGCTGTCCAGGGCACTAGTGGGAAGCAGGTCGGATTTGTTAAGCAGCAGCAGGAGGCGCTGTCCACAGCTGTCGGGGCTCTGTGCTACCAGTGGGGTGACCACAGTGTCCAGGAAGCTGCAGCTGGAGGGGGAGGCCAGGTCGGAGGCATCCAAAACCGCCAGGATGAGGTCAGCCTGTTCCAACCTGGGAAGGAAGGAAGCCATGTTGTGAGGTACATCCATGGAGACCTGGGATGGCACTGTGGGTGCTGAGCAGAGGGACATAGCTGAGGGAGGGACAGACACTGGAGGGCATGGCCCAGAGCAAAAGCCAGGTCTGTTAGGGAGCATGGGAAGGACATAGCAAGAGGACGTGGGACAGGGCACACCGGGTGTGGGCAATGGCTTAGGTGAAACGGTGTGGTAGAAAATGTTGGGGGCATGGTAATGGAGCAGTGGGCAGGGCACAGCAGGGGACTTGAAGGTCAGGGCTTTTGGTGAAGAAGGGTTTGAGTGATGTAGTTGACAGGGTGGAGCAGAGGGAGGTGGCTCTGGAGGGGGAGTGACCAAACAAGGCTTAGGGAGGAGAAGAGAGTAAGGGACACCAGCCAAGCTTGCATCTCAATCAAATTACGAGGTCCCTCTACCCTCGGTTTTGAGGGAGCTCAAAATCTTTTGTTTTAGGAATAATGAAACAGACTTAAGGGGAAAAAAAGGCCCCAGGTCGCCTCGTCCCCAGCCCTGCACCCACCTCTGGCGAGCTCTGCGCACACCCTCTTGCTCAACTGCGCCCACGCCTTCCCGAAGCCCAGCGGTGTCACTCAGCAACACAGGGAACCCAGCCAGGTCCACGGGGGTTTCCAGCACGTCACGGGTGGTCCCTGGCTCTGGGGACACGATGGACACAGGTTTCCGGCCTGAAGGGTAGGGAGAGTATGATGGAGAACAGTAGGGTGGAGGTAAGAGCCCACACTTTCAGACTACACCCTGGCCCAGGGCCTGGCCCCACTCTTGCCCAAACTCCCACATACTGAGCAGATTCACCAGACTGCTCTTGCCCGCATTGGGGGGTCCAGTGACCACAATGTGCACCCCTGAGCGGAGCCTCTGACCACGCCTGGCATCTCGCAGGTGGGAGCGCAGTGCAGCCTCCAGGGCTCCAACGTCTCTGTCCGCTGTGAGAGGGAGAAGACAGGCGGAGAAGAGGCAATCAGGAGGGTCTCAGGGGGGCCAAGATGCCAGCCTCACTCCCCAAAGGCAGACATACCCTGCTCCAACACACCCTCTTCCAAATTGTCATCCTCTCCGAAGTCAATATAGGCCTCTACATGGGCCAGAGCCTGGGAGGAAGGGGAAGAGGTCATGGGTGCTCCTGGGAACCCATGGTCCTCTCTCTAAACCCAGCTCCAGCTTGACCTGAGTGACCAGACTTGCATTTCACAGGCCTAGAGCTTTCTCTAAAGAAGGGGTGGATGGGTGAGCAAGCAGGTCTTGCCTTGGTGAGGGTCTCCGCCCAGCCTTGGCACAGTTGGCCCAGCTCCCCATCCAGCTGCCTCAGGGCCTGTCGCCGCTGGGCCTCCGTATCTGCATGGATCAGATCTGCTAGTCCCTCCACCTCAGTCAGGCTCAGCTTTCCGTGGGTGAACGCCCTCCTGGTGAACTCCCCGGCGTCAGCTGGTCGCAGTCCTGGCACAGTACCTGAAAGTATCACAAGGTCTAGACTCCTTGATCCCTATCCAATGGCAAATGTCAGATCCCGAAGCAACAAACCGAAACCCTGGCTGGATTTTGAGGTGACACAGCTGAGCTGCTGGTGCCCTCACTCCTGTGCCCCCCAGCCCCCCACACACTGTAAGGAACACCAGGGAGCTCGCTGGTTCCCTGGCCAGACTCCGATGACCCCTTTATTTGGGTCATCTCCCAATTAAAGGAACCCCGCCTGGGGGTTAGGAGATGTCTGTTAGAACCCAGGCCAGCTGCTGCTAGGTCACCTGCAGCTGCCCTCCCACAAAGGCCCCAGACTGACAAACTAGTAACCACCAAAGGTTTCCTGTGGCAAACCGGTTTGATGGACACACATTAAGCAAAGTTGACACATTTTCTTCCTAGAAAGGCAAGACCCCCTCCCTCCTGCCACCCAGGATTCACAGGCAGGCTGGCTGTAAGCACTGGGGGCTACTCAATCAACTCCCTGCATAGGACCTAGCCTTTCACCGAACAACCTCCACCAAACATACTGCTCTTGAGCCTGAGCTGTCCTCGAAGCCTTCCCCATACTGCAGTCTGTCTATGGCATTAATCGTGTGTGTGTGTGTGTGTGTGCGCGCACACACAGACACACACACACGAACCACACCAGAAAGTCAAAAGACAGCTTACATGAATCAGTTCTCTCCTTTCACCACAGGGATCCCAGGACTGGAACTCAGCTCGTTCTTGACAACAATCGCCTTTACTGGCTGAGCCAGCCATCTAGATGTAAACCTCTTCCCCCAAATGACAATCTGTCTTGCAGCCTACACCCGAGACCTTTCGGTCTCCCCAGAAACAGTGTCACCCAACAGAACCTCACCTAACGCCTGCAGGACGCCACTGACCACCGCGGGACCTCCATGTACGTGCAACTCCACGCAATCCTCACCCGTGAAACTCTGGGGGCCTTGTACAGCAAAGAGCAGAGTCAGACAATGGGCACGGCCTGGGCTGACTCCCGGAGGGGACCGAGACCGGGTCACTAGCGCTGTGGGATCCTGGATCGGGCCCCTCACCTGGGAACCAGAGGACGAGCGCGCGGTCCAGCGGCTCCCCGGAGCGCGGGTGGCGGAGAAGGCGTAGGCAGGCGCTGCGGGCCGGAGGGGGCTCCCGGGACGCCGTGAGGCTGCGGAGCACGAGCCCGCTGGCCGGGCCGCTGGTGCGGATCACGGCGATGGCGCAGCGGCCCTGGCCAGAGCTGAGAGCGAAGATGGTGCTCCCGGGGGTCCAGGGCCCGGCGCCGCTGCTCCGGCATGCGCACAGCCTGGGGACCGGGGAGGAGACGAGTAAGCGCACCCCGGACGCCGAGCCTCGGTGAGAACAAGGACCGAGGGAACGTCGCCCGGGGATGCCTCGGATGTGCGCGCAGCGGCTGGCGGATGGACAGGGTGGGCAGGGGAGGACATGGCCGCTCCGGGCGGAGGAACGGGGCCCTGGGCCCTAGAGCAGCGCCCCGCGCCGTGACAGCAGTCTGTCCCACTCACCTGCAGGGAGCCCGCGCCGCCCGGGTTGCCAGGGCGCTCAACCCGCGCCACATGAATTTCCAATCCACAAGCACCTTGCCCGACCTTCCTGGGAGGCTTCAAGTTCCGGGAGGAAGTCCCGCCCCTTCGCAGCGTGACTGGCAGTGCTCTCAGCGACATTCAACTACCATTGGATGGTCTATAGACTGTGGTTTCTATTGGCGGATACAAGGGAAACGGTGTGTGCGTGCGTGTGTGCGTGCGTGTGTGTGCGTGTGCGCGCGTGTGTGTGAGAGAGAGCAAGAAAGAGAAAAAGGGGGTGTGTGTGTGTGCAGCGCAAGAGTGTTCCCCGGAAACACGAGACCGAAGATTTCGGTTCCTAGAGCGGCAGGGAGCCGAGACAACAGCGGGAGAAGAAAACGGGCTGTCGCAGGGCGAAGGCTCGGCTCTCTCCCCTGTGTTCCTTCCGTAGCTTTAGAGGAGCCGAGACGCTACGTGTGCTCAGTTTCCACTTCCAGGAGAGGGCAGCTCAGCTGGCAAAGGTGCTTGTCGCCAAACTGACAACCCGAGTTCGATCCCCGGGACCCGCCTAGTGAAGGCGGGCCGACTTGTGCAAGTTGTCCTCTGACCTCCACACGACGGAGAGACGGGGAGAGGAGGAAGGGGAGAGAGAGAGCGAAAGCAAGAGCGAGCGAGGGAGGGAGGGAGAGAGAGGACTGCGCTCAGGTAGAGACCGGAAGCGCAAAGCATCTTAATGACTGTAGGGGATGAGTTCCGGGGAAAGCCACGCCCTAGACCAGGGAAAAATCTGGTCCCAACTTCTTGGGAAGTTTCTTCCCGGCCCTTTTTGGATCTCCCGGCTTCCTCCTCCCTCAGCTTTGCCAGCAGCAGCTCCTAGGCAAGCATTTTTAGCCAGAGCCATTTCCAGGCCTGGTTCCTCCTCCGGGCGGCTCCACTCCAGCCCTGGCTTCCCCGCCCTCTCCGAGGGCCCGGCCGGCCGCAGGTCCGCTGTGTGCCCGTGGCTCCCCGAAAGGCCCACTGGGTTACCTTCAGGTTAACCCGGGACAGCACCGAATTGCGGGGTGAAGGCTGTAGCGCCTGCACTGCAAGTTATCTCCCGAGTTTTGAGCGAGGGGCTGAGGATTGAACAGAGACAAGACAGCAGGTCATCCGTTTCAAGAGAATGCCGTTTATTCTTGGGAGA
>LZPO01116606.1:1279216-1289604 GCA_001675575.1 Neotoma lepida | reverse complement strand
AGGAGTGCACTGTTGTTGTTATTAGTAGTCAGGAGTGCACTGTTGTTGTTACAGTCAGGAGTGCACTGTTGTTATAGTCAGGAGTCCTCTGTTGTTAGTTGTTTTTACTCTTGGTCTTTTGGGGGGTCTGTCACCCAGCTCCCAGATAGATCACACATGGAGACTTAATTCTTACTTATAAATGTCTGGCCTTAGCTTGACTTGTTTCTAGCCAGCTTTTCTTAAATTAAAACCGTCTCCACTTTGCATCTGGGCTTTTACCTTCCTCTATTTTTGTCTATCTTTTCTTTCCTTCTTGTTAGGTGTCTGGCTAGGTGGCTGGGTGGCTGGCCCTTTCTTTTCTTGTTCCTTGATGTACCTACTCTCAGATTTTTCCTTCTATTTATTCTCCTTGCCTGCCAGCCCGGCCTATACTTTCTCCTGCCTTGTTATTAGCCATTCAGCTCTTTATTAGACCATCAGGTGTTTTAGACAAGGAAAGTGACACAGCTTCACAGAGTTAAAACAAATGCAACATAAAAGAATACAACACATCTTTGCGTCATTAAACAAATGTTCAACAGCATAACCAAATGTAACACATCTTAAGATAATATTCCACAACTGTGGATGTGACAGTGGAGGCAGGTTTGCAAGTGGAGGTGTCAGGGTGAACATGGGACTGTTGGTGTGGTGAGCACAAGAGCCCAGCTGGAAGTTAGTCGCCCTTGGACTTGTGTAGGCAGAGTCTGAAAATGGGGAGAGAGCCTCGGCCTAGTGGGATGAATTGAGGGGCCAGTGCAAGCCTGATGGGAGCCCCTGTCTTTAGGACACATTCCAGGACTACCAGGAGATGTTTGTGCAGTTTGGCTACGTAGTGTTCTTCTCCTCTGCCTTCCCACTGGCCGCCCTGTGTGCCCTGGTCAACAACCTGATAGAGATCCGAAGTGATGCCTTCAAGTTGTGCACCGGCCTACAGCGGCCCTTTGGACAGCGTGTGGAGAGCATTGGCCAGTGGCAGGTGGGCCAGTCAGGGGGGCCCAGAGGGGATGGCAGATGGCAGTCCCTGGCTGGACCTATTCCTGAGCTTCCTGTCTCCCCTGCAGAAGGTCATGGAGGCGATGGGCGTGCTGGCCATCGTGGTGAACTGCTACCTCATTGGCCAGTGTGGCCAGCTGCAGCGCCTCTTCCCCTGGCTGAGCCCAGAGGCGGCCATTGTGTCTGTGGTGGTGCTAGAGGTGGGGCTGGTGGCCCCGGGTAGGGGCTGGGTGGAGAAGCCAGGCATCCCTGAGCCTGCAGCCCCCTTGTCTGTCCCCCACAGCACTTGGCTCTGCTAGTCAAGTACCTCATCCATGCGGCCATCCCTGACATCCCAGGCTGGGTGGCTGAGGAGATGGCCAAACTGGAGTACCAGCGACGGGAAGCCTTCAAGGTACAGGGCTGGGGTCTGGCTGATGTGGTTTCAGGAGGGAATAAATTTGAGGCTGAGTCCTTAGTGAAAACGCACCGGCTGCAGAGCAGGTAGCCCAGCCCCCCACCCTCAGGTTCTGCACCCAAAGATTCCACCAACTTGGATGAAAGTACTCAATATTTGTAGGATGTGGAGGTGCACAGCTGTCATCCCAGCACCTAGGAGTAGGGGCAGGTGGATCAGGAGTTCAAGGCCAGCCTGGGCTTCATGCTGTGCTCTTAAAAAAAACAAGCCAAATTTGCATGTGTACTGAATGTGTACAACCTGCTGCATTTTCCTCATTTTGAGATTTAGCCAGCCTGGCCTCAACCAGGTGTCAGCCTTCTGAGAATAGGCATGTACCACCATACCTGTTTTTTTGTTTTTTAATTCTTTATATATTCTGTGCAGCCCAGGGGCTCTATCTCCAGCCTCTTAGTTAGCTGGGACCACAGATAGGGAGCAGCACAGTGCCCCCTCAGAACAACTGTTCACACGTATTCCCAGTGACTCATCCAGATACTTTCTATTTTAGATTTATTTTATTTTATCTGTTACGAGTGCTTTGCCTGCTTGTGTATTTGCACCATGTGCGTGAAGTGCCCTTGGGGACCAGTAGAGGGCGTCAGATCCCCTGGAACTGAAGTTACAGAGGGTTGTGAGCTGCATCGAGGGTGCTGGGGACTAAACTGGGGTCCTCTGCAAGAACAGCCAGTGCTCTTTACTGCTGAACTGTCTCTCCAGCCCATTTAGGGACATTGAAAGCCTACGGGAAGGGGTGAGCAGATAGAAAGCAGAGTGTCACTGTAGAAGGGACCAGAGCATCCATTGTACCATACTTGTGGGTCCTAGAGCCAATCCCTTGTGGGTACTAAGGGATGACTGTACCTCCTGCTCACAGTGGCGGGTGTTGTCTAGATTCTTGATGGCACAAGCTCCAAGCTCTCAAGAATGCTCGTTCTTCAGATTGCCAGTCCGCCTCTTCCAAACTCCTCTGTCAACTGCATGAAGGGCTGAGGAGCTGCACCTAGGGAAGATTCTAGCAAAGTGTTCCAACCAGGGCCAGGACTCTGGGCTGTCACTCTACCTGAGCCACGTCCCCAGCCCCTCACTGGGGGTTCTAGGCTGGGGCTCTCCTGCTGATCCTCTTCAGTTACCAAACTGAATTTTAATTAATTTATATTGACGGGCCCGGAGTGGTGGCTCATGCCTGTGATCCCAGCCCTGGGAAGTTGAGGCTGGAGGATTCTGAATTCTAAATTCCAGCCACACAGTGAAACCTTGTTTCAAAAACACACAAAGGGAAAGGGGAGGAAGCAATTCCTTGGAGAAAGCAGGGGCTGGAGGTCTAGGCTTGCCCACGTGCCCTGCTCTCTGAGCAGCGGACCCAGCGTTTCTTGGCCTTCTCCCAGTTCCTTGGGCACCGGGTGGCCAGGTCAGGAGGCGGGGCGCTCAGGCCGTGTCTCCCCGCAGCGGCACGAGCGGCAGGCGCAGCAGCGCTTCCAGCAGCAGCAGCGGCGACGGCGGGAGGAGGAGGAGCGGCAGCGGCATGCCGAGCAGCAGGCGCGGCGGGAGCGCGACGCGGGCGGCCGCGAGGAGGCGCGCGCGGAGGCCCCAGGTCCCGACCCCGCGGCGGAGCGCGGCGCGGCCAAGGCCAAGGGCGGCGAGCGGCCCCGACGGCCCGGAGCGCTGCTGCCGCCCGGCCCGGTGCTGCGGCTGAAGCAGATCATCCCGCTGCAGGCCCGGCCGCCCGCGCCCGCCGGGTGCGCGCCCCCGCCGCGCTCGCCCGCGGACACGCGCCTGCCCGCCTTCCTCAGCCTGCGCTTCCTCAAGGCGCCCGAGCGCGGCCCGTCCCCGCCGCGGCCCGGGAAGCTCTTCGCCTTCGCGCGAGCCTGCGGCCAACGGGGCCCCCGGGGGTGGCGCGCGCGCACACAGGAGTGCCGGGGACGAGCCTGCGGCCGCTGAGCCAGAGCCCCGGCCCGAGGACGCAGGTCACAGGCCTTAACCGGGGCGCGCGTCGCGAGGGCCGTGGGCACCGTGGGGCCCCGCGAACCGCGCTCTCCCTCCGCAGGGCTCGCCTCGCCGCCCGCTGGCTGCTGGCGCTGGGACGCGCCCTGGGGCTGCGGCGACAACCCGCCCCGCGTCCCCGTTCCCTCGACCAGGATGGGGGCCACGAGCGGAGCCCCACAGTACAGAAAAGTACACAGGATGGGCGGTTATTTATTTGTTTTTAATTTATTTTGTCATATTTTTGTAAAACGGCAGAAATGCAATAAAGTCTATTTCAACAGTGCTCGAGGTCAGAGCGGTGGAGCGACCTCGGGGGACCTGTAGCTGGTGGCTGAGCACCCTGGTTCTCACAGGACGAGGCCGCTTTAGGGCTCAAGGAACCCCTCAGCGCGGCAGTCTCGGGCCTGGGTCCAGATGCACGCACATGGCACCCTACGACGGCCCAGATGGGACCCAGGGACAAAGGGTCGGCCCCGGGAACAGCCTGCTGTGCCTTGGGTCAGAAGGCTACCCTGGCCAGCCTGCAGGGAACTGGGAGCCCCAGGTGGCGGCCCCTAGGCTGCACAGTGGTGGCACAGCAAAGGCAGAGTCGTGGGAAGGCAGAATTCGGACCAAGGCCTGAGGGCGGCAGAAACTCCAGTGTATGAAAGTGGATGCTACCTGAGGAAGGGTTCTGTGAGGTGCTCAGCCCAGGGGAAACAGGGTTCGTAGGGCATGGCTGGCGGTGCCCAGTCACTGTGTGAGGCTAAGGTGCTACTAGGGTCGGTGAGGCCACAGTCGGGACTACCTGGACAACACGGACGCCTTGGCCTTGACCACAAGCAGGGTCCAGCCTGTGCGCAGGACCCCACAACCCCATACCTGCAGCATGTGCCGTGCCACAGCTGAGGGTGCACAGCCATTCTAGTCCAGGTAGCTTCCCCTACCCCACGACAGTGTGGCCATCTCAGCTCCCCTGTGTCCCCAGGCTTAATGCTACAGTCCCAGCCTGGCTGGTGGGCTTCCCACATGACGTCCAGTGATGGGTGGCTGTTAGCCCTGTGGCACTGTCCTGGGCTCTGTCTCCCAAGAGAATGTGACCCCAAGGACCCCTGGGCGGGGAGGTGTGGCAACCCCACGCCAGCCACTCTGGTCCCAGTGGCTCCAGCCGAGGTGTGTGGACCAAAGACGCCGGGTGGAGAAGGAAAGATCCTTTTATTGGGGTGGACGCGGAGCACGGGCTAGTCCATGATAAAATGACTTAAGAGAAAGATCCAGAAGGGCCGGCCCTCTCCTGCCCTGGCGTGGGCCCAGAGTGAGGCCTGGGCACGGGAGGGACCCGGGAGGACCCAGGGACTGAGACCCGGCCGGCCTGCGGGTGGGAAGGAGCGCGAAGGTCGCTCGGTGTGTTGGGAGACCAGGCCGCCCTGGGCTCTGGAACCTGGCGTGGTCTCCGGCGGGTGGCCGGGTGGGGGACACCACTGTGCTTTAAAACAGCGTCTACCGACACCTCACGGCTGGGCCTGACGTCCCTTTAACCAATGCTTGACACAAGTTACAGCATAAATAAAAAGTCAAGGAAAATAAATACATGGGTCCTATGAGGTTGGAGGGCGCGGGCTGGGTGTAGGAGGCGGGCTGCGCTTACACACGCGGGCGGGAGCGGACAGAGCAGACAGACGCGGGGCGCTGCGTGGGGTCTAGGTGTCCTCTGGCATGTCGGGGCTGTCGGTCCTGGCCACCTTGCGGGGTGGCGCTGAGCTCTCGCCCTCCGCCTCTACCTGCTCTTGGTCTCTCTTCTTGGCAGCGTTCTGGAGTGGGGGAGGGGAAGAGGCCGGAGTGAGGACATGGTCCTTCTCCCTCCTTGGGTTTTCTTTTTTTCTGGCAGGGTTTCCACAAAGCTCTGGCTGTTCTTGAACTATGCAGACCAGGCTGGCCTCAAACTCTGGAGATCCTCATGTCTGTCTCCCCACCACGCTCAGACCATGACCTTTTCTCAAAGGCCTAGAGGAGTCACCAGCCAGATGGGGTACCCTGCAAGGTACTTTTACACAGTATCTAAACTGGCTGAGGTAGCACAGGCCTGTAGCCGATCACTTGTGAGTCAGATGCAGGAGGATCACTGTTAGTATGAGGCCACCCCGGTTCACAATAAGATCTATCTAAAAAATACAAATTCACAGTCTCGTGTCCTCAGGCTGGCCCCAAACACTCTCTCAGCTTCCTGAATGCTGGGGTGACAGGCATGTACCATGTGAGGTGGGCTTTTTGCCATACGTACATTTCACCATTATAGTAAAATGCTAAAAACAAGAGACCTGGCTTGCCGATTGGGTGCTAGCTGTGCAGTGAGGAATGCCCCGGGGTTCATCCTCAGTCTCCCAAGCACTACGACCCCAAGAGTATACCCACTGGAATATTTCTCCCCAGTAATGGCCACCTGAAGGACTCCTATTCAGCCCTCAAGGCCCCATTCAAATGTCCCCAGCCCCTGCCNAGAACCTTGCCTTTTTGTCCCATTGCTGGTGCAGGTACCGCAGGAGGATGTTCGTCTTTTCTGTCACAATGACTGAGAAGCAAAGAGAGAATGAGAAAGATGGAGGTGCTATGGCTCCACCTGGGCCTCCAGGCCTGCCTCCTTTTCCTGACGGTCAAGCTCAGCACCCCTTATCACAATTGAGAGAACTGCTGCTTCCCTTCTGAGCACACAGCTCCGAGTCACACCCTCAGGCACTACTGCCCTGGGGCTCCCCCTGAGGAGTCCATCCTCAGGCTCCTGGGCTAGGACCTCCCCGGGCAACCTGCTTTGGAGCACTGTTGGGTTTGTCCTGATTTTGGTGCCAAGAATGGAGCCCAGGCTCCAGGACACCGGCCAGCACCCTGCTGTGGGGCCTCCGGTCCCCCTGTGTTCTCCCAGGGTTCATCTGAGACAACACCATGCTGTGAGGCACCAAAGAAAATAGAAACATGAGGCTATGCGAGGTGTGGGTGCTGGGGACAGACCCACGGCCTTGCCCATGCAGGGAACTGCACTACTCATGAGTCTGGCTCTTTTCCAGGGCAGATTCGGTTTGTTTTGTTTTTCAAGACAGGATTTCTCTGTGTAGCTTTGGAGCCTGTCCTTGAAATCACTCTGTAGCCCAGGCTGGCCTAGAACTCAAGAGATCCACCTGCCTCTGCCTCCCAAGTGCTTGGATTAGAGGTGTGTGCCACCAGACCTGGTATCCAGATTCTTTCTTGACAGTTAAAGCACGAGGCCCTTGTTCTCCTATGCCACACCCCATGGCCAGGACTCCACTGCCCACAGGCCTAGTATGGCACTGCCTTCACCACTTCCACAGCCACAGTCCTGGAGTTGTGGTCTTTGTGGGCATGTGTATGCATGTGGGTGCACACCTGCCTTGGCCAGAGATCAATCTCGGCACTGGCCCTCACCTTCACTTTGTTTGCTGGGTTCTCGTTTTCTGCTCCAGGCTGGCCGGCTCTCGCCTGCCCGGCAGGGGCAGACTCCAATTACAGACCACTGCCGAGGTGCCTGGCTTTCACATGGATTCCGGAGATCTAGAGTCAGGTTTAAACTTCTCCTCCTGTCCAGAGTGCTGGGACAGGTGTGCTCAGCTCGCCTGGTTCACAATGGAGCCCAGGGCTCTACCTCCCCCAGCTCAGTCCCGGCTTACAGTCTTGATATGCAGACAACAGGGACCACCCAACCTGGCCTGCAGGGAGGGAAGGCCAGCCTGGGCCACCCAAGTCCCTCCAGACACCAGGGAGAGCCAGTGTCTGCTCCTAGGTAGAGCAGGCTGCCGTCCTAAGGTCGACCTTGCCCATCCACAGCCCTTCCTAGCTGCCGTGGAGGCCGAAGCGCTACAGTACTTACTCTGTTCTGACGGGTACTCTCGGGTCGGCAGGTACACTGAGGGACGGCGGTTCTGTGAACGGGGAGCGGTGGGTTAGCTGGCAACCCTCACCCTCAGGACAGCGATGCCACCCCCAGCCCCACACTCACCGAGGCCTTGCACACGGAGTCCGCGTGGAACCTGCTGAAGTTGCTCTTGTTGTAGACCGGCAAGCCTTTCAGAAAGTCTGCCTGGAGACAGGGGCAGGCGTGAGGCCTCTGATGCAGCCTGAGAGCACACCTGGGCTGCCACCCGCCTGGTGCTCCAGCGCCACAGAGGCAAGGGGCTCTCCTAGGGGTCTCACATGACCTGTGACCAGGCCAGAGGGAACCTGAGGCTGCCTGTTTATTAAATTATTTCTCCACATTTACTCATTGTGGGGAGGGTAATGAGTGCCACTGTCTGTGAACTTCTCCTTGCACCAAGTGGGTCCCACCATCAGGCTTGACTGCAAACACTCTGACCTGCTTGGCCATCTCCAGCCTGGAGCTGTTAAATGTACACTTCCACTAGGTACAGCACGCCCACCTGTCATCTCAACATCCATGAGGCTAAAACAGGGGGATGCCTGGGCCACAAAGTGGGACCCTATCTCAAAACAACAACAACCAAAGCAATCCCAGCACAGATTCAGGCGGATCTCTTGAGTTCAAGACTAGCCTAGTCTATATAGTGAGTTCCAGGGCTACACAGAGGATATCCTGTCTTGAAAAACCAAAACCAAACAAACCAAAAAAAGCAGTAATGAGAGAATATTTCAGGAGATGGGCTCAGTGGTGCATGCCCACCGTCCCAGCACTCACTGGATGGTCTGTCAGTTTGAGGGCTGCCTGGCCTGGGAGCCTACCCCACAACACACTGAGGGAGCTGGTTGCTGGGGCAGGTAACTGTGTCTTGGGTTCGCCCAGCTCAGGGAGGCAGCCAGGATGTTTGTTCATTCTCTCTAAATGCCACTCGGGTCTGGGGAGGGGTCGTGGATGAATGTGCATAAGTCTGTGGCTCCAGGTGTGATCCTGGGAGATTTCACTGTGTGTGCCCCTATATAGATGGCCACAGGCCCATGTTACTGCTTCTCTAAGACATTCCTAAGTCTCAGGTCTGTGGCCAAGCAGCCTCAGTGTCCCTGCTCTCTGCCTTGTGACCTCCTGCTCTGGGGCCAGCTCAATGTCCCAAGACTGCGCCTGATCAATCCAGGCTGTGGCCTGCAGTGCTCCCCTCCCACACCTCCAGGGTACCCTGGCCAGACCACTGCTACACAATTGTGGGGGGGCCTCCAGAGCAGAAGAACTGAGGTGTTTGGGGCCAGTAGCCCAGAGGGTGCTATGTGTGGCTTGTGGCAGAGGCCAGGCTAGTCTGGGCTCAGGGGAACGTCCCTGGGGCAGCCATGCAGACGGGAGCCTGCCCTGCTTATGTCCCCACAGCTGTCACCCCAGCACTTGGGAGGTCCACAGGGACACCCTGTCTCTCCACTCTTCCCCACCAGCACTGACCAGTCTCATCTCTCTGGCTTGTCACACTGAGTGCCACAACTTTCCCCGTATGGGACATATCCTACAACTTTCCCACTATCTCAAATACTTACCGGAGCTGTCCCTATACTGCAGTGCATGTCTGGAGCGTAACTCACGTCTCCCTAAGTCCTCAGGCTGGGCCCTAGCAGAGCTTGGATAGGACCCCACAACCCCACAACAAATCCAGGCCTGCTGCTGGCTAAGTGACCTGGGTGCAACCTCCTAGCTAGGCTGCATCCCCCCACACAGTGCACTGCCACCTCCAAGTATAGCTCAGAGTGACAGTCAAGACAGTCAGGGTAAAAACTGGGGACAGAGGTCCCTCAGGGCAGGGCAGGAACATGTATCTGTCTGCACTTCTAAAAGACAAGACAGGACCTCCTCAGATCAGCTGGCAAACTAGGCCTCAAGACACAGGGGCCATTTCTCTCCTGGGCCTTCGGGGTCAAGGGAAGCTCTGCTCCAGGAGGCCAAATGCTATAGTGGAGGCAAAGCTGGTGCAAAGGTCCTGGGGCAGCAGGAACTTGGGAGGCAGAGGAAGTGAAAACAAGCCCAGTGTGCCTTGCTGAGGGAAGGGTTGAGCAGATGGGGATGAGGTCACAAAGGAGGGCACTGACCCCTGAATGGAAGCCAGGAGGACTCACCACAGGGGCACCAAGGATGCTTTGTAAGTTAAAAAGTGTACAAAATGTCGTTGAAAACCCGATTCTAGGTGAATTAAAGATGGCCAAAGGGCCTGAGATGGGAAGGGGTAGGGAGGAGGCTGGAACGGGCAGGTGGCAGGTTCAGAAGTGGGGTGGGTGGCATGGGGAGATTCTTGCTGTGGGGAATAAGGTTGCAGAGGTGAAGTGGGAACCCCACAGCCACGTTTTCCCCCTTCCAGGAACTCTTCTGTGTGTCTCATTACCTATTCTCCAGGGTGTGGGCTGGCATCTGGGGTCTGAACTCACCCCTGCCCAGCCCTGAGTTGTGGCCATCACCCTGGGTGGGAGAGAGGAGCCCCAATCCTAAGGAACCACGGAACCCCGACCCCCGAGAAGGTTAGGAGCTCCCATCAGGTCACAGGGATTACCCCTCTTGAAGACCGGGGGGCAGCGAGGGGAGGGTGTCCCCCAGCTCATCTGTGGGCGGCCCCTGTGCTAGCCCCTGCCGGTGCCCCGTTCTAAGGGGTGGGCACCCTCATTTTGCAAACAGGGAGACGTAGCTGTTCCCTCGTTAAGGACAAGTGTGGGCTCGAGACAGAGAGAGGGGTGGGGACCTGGGAAACGGGTCTGGCGCGATGTCGCACTTCCTTCGGTGACAAAGCCCTGCATGACACGGTGACAAGCCCCCTCGCTGCCGTGCTGCCCAGACCCGCCCCTCAAACGCCCGGAGCCCGAGGAGCTGCGTCGAGGAACAGCCCGGAGTGGGGGTCTCGAGGGACCCCCACCCCACCCCAAGCGATTTCCGGGGGGAGAGGAGACAAGAGACAGTCGCGACCCGGAAATGAAAGAGTTGTCAGGGCCTGGAAGCCTACCCTAGGGTCAGGGGTCGCAGAAGAGCCGGGGTGGGGTCGACGGGCTG
>LZPO01116606.1:1254540-1270584 GCA_001675575.1 Neotoma lepida | reverse complement strand
AAAAAAAAGAGGTTGGGCGTTATACTCACCCCTCTCACCCCAGAACTTCCAAGACCAAGGCAGGAGGATTGCTATGACTTCCAGACCAGCCAGTGCTACAGGGTGAGACTTTGTCTCAAAAATAAATAAATAGCATTAAAGCCAGGTATGGCAGCCCCCATCTGCTGTCCCAGCACTTGGGAGGTGGAGATAGAATCAGAATGTCATTGTTACCTTCAGCTGCACAGCTCCCAGGCCACTTGAATACACATGAGGCCCTGTCACACTCATGTAAATGTACTCCCCCACCAGGGCCAAGGCTGGGAGTGGCTCAGGGGTAGATACTTATGTGACATGCACAAGGCCATAGGTTCAATCCCTAGCACCTCCAGGATAAAAGAGTAAATAAGACATTTTTATATCCTTAAACATTTAAAAATTGATTTTTATTTATTTATTTATTTATTTATTTATTTTTTTGAGACAGTCTGTCTTCATATCCCTGGCTATGCTGGAACTCATCATGTAGACCAGACTGGCCTCAAGCTCACAGAGATCCAACTGCCTCTGCCTCCCCGGTGACAGGATTAAAGGTATATGCTACCATGCCCAGCTTAAAAATTCATTTTTAAAAGCTGGGCATAATGGGTCTGCTTGTAATCTCAGCACTTTGGAGTCTGAGGCAGGGGCATTGTCATGGTCTCAAAAATGTCTATTTTTTTACCAATATGTAATAATTGCCCACATGTATGTGTAACTGCATAGGGTGTGTGTGTGTGTCCTAATGGTCAGGCCCATTTCTGTTTCTGTCCCTTCTATCTGGAGCCCTCAAGCTATTAGCCAGCTGGACACAGTGATGGAGGGTGAGCAGGGCAAGCCCTTGACCCTGGGAGTTCAAGGTCAGCTTGGGCAACAGAGCCTTGGTATCTTAACAAGAACAAAAATAAAAGCCACATAGGGAGGAGCCTGTAATCCCTGTTCTCCAAGGACTGGGACAGGAGGATTGCCGTGAATTCTATGGTAGCCTGGGCTATACTGTGAGGCTGTTTGGGGGAGGACATAGAACTGTGTGCGGTGCAGAGTTATTTGGGCCCAGTGACCCCGTCCTGTGAGGAGCTGTGGGGTGTCATTGCCTCCTGATCTGCCCATGAACATCCAGCTGAAGTGCTGGAGAACCACTGAGAGGGTTCCAGAATCCAGCTGCAGCCAGAAGGGCTAATGCACTCCCCTAAAAACTGTTTGGAAAGGTGTGGCCTGCCATAAGTCAGTCTCTCAGACGCAATGGTTCCAGTGCCATTTAGCAAGCACCTGCCCCAGGGGGCACATTCCCACTTGGGGAAACTTGAGAGTAATGAGATAGCCAAGGCTACTGTGTAAGTGATCATAGGTAGCCATACAAAGTTATACAAGAGCATGCCTGGGAGGCAGGCGCATCTCTGGGAGTTCTAGGCCAGCCTGGTCTACACAGTCAGCCAAAGCTACATAGTGAGACCCTGTCTCAAACAAGAAATACCCCAAAACTTACAGGGGGTGCAGTCCCAGCGCCAGAAGGGTGGAGATGAGTCCTGGCTCTGTCCAGGCTGTGTCCAGTATCCTGAGGGCTTGCCTCAAAAACCAAAGAGCTAAACCCGTAGCTCAGCTGATAGAGCACGTGCCCAGCATGCACAAAGCTCTGGCTCCCATCACCAGCACCGCAGATCTGGGCATTGAGGGGCACCCCAGCTGTCGGCCATGTGGGCCTGCCTATTGATCAAGAGGAGGGAGTAAAGCCCTCACAGTTAGCATCCGCTGACTCGGCTTCTCCCCACCCTGCCCCCAGGGTCTCCTTCTGTACTTTCCTGGCCCACGAGTACCCAGATCTTGTACACAAAGTGATCATGATCAACGGTGGGGGCCCCACGGCCCTGGAGCCCAGCCTCTGCTCCATTTTCAACATGCCCACATGCGTCCTGCACTGCTTGTCACCCTGCCTGGCCTGGAGTTTCCTCAAGTGAGTGCCCTGCGCCTGGGATCCGGGAGGGGAGAGGAGTTCCTTATCTGTACGGCTGACTCTGGGGATCTGTAAGGCTGGCTCTGGGCGTTGGTCCCACCGTGGTCAGGCTCCAAGGACGGCTTTGCACCCCCAGGGCCGGCTTTGCCCGCCAAGGGGCTAAAGAGAAGCAGCTGCTGAAGGAAGGCAATGCATTCAATGTGTCCTCCTTCGTGCTACGGGCCATGATGAGCGGCCAGTACTGGCCTGAGGGTGACGAGGTCTACCACGCGGAACTGACGGTGCCCGTGTTGCTGGTGCATGGCATGCACGACAAGTTTGTGCCGGTGGAGGAGGACCAACGCATGGCTGAGGTAGGATCTGCCGCATGCCCCCACCCCCATGTGTACAGGATCCAGGGGTGTGGCCTGGGCGTGGCTTAGGGGGATGATTGTGGTCCCAAGACTCGCATCCTGCTAGAACGGATTCTGAGTAGGCTTGACCTGTGGGAAGCCTGGCTTTCCAAAATGGCGTAGCTGAGTGGGTGTGGATTCGCAGATGGGTATGGCTTTCTGACAGCTCTGGGTGGACCAGGTCTCCGGGTGCAGGCCTTGACATGGCTATGTTTTATGAGTGGGTGTGGCTTCCATTGGTTAAGCGGTCTGGATGGCTGTGGCCTTTGGAAGGGTGTGNTTTTTAATGGGTGTGGCCTCTAAACAGGTGTGTTTTTAGGTGGGGATGGATAGTGGATGAACGTGGTCCTGGGTGGGCATGGTTTTGGAGTGAGTGTGACCTCTGTGGATATGGTCATAGGTAGGTGTGGTCTCCACAGAAGGACCCTGCTTCCGGGTCTGAAGGAGAATGTAGATGGCAGGGCTGCTCCCGGCAGGCATTCACAGTGCTGCCCTCCTCACCCAGGGAGTGGGTCCCTAACTCCGGGAGGAGGTGGAGACAGAGGTTGGAGTTCTTAGGACTGAAGCTGCTCATGATGGGCATGGGGGAGGGATGGAGGAGGGTCCTCACCAGGGGCAGATCTGGAGACTCTTGGAGACATCAAAAAGCATTTGTGGACAGGTGAGGAGGGTAAGAGTTTCCTAGGCATCCCCGGGTGGGGGTGTCCAAGGAGGCTGCCCAGCACCCTACAATGCAAACGATGCTCCCACAGCTACGACCCAACCTCAAGTGTCAGCAGAGCCAAGGTTGAGAACTCCTACCCTGAACATACTGTAGGCGCTTAATGGGTGTTGACTGAGTGAATGAATACCTGGTGAGGCTCCAGCAGGGTGAGACTGAAGGGTAGACAGCAGGACGAACTTCTCTGTATGCCTGCAGATCCTGCTGCTGGCCTTTCTCAAACTCATCGAGGAAGGCAGCCACATGGTGATGCTGGAGTGTCCCGAGACGGTCAACACTCTGCTGCACGAGTTCCTGCTGTGGGAGCCGGAGCCCGAAGCCGAACCAAAGCCCGAGCCACAGCCACTGCAGCCAGAGCCAGCTCCAGGGGAGGAGAAGTGACCAGTGGCCGCAGGCCTGGATCTTGAGTAGCTGAGGCTCCCTTAGACTGGGCATGGGCTGGATGGGTGGGGCCTCATGCCAATGGGCGGGGCCTGGATAGACTACGCCCCAGGGCAGGCCGGGCGCAGCCAGTGTTGGAGACTCAGTGCCCAGTGCAGTCACCGCGTCCCCTCCACACATGACCGCAGGGCGTGACCTTGTACAGAGCCCCCTCCCTACCTCCCCGAGTACTCCATGCTGCAGCGGCTGGGCTGCCATCCCCACTTGGTCTTCCCCTCCGCTGTGCTCCACTTCGCACCGGGAAGCCCCAAGGGGAGCTCTGGGGAGGGGCTCCCGTCCTGTCTGGGGAGACCTGCAGCACCGCCCCCATTGCTTGGGACTGGGAGCTGGGCCCCCAAGGAGGGAGGGACTGGAGCCACAAATCCCCGCACATGGCAACTTGTAACTCAATAAAAAAAAAGTGACAATCCAAAGTGGCCTCCAACTCGTGATCCTGCCTCAGTAGCGTCTTGAGGAACGAGATGATGCTCAAGCAGCATTGTCTCTGGTCCAATCTGTCTCTGTCTTTCTCTCTTGCCCCTCCCCCCTCCTACCTTCCTCCAAGCTTGCTTTCCTGGGACGACAAGACCTGGCGAGACAGGTTTTTCTGAGTAGACCTAGCTGTCCTAGAACTTGCTCTGTAGACCAGGCTGGCCTCGAACTCCTTCTCGATCCGACTGCCTCTGCCTCCTGAGTGCTGGAATTAATGGCCTGCGCCACCACTGCCTGGTGAGACAGTGGAATATTCTAGAGTACTTTCTGCTTCCCCACGTTTCCCTCCCACCACAGGGACCTTACTCCCCAGCAGCAGCATCTGTCACAAAGTTCACCCTCGTCCTGAGAGGGACGCACTCAGTCATGAACACATGTGTGCATCTCCCNACAGCACACACACTGCCCTCTAAAGCCAGAGCTGGGGAGGCTGTCATGCACCAGTCCCTGCTGGCTACTCGGCCCTGGATGTCCTCAAGCTGCAATTCTCACTCCCCTCAGCCAGGAAGACAAGCAGATGCGCCCACCTTCAGAGCGACCTCAGGTGGAGAGCCCCCTGACATGTTTTAGTAGGGCCTTTGTGCCAGATGACCAGAATCTGTATCCCTGAACAGAACAAACCTGAGCTCAGAGTGACTCTACCCAAAAAAGCATGTGACCCACTGGGGACTAAGTGCAGTTAAAGCAATGAGGCAGGAGAGGGGAAGCCTGAGGAAATTCAGGCCGACTATAAGGAAAGGCTGGGGCAGGAAGGACCAGAGTCCCTTTGGGACAGAAGGGCAAAGGAGAGGGACATGAACACTGTCCCCAGAGCCACCTAAACCCACATACCAAGATCACTCTCTGTGATAGCCCATAAGAACACTGAGTATCCCAACCACTGAGCCACGCCCCCACCCCTCACTGGGGATCCTAGTCAGGTCTCCACCCCTGAGCCATACACCCAGCCCCTCACTGGGGATCCTAGGCAGGGGCTTCACCCCTGAGCCACGCCCCCTAGCCCCTCACTGGGGGATTCTAGCAGGGCTCCACCCCTGAGCCACACCCCCAGCCCTCTTTTATGTGGTTCAGGTTCTCTGAGTTAAATTTCTCTGGACTGGAACTGAATGCTCTTCCTGGCTCAATGTCCCTTGTGCTGGGATGACAGGTGTGTGCTACCATACACTGCCAACCAGAGTTTTAAAAATAAAAATAATAAAGTTAATGTGATGCTAGAAATGGGATATTTTTCCCCTTTCATTTGGTTTTTGGAGACAAGGCTTCTCTGCATAGTCCTGGTTGTCCTGGAACTCGCTCTGTAGACCAGGCTGGCCTTGAACCCACAGAGATCCTTCTGTCTCTGCCTTCCAAGTGCTGGGATTAAAGGTATGCACCACCACTACCCAGCAGAAATGGGAAATCTTAAGTGTCCTGTCCAAGAGATGAAGTGGGTATGAGAGAGAGAGAGAGAGAGAGAGAGAGAGAGAGAGAGAGAGAGAATAAGGAAATTGCTCATGAGAGTCCTAGGGCCCTTGACCTACATGTCGTAAGATGGGCACCAGCTTTTGCTGTGGTTTTGTGTTCTGGGTCGGGTACTGGCCTGGCTATAGTTATGGGTTTGAGGGAGGATATGGGTGGGCACAGGATATGTAGATATGGGGTTTGTTATGGGTAGGGGTTGGGTACAAATACTAATTTTGGAGGAGTAGGAGTGAAGGAATGGGTGTGGTTTTTAGTGTGTGTGTTTGCTGTGGGTACAGAGATGGTATGNGTAGGGTTTGGTGTGGATGTGGTTTGGGGCATGAGTACAGATCTTGGTATGAGTCTGATTTGGGGTATGGGAATGAGATTTGCTATAGTTACAGGTTTGGATGTGAGTACTGTTTTGGTCCCATGTTGTGTAGCAATATTTTTCTAGTTAAACATTTCCATCCTGGAGGGAGGCTGGTGAATGCTAAAGAACTAAGCAACTCACAAATCTCAGGAAGTCCCTGAGGCTTACAGGATTCACATAACCCCTTCTTCCCCAAAGTTACATATTTACTAAATACTGTGTAGGGGGTGGCTCTTCAATCCATTGGGCTGCCTGGGCAGCAGTGAGCTCCAGGGATGCAGCTTTCATGAGCTGTCACCCATGCTGAGGTTGGCTTTCCACAGTACAGTTACCTTCCAGTCATTTCTGCCCCTATAACTAACCCATTGCCATCGACACTCCTGGAGTAACCCCTGTAAACTCAATGGTTCTTTGAGTTTGACGTGGGTGGAATCATGGCTCCTTATCTGGGGTAAGATGATGTTCACATCTCCCCAAGAGAAGTCACAATTGGCACCTAAATAGGGGCCAACAGAAGGGCAAGATGAGCTCAGGAGGAGAAACTCCACAGAGCCTGACGTGGGTGTTGAGACCTGAGCCCAGGGCAGAGTGTCTGCAGGGACAACTGAGTTACTTTACCCCAGATCATGCAGACAGTGTGTGTGTGTGTGCGTGTGTCCTTCAATGGCTGCTATGTCCTCCAACAAAGACAGAGATATCTAAGAATGTAATGTTCCCAAAGGAAACCCCTGGGAGGCCTTCTTCTTTTGGTCTGAGGTGTAGTACCTTCTGGATGAGAGGTGTCTGCCATGAGAGTATGTGGACACCCTGAGAACAGCTGGGGATTAGGGGTTCATCGCAGCCCCTGATCGCAGCACAGATGGATGGAAGTTGTTGGTCAACTGTGCCAGCAGCTGCATGGCCACTGTCATAATTGCTGAAAGATGAGATTAAAAAAATGTCTGTCCCCTTCCCCCTTAAAGTCCCAATAACAAACTTCAGTCCTATTCTACTTGAGTTTACCCCTGGAGAACCAATTGAGTTTACTGATGGGTTATCTACAGAGTTCAGATAAGAAGTAATGGGCTAGCATGTGGGGACACAAAAGCAGCCACATTGCCAAGCTTTTGCCCACCATGATGGCTTCCCCCACATCTGCATAGATGGAGTCCCTTCCACCAGCCTTCCCAGCCTGCATACTTCAAGCCCCTCCAAGACACTGAGGCCATGTGTGTAGGGAAGAGGACAGCCAAAGAAACTCACCCTAGCCCTGAACCTAGAGCCAGTGAAAGAAACACATTAGCCTTGAACCCAGAACCTAAGAAACATGCTCTGACTCTGAAACCAGTGCCAAAGAAGCACACTTCAGCCATAGAATGAAAGCCAGTGAAAGAAATATGCCCTGGCCCTAAAACTAGAGTCAAAAAGCTAAAAACAGCCAGTTAGAAGAAACACACTTGGCCCTGAAACCAGAGCCAAATCTGCCCCTGACCAACTAAGCAGAAAACCAAACAATCTGACCAACTAAGCAGAAAACCAACCAATCCCTGAGCAGAAAATCTCCCTGGAGAAACTCCACCCCTAGGATGTCCTATATAAGCCCCTCTGTCTGTTCAGTTGGCTGTGCTTTCCCACCCTGGCAGAGGCAGCCACTCTCCTGGACTCTTCCTTCCCAAATAAATCTCTTTCTTAAAAGAGTTTTGGGTGAAGATCTTCATTCACTAGTGCAGAATAGAAGAACCTTGCTAAGATGTCCCTTAGGGAACTGAGCAGAAAAAAATCTTGCTGAGATGTTCCGGTAGTGGGGCTGAGCAAGGCAGAGCAGAAAATAGCAACAACTTCCCGCCAGAGNCAGAGGAGATTGCTACATTTCTGCAGGGGTTTCCCCTTTAGCAGAGTGAAGCCAAAGAAGCAACATCTCGGGCTGGAGAGAAGTGGAGCTCTGCTGGGAAAGCTTCCTTCAGGAGGGGTGGAGGGAAGTTCAGCTGTAATGGCTCTCTCCTAGGAAAGGAGCAGGATTGCTATATCCTGTGGGGAGTCCATCCCCCACTGCACCCCAGCTTCAGGTATCGCCTGACTTCCTGACAAGTGAGGATACCTCTCCTTCCAGGGCTGAGCTGTCCTATTGTGGCTTCAGCCTCCAGAGCTGTCTTATTGCAGCTCTACTCTCCAGAGCTGTCCTATGGCGGCTGGAGGTATAGCCTGGCTTCCCGATAAATCAGGATATCTTTCCCTCCAGAACTGTAACACTTGCAATGTGTAATTAGGGCACAATTGTGAATGGCTTCCTTGGTGGGACAGCTTGAATCTCAGGTGCTGGTCCCCTGACTCTCCTCCACATCTCCTTCTCTGAAGTAGACACCAGGCTTGTGATGAGCTCTGGCCGCTGATGTGATGAAGATGGACGGTTTTCTGTTCAGTCACAAGATGTGCCACTGAGGCCAAGGGACTCACTTGCATAAGGAAGGACCACAACAGGAAAGGGAGCTGTGGCCAGCAGCCTCCCTGTTAACTTCTGAGTTTGTGCATAATGTGGGTAAAAGAGAGAATGAGGGGGAGGCGTCAGCTTTCTATCTTAGGGCCAGAGGCCCAAAGGGACAGAGAGCATGAGTCACATCCCCTCCTAAGAGACTTCTTTGGTCCAGGAACATGGAATCCACAAGAAGAGTCAGATGAAGAGAAAGAATTAAGTGAGGCAAAGGTCACAGAAGGTATCCCTGGGTTCCACTTTTTATGCAGAGAAAGGGAAAGACCCCAATTTAGGTAGACTTAATAACTGCCATAGAGGAGATATGTCAGTCAGGAGTGTTCTGCCTCTGAAGTTCTTGAGCTGGGAAGGACCTTGTAGTACAACATGAAATAACCTGCCTTGGCCAGGGCTAATGATGCTATGGGCCATGGATGTAAGTGAGATCAGTCTGAATCTGGCTGAAACAGAGAAAACGAGTCATATAACTACCTGGTGATCTTTCAGACGAAGGATGCATAAGTTGAAATACTATGAGGAGAATCAAAACAGGATGAGGGAAAGGNAAAGCAGACAAATGAGGAAAGATTTCTCTAGAGCCAGAGTTCCTAGGGAGAAATTAACAGAAATGTCAGCAGGTACAATAGCGGCACAACACTTGTAGGTGCAACCAACCACGCTAAGGCACTTTTTGAATGCTTAAAACCTGACCAAAAGTTCACCAAAAAAATAAATGAAAGGTAGTCCAGATAAAAAAAATTAAGGCTAACCTGGGGTGGGTAGACATTCCCTGGAGTATGTAGTACCGGTAAGACGAATTGTTAAATGGTCCTTCCTCTCTCCGCCCAGCTACATCACTTCCTCTTTCCACCCAGCTCTATCACTTCCTGTCTGTCTGTACAGACCTCCAGACCTCTATGGTTAATTAGCACTGGGATTTGAAGGCGTGCACCACCACACTTGCCTCTGTTCCCAGTGTGGCCTTGAACTCACAGAGATCTGGATGAATCTCTGCCTCCCGAATGTTAGGATTAAAGGCATGAGCTACCACTGCCTGAACTCTATGTTTAATATAGTGTCTGGCTTTTTCGTCTGATCCTCAGATAAGCCTTATTGGGGTGCACAAATAAAATATTACCACATTCCCCATTTTTTTTGTCTAAAATAAAAAAGTTATAACTAATATAAGAAAAACTATATACAATAAGTACAATAACTACATACAATATATACAGGCAATAAATACATCAACAATGTCTAGTCCATTTGCATTTGACAAATTCAGCAAAATATCCAATTATCTATCTTATTTTGGTGAGTCCAAAATGTACCTAATTCACTTTCTATCCTAACTTGTATTACCAACCAAAACTATCTTTTGATGTCTTTCAAACTTATACACTTTACACCTCTTAGTGAGTTTCTTTTCTGAATTTCTTAACAAGGAAAACTATATCTAATCTTTAACTCCCTAAGTGACCCGAGAAGGAAATAATATTACTTAGTAAAACAGGAAGTGCAAACAAGCGATTTCCAAAAAATTTGAGAAATGACAGAAACAGCCAGCTGCCTGAACAGTCACCTGAGGTTTCTCTGCAACGTTGGGGCATCCTCTTCAGCCTACAGGCTTAGCATATCTGACAGACTCATCTGTGAAGCAGGATTTTCTAAAGAGCCTTCCTAACTTGTCTTGGCGAGAATCGGCGGTCCTTTCTTTTGTGTCCTGTTTGTCCATTTTGGACAGCATACTGTCAGCAGTCGATGTGAGGGCACTTCCTTGCCCAGTGGCTAACTTTTGCCACAATGAAAGTAAACTCCATATGGGGTTTCTTCAATGCCTGTCATCTTCTCTGAAGTAGATTGGTGCTGCCAAGAGTAGATATGTCTCATAGTCATAAAAAAAGAAAACAATCTGTTATTAAAACATCTTGGGCTGGAGAGATGGCTCAGAGGTTAAGAGCACTGGCTGCTCTTCCAGAGGTCCTGAGTTCAATTCCCAGCAACCACATCGTGGCTCACAACCATCTATAATGAGATCTGGTGCCCTCTTCTGGTGTGCAGGCAAATATGCAGACAGAACATTTTATACATAATAAATATCTTTAAAAAAAAACACTTAAATGCCATATTCTGTAGATCTCTGCAGTGCTTGAAGATGACCTATCTAAAATATACCTCTACTTGACCTTGACAATATATCTAATATGACTAACTACTAACCTGCATTTCTTTATTATCCTAAATAGTTGGTAATAACTTTCAAGGATTATCAAACTACATTACATTGTTGAATTAACTGTATAGGTGCAATACCTTGAACAAGATTAGAAATATATGTACAGTATTTTCTAACAAAATCAATCTCAAATTTGAATCAAGATACATAATTTGTATACAATATACAAATATCCAATCCAATGTAAAATATTTTACAACTAGTAGTTGCCTTCTAAAAGTAGATTGAATAATTTACCTTTTTATCTTATATCTATATAAATCAATCTCAAATTTGTAGCAATATACATAATTTGTGTATAATATATAAAAATCCAATCCAATATAAAATATTTAAAACTAGCATTTGCTTTCTAAAATCTATCTTTTTATCTTATCATATCCATATTCTCTCTTTTTTCTTTTCAGAGTAGATTCAACAATCTAACTTTTATCTAAATCCTCTTTTTTTTTCAAACAAGAACCTTAAATCTAATCTCCTTTGTTTAACCTTTTTCCTGACCATTAACAATTACAACTTGTAACCAACCATCCTAAACAATGACAATTATCCCAAACCCATTGAAAGACCAAAACCACCCACCCTACCTCATGGGAATGTGGGCATCATGTTCTTAAAGTTACTTCTTGCTGTCTGGGAGTGAAGGCATCTTTATGGGATCCTGAAAAGAAAAATTTTGAATTAATTGTCAAGCCCTGGGAGAGGCAGCTCTATCATTTGTTGTCCAGGCTCTGCATAATGGGAAAGTGCAGGGCTTGTCTCAAGTCCTTGCAGGAGCAGTCGGTGAGGCTGGATCATCTCAGCTAGCGAGCTACAAATTGTCCTGAACAGTTTGTAGTCCAAAGCTGATCTTTGGGTGGTGTTTGTCAGCTTAGTGGTGTTATCATCATCCTGACGGAATCGTCATTGTGGGGCCCCATCATCTTTTTGGAGACTTCAAATTTGTTGTTAGGCTTGGTCACAATTCCCTGCAGAAAACTGATAGAGACTCGAACATGAAAACATGTACAGGCAGCTAGATGAAGCCTTTCTTCTAGAATTAGTTAGGACTCTATATGACCATTAATATCATAACAAAAGTTAATATATATATTAATTTTATAAATTTTGATGTAAAATTCATACCTTAAGAAAAGTTTTAAAGAATCAAAATAAAACCAAAGAATTATGAGATTAGTGGCAATAGAATAGTCCCTTAATTTTGGTTTTCTTCTGTCTCATATCAGGTGGCTCTTCTGACATGATACAGAGAATTTGCATTTTCTTTTTAACAAACATGCTTGCATTTAGAGAAGGAGAGAGCCATTCTCCAACTCCAAAGCCATCTTTAATTTTTAATTGAACTGGAACTACATAAAGACCATTTATGCTAAGTGTCTGTAGAGAACAGCAGAAACAAACATTTAGGAAGACTTATGAAATTTTATCCTGTTAAATATGTAATATACCAGTAGGCCAATTTACTCTTTTACTTGGGACATTTTTTTGAGATGATTTTTCCTTTTTCTTCAGATGTCTCATTTGTCCAGTGTTCTTCAGATTCCTTAGCCTTCATTCTCCTGAAAGACAAAAACAAAACACTTCCCCAAGCCTAACTTTGGGGAGGTTGCCTTTTGGCAAGTTATTTCTGATTAAATGAAAAGCATTTGTTAGTTGTATAAGTTATTTTAAATTAAATGGTCATGCTGGTTGATGAACTATCATCTCTTCTAATTAAGAGGTCTTTCGTGTTCGACTCAAACCTTTATCAATTTTGTTTTTGTTTTTGTTTTTGTTTTTCGAGACAGGGTTTCTCTGTGTAGCTTTGCACCTTTCCTGGAACTCACTCGGTAGCCCAGGCTGGCCTCGAACTCACAGAGATCTGCCTGCCTCTGCCTCCCGAGTGCTGGGATTAAAGGCATGCGCCACCACCACCCAGCATTGAAACAAACCTTTATCAATTTTGATGGTATCCATAGCTTTTCTCCTCCTGTAGAGACAAAAGCAAAACCTCATTTCCAATTTAATACATATCCTGGTGTCCATTCTGAGATCAGCACATCCTTAAAGTATATAGGCTGATTTAACTCTGTAGTTTTTTCTATTATCTTTCTGCAGCTGTTGTTCCTTTCTCATTAGCATTGAGAAAATTCAAAGCTAATAGAGCATTATGTAGTCTATTTCTGGGGGTTTTTGTTACCCCTTCCTATTTATTTAGCATATCCTTTAGAGTTCGATTTGATCTTTCTATGACTGCTTGGCCTGTAGGATTATGTGGTATACCTGTAATATGCTTTATATTGTAATAAGCAAAAAACTGTCATTTTAGCAGAGACATATACTGGAGCGTTGTCAGTTTTAATTTGTGCAAGTATACCCATGATGGCCATAACTTTTAGCAAATGTCTGATTACAGAATCAACCTTCTCAGAATTCAAAGCAGTTGCCTATTGAAATCCTGAATAGGTATCAATAGTGTTGCACATATTTCAGTTTTCCAAATTCTGCAAAGTGAAATACATCCATCTGCCAGATTTCATTCCTCTGAGTGCCTTTTGGGTTACATCCTGCTGGTAATGGAGTCTGGTTGTAAAAAGAGCAAGTAGGACATTTCCTTACAATTTCCTTGGCTTGTTGCCAGGTTATGGAAAAAAACTTTTTCAAACCCTGACTATTGACATGATGTTTTTATGAAATTCTGAGGCCTGCAGCACATTTCCTATCAATAGTTTATCAATCTCACCATTATCTTGTGTTAGAGGTCCTGGCAGACATGTATGAAATCAGATATGAGTTATATATAAGAGATTATTCCTACTCCTAATTATATATTGTAACTGAATAAAGAGTGAAGTTAATTCTGACTCATCAGGGATATATTCTGCTGTTTTAATATGTAAGACCACTCTTTCAGCATACTGAGAATCAGTAACTATATTGAGAGGCTCTGAAAAATCCATTAATACCATCAAAATAGCATATAATTCTGATTTTTGAACTGAATTATGAGGACTTTGAACCACTTTACCTAAATTTTCTGATTTGTAACCTGTCTTTCCTTGTTTGTTTGCATCTGTATAAAATGTAGGAACTCCAGATATTGGTGTTTCCTGTACAATATGAGACAGCATCTAGCTAGCTCTCTTTATAAGTTTAATTCTATCACTTTTGGGATATTTGTTGTTAATCTCTCCCCAAAAAATTACTGCAAACTCCATGCCAAGGTTCAGTTTCTGCCCATAATTTGTCTATGTCATTCTTAGTTAAAGGTATGACAATTTCTGCTGGAAAATTGAAGTCTCAATTTTCCTTTTAAAATCAACTCAGAGATCCTTTCCACATAAGGTTTTAATTTTTTACTCTGTTTATTTGGTAGAAATATCCATTCCAATATAATATCTTCCCTCTGCATTAAAATTCCTGTAGGAGAATGCTTAGAGGGTAAAATAACCAAAATACAATCAAGCTTTGGATCCATTCAATCCACATGTCCTTCCTGTACTTTCTTTTCCACCAAGGCCAGTTCTCTCTCAGCTTCAGCTGTTAATTCTCTTGGACTATTTAAGTCCTTGTCACCTTCTAAGGTTTTGAACAAATTACTCAGTTCATCATTTTTTACCCCAATAGTGGTCCATAGATAGGAAATGTCTCCGAATAATTTGTTAAGGTCATTAAGAGTCTGTAATCAATCTCTCCTAATTTGTACCTTNTGGGGTCTAATTTTTTGTAGACCTATTTTATATCCTAAATAATTATAGAATCTCCTCTTTGTATCTTTTCAGGAGCAATTTGTAATCCCCAACAAGGCAAAATTTTCTTTACTTCTTCAAACATTCTTTCTAAAGTATCTACATTTGAATCAGCTAGTAAAATATCGTCCATGTAATGATAAATTGTAGGTTTAGGAAATTGTTTATGTATTACTTCCAATGGTTGTTGTACAAAATATTGGCACTGGGTTGGNCTATTTAACATTCCCTGTAGGAGAACCCTCCATTGATATCTCTTAACTGGCTGAGAATTATTGTAAGTAGGCACTGTGAAGGCAAATTTTTCTCTTGTAAGGATATTGAGAAGAAACAGTCTTTTAAGTCAATAACTATAAAAGGGCACCCTTTAGGTAACAGAGTAGACAAAGGAATCCCAGATTGTAGAGAGTCCATTGCCTGAATTACCATGTTAATTGCTCTTAGGTCTGTTACCATTCTCCACTTACCAGATTTCTTTTTTTTTTTTCTGATCAAGTGGCAAATTTTATTTTTTTCATGCTGATATTTATACTTGATGATGGCAGAATGTTTGACTAGCTACTCGGGGTGTGAGGGAGAATGGAGCTAGGTTGCTAGGTGACCTAAACGCAGAATATTCTGCAGGTGCAGGGATATTGGCAGGGTGGAAAGGGCAATAGATTTGGATGGCTGATTATTGTCAAGGTGACCAGGAAACCTCAAGCTACCTTGGGACCAGGTATAAACTCCCTAACTGTTCTCAGAACTGTTCTCAGGAACTCATCTGAGATCAAGTGTAAACCTCCTAACTGTTCTCAGGCACTCCTGTTCTGTTCTTGGTCACAGCAGTAGGTTTCCTATTATGTACTTAAGAAAGATTGTTATTAACTTTTAACTTACCTCTGAACCCCATGTGGCAGTCTGGTCCAGGTCAATTGTCCACTCACCCCAATCTCTGGGTCATGCCACTCAAAAGGGAAATATTCTTGGCTTCATGGAGCAAGTGGGAGGCTAACGAAAGCATCCTTTAAATTAAGAACTGTGTACTGTCGGGAGCCAGAGCTACAGCCAGGATTTGTGATTTAGTTTTAAGTGTAAGCATAATACAGATTTCTTTTTAATAACAAATACAAGAGAATTCCAAGAGCTGGTTGATTCTTCAATATGCTGAGCATTTAACTGCTCTTGTACCAGCGGTTCAAAGGTAGGAAGTTTCTCTGTTGTTAAAGGCCATTGCTGAACCCATACAGACTTGTCTGTTAACCACTTTAAAGGTAGAGCTTTCGTTGTGTTTGAAAGATCAGCAGCTGTTATGTCCTGTTCTTGTACAATCTGGATGGCCGGTGACTATTCTTTATAATACTTCCTAATATTTCTCTCAGAAACATATGTTAGTTTATGGTTTGTTTCTGAGATTGGAGGAATGTTAATCTGGGCATTCCATTGTTGTAATAGATCATGGCTGTAAGATGAATTTCTAAACAGTCTTATTAATAAACACACAGAACAAGAAATAAGGGTGAAAATCTGACAGAGATCAGAGGAATTAGGAGCAAGCCACCAGCTAGCCTCACCTCACCAACGCTGCCACTGCTTCCAAAGAGCGAAGAGAAGAGAGTGACTTCCTGTCTAACCCGGCTTTTTATGCCTGATCATTCTGTTAACTCATTTCCTATCTCCACCAAGCTACATCACTTCCTGTTTGTCTGCACAGACCTCNAGAACTCTATGGCTGATGCTGGGATTAAAGGCATGTGCCACCACCGCCTTCTGCTAGTTCCCTAATGTGACCTTGGACTCACAGAGAACCAAATGGATTAAGGGCATGTGCTAACTTGCATGACTTTT
>LZPO01116606.1:1225945-1243209 GCA_001675575.1 Neotoma lepida | reverse complement strand
AAAAAAGAAAACCTTAGGCTCTTTCTCTGTAACCATATAATGCAATGCTAAGATAGGTTCACCTTTAAATTCTTCTGTCTGGGTCTGAATATCTCTATGATCTCTTTTAACAAGTTTTTCTAAAACTTTAATTTGGCACTCAAATTAACTAAGCTTTTTAAATGATAAAACAAAATGACCAAATAAATAATATTCATAATTGATGTTATGTAAATCCTATCAATATTAATTATCCTCTCATTTAATTGTTCCATTTTCAGACTGCCTAATGTGTTATCAAACAGAGACCAAATTCCTTCCATTTTAAAAATGTTTCCCATTCTTTTAATGTGGGAAAAAAATTTCTCTTTTAACTAATTCTTCCCTTTAAGATATTTTAATTGACTCACCAATTCTGCCTACTGTGTACAACAGTAGAAGTCTAAGGGAGTTTCAAGACAGCTACCTAGTATGGTAGCAGTTCAAGATGGGGATCCAGAAAGAGCCCATAACCCACCAGGAGAGAAGAAGCCAAAGAGACTCTGGCCCACATGGGGTGGAGACTCTGGCCACGTTCAACTTGGGCCTGAACCAGGGGCCTGTAAGGCCACGAGCAAGTGGCTTTTTTGTAAATTTGTGCAACAAATGTTGGGACACCAGATGTAAGATGAATTGCTAAATGATCTTATTAATAAAAAACCCAGAGCCAGATATTGGGGTGAAAACTGAAAGATCAGAGGAATAGGACAAGCCACAGCCAACCTCACCTTACTGACTCCTCAGCCTCCAGAGACAACTATTTCCTGTATACTCATACCTATATCCTTTCTGTGCCCTGCCATCTCATTTCCTCTCTCTGCCCAGCTACATCTCTGTCTTTCCACTCAGCTCTATCACTTCCTGTCTGTCTGTACAGACCTCCAGACCTCTATGATTAATTAGCACTGGGATTTGAAGGCATGCACCACCACACTTGCCTCTGTTCCCAGTGTGGCCTTGAACTCACAGAGATCCAGATGGATCTCTGCCTCCTGAATGTTAGGATTAAAGGCATGAGCTACCACTGCCTGAACTCTATGTTTAATATAGTGTCTGGCTTTTTCCTCTGATCCTCAGATAAGCTTTATTGGGGTGCACAAATGAAATATCACCACATATCTAGATGTTTATATGTTATATTTATCTATCCCAATAACTTGTATCTCACATACCCTAAGTTATTGCTTAACTTTCCTAAACATTCTTTATATCTAAGCCTTCATATTCTCATAAAAAACTTTACAACTAAAAGTATCTTTGTATTTAATTTGTCAGGAGATATAGGTGATTGGTTACTGAGAATAGTCAATGTATAGTGAATTCTTTTAAGCAACAGAACAGTCAAAGATTATTTTGAAATCTGTTTAGTGAGCTATCTTTTATTTGAAATTCAATAGCAAGGCAAATTATCTTTAGACCTGGTAAATGGAAATATAATCTAATGATCTTAAAGTGTAATTTGGACAAAACCCTGGCAATAAGAGGCTTGGCAGTTTTGTCTAAAATGGAAAGCTTAAACATTTTAAATGCCAGGGGCTGAGTAAGGAATTGATTTTATTTGGCATATTTAGCATGTATATAAATATGATTTTGTATATGTTTGAGAATTTGATCATTATTAAGATGATCAAGCTTTAACTTGTATGCTAATAATTATCTTTAATAGCTTATAATTAAAGTAAACTTATTCTCAACAGTTTATAAGTTAATTGTCCTTATAAACTTAGAACTTAAAGTTTTACCCCTGTTAGGTTTAGCCTTAATAAGTTTATACAAAGTTATTTTAATATAAAAGCAAGAGCTTATTCAGAAATATAGTATATAAGGAAGAGTGACAATTTAATAAGTCCTTTATGGTGTATCATGAAAAAAATAAGCACAGTAAAAAACTCAAAATAAAAGGGAGAAGTATCTATTTATTTATGTAATTATTTTATATGTAGTAGTTGGTTTGTTCAGGCTGTATCAAGCCAGATATCCACTGGGAACGGCAAGTGGAGGGAGAGATGGGGACGCAGGCTAAAGTGAGCTGAGATGCAGATAGTTAGGTTCAGAGAGAAAAGGAGGCAGATGTTCAGAAAAGAAGTAAGCATTTATTTAGATAGGATTTCTTAGTCTCCAGACGTCTCTGGGGTCCCGGAAACTCATACGATTTCCAGATTGTGGAGGAGCATCCCCTTTCCGTAGGTCTCGTTCTGAATGAATTAACTGAAGTTCTCGTACTTGGCCAAGATTTTTGTAAATAACCAAGAACTTCGTAGTAACAATCAACCCAGAAAGAGAAGGAGAGAGAAAAGACACTTCTATAATACAGCGATAGAGGAGCTGAAGAATTAGTTTTTGAATGTTGGGGAACTGCCATAGTTTTAAAACTATCTCTGATGGGGCTGTGAGGCTCGTATTGTTATTTAAATAAAGGCAGGAGGGAGCGCCTAGCTAGCTGCAGGGCAGTTTTGAAGTTTTAAGGCTCAAGTTAGTCCTTAGATTCCAGTGAGACATAGCAAAAAAAGCTGTTTGTAGCAGGAGACAGCCGCTTCGGAGGACATAGCAACTTCATTGGCTCTAGTTTANATTCTCTGGAGGTCTTGTAGTGTGATAATATTGTGTTATCTCCTTGTAAGACCACGAATGAATTAACGGCAGGTTTCAATCTAGAAGGGAGGGGTTAGAATCTTTGCCGCTTATCATAGTCTGCCGGCTAAACCATCCCACAAGGTCAGCGGCCCTTAGAGGTCCTCTAAATCTTTCTTTATCAGGGGGCCTTTTGAAGTTAAGAGAGTCTGTTGTTTCCTTATCTAAGCTTGCACACTGACTGGAGGTGACTGAAATGCTTCTCATCTTAAGCCTGTAACTTCTATCAAAAGCTGTATCTCTTTAGACTCATACTGACCTATGGTGCAAGGAATATTCTAGGGGAGGGGGCAAGATATTCATATTCAAACTACTCACCACTCCACGAGGTATCAGGTCTGCAGCACCCTTTGGTGAGGTCCACTCAGTAGCCGAAGACTTCAGGGGTCACCTTTAAAATCCCCCGGGAAGCTGCCTCTACTCTGGACAGCCTCTGCCAAGTGACACCTCTCTCCCTGGATGTACTTGGATGATGACTCTCTGACTACTATGGTTACCATCCAAAGACTCCAGGTAATGAAAGCTATTGGGGGTCCAGCCCCTCCATAACCTTTTCCCCGAGTTCCAGAAGAGATGCTACCAGTGGCGGATTAATCTGAGGGATACTCTAATAAATCTACGTACACCAAACTCTTTAGTCCATTCACTTTTGTTTTTGAGTCAGTTCTCTCTCTACACGGCTTCTATTTTGCTCTCTTAGCTCNTTTCTTGCCTGATTTCTCTCTACATTTGTATGATGTTCCTTCATCTAATTCTGCCCCATCTAGGTTCTCATCCATCTAGTTCTTTCCCATCTTAGCTCCTCTTCATCCTTAGTTCTTCTCTATAATCTCTAAGTTCTCTCTCTCATCCTTTCCCGTCCAGTTCTTTCCCCTCTCCTTAGTTCTTCCCATCTTATTCTTACCCACCTAGCTCTCTGGCTCTTCCTCTTCTTCCATCTTGTTCCTCTAGTGACTTGCCTTATGGAGCCTGGATTGCCTGATCACACCATATGACCAGGCCACTGCAGCACAAAAGTGCTCTAAAGCTTCCAGCCTGAATACAGGCTGTTATTTACCTCTAGACTCTTAAATATTGGGGTTTAACTTTATAAATAAATTGATACAATTCCAGATCCTTTTGATGAACTGTTCATCAATGATATCAAAACTTATTCAAATATGATTAGAAATAATAATTCTGTTCTAAATGTATTTTATTAATTTTAATCAAAAGATAAACAAGATTTGAGATATATATATAAATGAAACANTTCAGATTTCATTCTCTAGCTATCCTGCTATTTTGTTGAGATTCTAAGGATTCATAATTTTGCTCTGACAAAATTCATCACTGTCATATTGCTAATATAAAGTATTAGCAATATAAAATAATATAATATAAAAAAATAAAGATTTTGTCTTGTTAAGAAGGTTCTTATAAGCTTCAGGAGATCAAAATTCACCAACGCCCACAAGCCAAGAAGGACCAGGAGAAATATAACCTGTCTACAATTTATTTCTCCCACTTANAAATCTTCTTTTTCTTCTCTGGGAGGAGGAGATCCTTCCTCTCTCCCGGGCCTGACATCCCGTTTTCTCATCTGCTAAAATGATGCATTTAATATTCCATAGGTACACCTAAGAGAAAAAGTCTCCGCTTTACTCCTCAACTGCATGTTCTCCCATGTTTCTCCCGTATTTGTTTATAGCAGAGATTCTAATCATTTAAAGAGTTACAGGTTGTCATCCTCTGGACCACAGACATGCTGTCTAGCTGTAGGTTTGCTCCCATCCTCCAGCCTACATGGATATGCTGTCTGCCTGCATCCTTGTGCCCCACCTTCCGGCCCACATACCAGGGAGTCCTGCTGCACTCTCCTGGTTGCCTCTCAGAGGCTGATTCAAATTGCTGCCTGCATGGAAAAAGTCAGCTCATCTGAACTCCTAACTTCACCCTATATCAGCATGAAGTAACCACGAGCAAATTCTACACCCCAAATGTCACTTCCTTTTATTTCCTTTTTGCTTAATCAGAGACTGGTCTGCCTTTAAAAAATGTTCTATTATTAATTGTATAAATTCTGCCCACGATCCTGAAATGTATGTACTGTAAGACATTCTCTTCATATACTTCTGACAGTTGTTCTGTATATAAGTCTTTATATGTATACCCTGACACAGGTTATTACTGTCCTCTCATAGCTAAATGGTTTAATATTGCTTTGATTACAAATTTTAATTATTAAGTCAGCTTCAACTACAGCCTTGGTCCCACAGGTGCTCATAGAGTTTAACCAAATTAATACCACTAACCAGAGATTAATAGATAAATCCAATGTTCCAAACTAACCATTTCTTTTGATAAATCACAATTATAGTATTTAGACACATTTGACCATATTATGCTATCCTAGCTAATGATAGATTTTTGGGTTACTCCTCTGCTCCCTTAAAAGGACAGAGATAATCTAACTATATACAACCATACCTATTAGATAGTTAAACTAATTCTCAGCCTGCCATCTATACAGATTATTGATTATAAATATATATTATTGATATAAATATTGATCATATATCAATATTAATCATTACTTATCATTTTTTCAAGTCATCTCCAAATTCATCTACATATTCACTGCCCTAGAGAGAATTAAACATTCTCCTTTTTTTTTTTTACTAAGTGAAAAAACCAGAACTGCTGCAGGCCACAAGAAAATGGAATGGAATCCAGCAACTATCACAAAAGCTACTACTTGGAAAGGTCAAGGACTTTTCCAAAGGTCAAGCCATGGCTTAGGAAGTCTTGGTGATATTTTAGCTTTTGTATATATATTAGCTTGTTCCTACAATGATTTTCTTGTAATGCTATATGTGCTTCCAAGAACTTCTAACAGTATATTTGTCTAAAATACCTATCAAGCATCCAAGGCCAAATGATCTCCTGAACTAAGGTAAAACCCTTGTGGAAATGACGCCTCTTCCCTAGGTCAGGCAGATAGTTTTATTTCTTGTGCAATTTTAGCTGAGACCCTCCTTCAGCCTTACTAACATTATAGTGGCAGTGACAGTGCTGGTGCCTGCAGGAACAGAATTCCTGCCAGGCTGTGGCTGTAGAGAAACAGGCTGGTAACTGTGGTGTTGCAATTGCAGGCTGAAATAGTTAATAATAATAATTAAGGTGCAGCCACTGTGTTGAAGATAAAACAACATTTGGCATTCCAATATGTGGTATGGCCACACAGACAGAAAAGTCATTCCAGTTAGCTGGCTCTGCCACAGTTGCTATCTGGGCTTCTTCATGCAAACACTTACAGCAGGCAGCTGCCACTTGCTGGGACTCCAGAAAGCAGGCTTGTTTGGAAATTGTAGGAGGGGCTTGAGTTTGCTGCTAACACCAAGTACAAACTACTGAGAAGTGAGCAGATTTGGTGAGATACCTGGGAAGTCCTTTAGCGGAGGGAACATCACAAGGCAGGGTGCTAGGACCCTGTATAGTGCTACTGTGGATGGTTTGAAAATGGAAAATTTAAATGAGGGGAAAATGACTTGGCCGGGATTGATATAATGTCAATTGTAATTACTACAGTTTGGTAATTAGTATTTTATCCTTGAAAAAAGTGGTTTGATCACTGTGCCAAATATGATAATTTGGCTGATAAGACACAAGCCATAAAAAGACTTACTATTGATAAGATGCAAGCTTTTGAAAAACCTACTGACTAATAAAAATAAGAAAAATACTTAGACACAGAGGAATTTAGAGCAGAACCTACCTCACCTTTACACTATGAAACTGGAGAGGTGTAGCCTAAGGTTATTAGAATACCAACCTTAATTTATCCAGTTACCATACAAGAATGATCACCAGATGATAGGCACCCCCAAGGCTATGCAGAAGTTAATTGGAATCCCGTAGAAATGTTAGATTTGAAGAGATTTAAGGAAGCAGTTGTTTCATATGGTATGCATTCACCCTTTGTGAAACAGATGTTAAATTCATGGGCAACTAGGAACAGAATTATTCCACAAGACTGTAAAGATTCAGTTACAGAAGTATTGGAAGCTGGCCCTCAGTTACAATGGAGAACCTGGTGGAGAGGAAGCTAAGGGTCATAGAACGATGACGTATGGCTAGAGGTCATGAGATTTCCCAAGACCAGCTTCTCGATGAGGGCCAGTATGCTGATATGCAAAGACAGTCTGTATTGGATGATCACATCTTGATTCTATGCCATGTAGCAGCTTTGAATACTTGGGACAGGGTTGAAGAATCAGGAAAGAGGACTGAGTCATTTATCAAAATTTTAACAAGGCCCCAAAGAAGACTTCACTGATTTTTTTTTTTACAAAGATTGACTTCAGCTGTAAATAGAATAGAATGATATCAGATCCAAAAGTTTTACAAATATTAATTGAGTCTTTGGCTTTTAAAAAATGCTAATTCAGAATGTAAAGGGATGATTAGGCCTTTAAAAGCAAGATCAGCACCCATAGATGAATGGATTAGAAATACAGCTGATATTAGATCTCATACTTGTGATGATACTTGGATAGGAGAGTTGATTTCTAAAAATTTTAAGAAAAACCAAAAGATCAGATGTTTCAGTTGTGGCAAATAAGGTCATCTGAAAAGGGGTTGTAGGTAAGGTGTTCCTAGAAACAATTTTTTTTTTGAGATAATCCAAACAGAAGGCCCAGCCTCCTGGAGTATGCAGAAGGTATGGCAAAGGCTGGCATTGGGCTAATGAATGCAGATCAACATGGGACAGGCAAGGTAACCCTTTGCCATTGGGAAATGCCTTAGAGAGCCTTTCACGGGTCCCAATATCAAATTTGGTTCAATCATTTCCTGTCAGCATTGAGGAAAACCCTCCACAGAACAATTACATGACATAATGCCTGTTGTTAAAAACCATACTGCTCTGGATGACAGAACATCTTCAGTAGATAAAATTTTCAGAAAATAGCATAAAACAGGTATTTTAGCAAACTTCTATAAATGGTCAAAGACCAAAGCTGAAAATACAAATTAATGGCATTAAAATTGAGGGTCTGGTAGACACAGGTGCAGATTTAACAATTATTTTACCAAAACTTGGCATCCAGATTGGCCTCTTCGGGAGGTAATTGTTCAACTTTTAGTGATTAGCACTTTATCTCAGGTAAAGCAAAGTACAAGATTGGTCAAGTGTATAGGGCCAGAAGAACAGATAGGAAAATTAAAACCATATGTGGCTAACATAGCAATGGATTTATGGGAATGTGATTTGTTACAATGGAAAATACAGATTAACATTTCTCCAATCTCAGAAACAAACCATAAATTAATGTATGCTTCTGAGGAAAACATTAAAAGGTGTTATCAAAAGCAGTCACCAACTGTTCAGGTTGTACATAATCAGCGCACAACAGCTGCTGATCTTTCTTAGGTACTAACAACCCTACCTTTAAAATGGTTAACTGACAAACCTGTGTGGGTAGAACAATGGCCTTTGACATTAGAAAAATTACAGGCATAAGAACAGGTGGTACAGGTGTGGTTAAATGCACAACATATTGAAGAATTAACCTATCCTTGGATTCTCCTATATTTATTATTAAAAAGAAATCTGGAAAATGGAGAATAGTAACAGATTTAAGAGCCATAAATAAGGTGATTCAACCAATGGGCTCTTTACAGTCTGGAATTCCCTTGCCTTCTCTATTACCTAAAGGATGGTCTATTATAGTGATTGACTTGAAGACCACTTTTCACCTTTACAAGAACAGGATAGAGAAAAATTTGCCTTCAGTATCTACTCATAGTAATTCCCAGCCTGTTAAAAGGTATCAGTGGAAAATTCTTCCACAAGGGATGTTAAACAGTCCCACCATGTGTCACTATTTTGTACAAAAGCCATTGGAAGTAATTTGTAATCAGTTTCCTCAATCTGTAATTTACTATTATATGGATATCTTATTGACCAATTCAGACACAGATATTTTAGAAAAAATTATTTGATGAAGTAAAGAGAATTTTGTCTTGTTGGGGAGTACAAATTGCGCCTGAAAAAATGCAAAGAGGAGATTTGTTTCTTCATTAATTTTTTTCATTTATTTTACATTCCCCATCCACTACTCCTCTGTTTCTGTTCAGAAAGGGGCAGGACTCCCATAGGTGTCAACAAAGCATGGCATACCAAGTTGAGGTAAGACTAAACTCCTCCCTTTGTATTAAGGCTGGGCAAGGCAACCCAGTATGAGGAACAGGTTCCCAAAAGCCAGCTCAAGTGCCAGGGGCAGGCCCTGATCCCACTGTTAGGAGTCCCACAAGTAGACCAAGCTACACAGCTGTTACACATATGTAGGGGGTCTAGGTTGGTCCCATATAGGCTCCCTAGCTGTCGGTCCAGAGTCTGTGAGTGCCTATGAGCTCAGGTTAGTTATTTCTGTGGGTTTTCTGGTGATGATCTTGACCCCCCCTGGCTCATAAAATACTTCTTCCCTCTGTTCAACAGGACTCCCAGAGCTCAGTCGAGTGCTTGGCTGTGGATCTCTGAATCTGCTTCCATTAGTTACTGGATGAAGGCTTTCTGATGACAGTTAGGTTAGTCACCCATCTGATTACAGGAGAAGGCCAGTTTGGGCACCCTCTCCACTATTGGTAGGAGTCTTAGCTGGGGTCATCCTTGTAGATTCCTGGTAGTTTCCTTGGCATCAGGTTTCTCCCTAANCCCCAAAATGTCCCCACCATCAAGATGTCTCTTTCATTGCTCTTCCCCTCCATCCCACCCCAACCCACCCAACCTGATTCCTCATGTTCCCATCCCTTCTCTCAGTTTTTCCCAGGAGATCTTTTCTACTTCCCCTTTCCAGGGAAATCTATGCATTCCTCACAAAGAGGAGATTCTATTAATTATTTAGGATATAAGATAGGTTTACAGCAATTTCAGAAAATTTGTACTTACCACAGAAAGTACAAATCAGGAGAGATCAATTACAAACTCTTAATGATTTTAAAAAATTGCTGGGAGATATTAACTGGCTACAGCCCACAATTGGATTAACAACTCAAGAACTAAGTAATTTATTTCCAAACTTATGAGGTGTAAAGGACTTAAATAGTCCAAGAAAACTATCAGCTGAGGCTGAGAGAGAATTGTCTCTGGTAGAAAAGAAATTACAGATGTACATGTGGATCACTTGGATCCAGAGCATGATCGTAATCTGGTTATTTTACCTTCTACTCATTCTTCCACAGGAATTCTTATGTAGAGAGAGGATAATATTTTAGAATGGATATTTTTACCACATAAACAGAGTAAAAAATTAAAGACCTATGTAGAAAAGGTTTCTAAATTGATTCTGAAAGGAAAATTGAGACTTTGTCAATTAGCAAGAATAAACCCAACAGAAATTGTGATGCCTTTTTACTAATGCTGAAATTGCCTCATTGTGGGCAGAAAAGGAACATTGTCAAAGAGCTTGCAGTAATTTCTTTTTTTTAAAGATTTATTCATTTATTATGTATACAGTATTCTGTCTACATGCCAGAAGAGGGCACCAGAGTAAATTATAGATGGTTGTGAGCCACCATGTGGTTGCTGGGAACTGAACTCAGGACCTCTGGAAGAGCAATCAGTGCTCTTAATCTCTGAGCCATCTCTCCAGCCCCCTGCAGTAATTTCTTGAGGGAGATTAGCAACAAATATCTCAAAAGCCAGAGACTTCAATTTATAAAAAGAACTTTTAACATACTTAAACTACCAAAAAAATTCCAGATGATTCAGAATTAACTTTGTTATTTATTCAACTACAACAAGTAATCAGAAATAGAGATCATCCCTTGTATATAACACATATCAGGCCCTCTGGTACAAGGTAATGATGAAATTGATCAGCTATTGGTAGAAAATGTGTTAGAAGATTCAGAATTTCATAAAAAAAACTATGTTAACAGCAAAGGTTTGAAGAAAGATTGTAATACCACTTGGCAACAAACCAAAGAAATTATGAGGAAATTTTCTACCTTTCTTTGTATAACCAAACTCCAATACCTGCAGAAATTAGCCCAAAGGGTACTCAAAGAAATAAAATTCGGCAAATGGATGTGTTTCCCTTTGCAGAGTTTGGAAACTTAAAGTATGTGCACCATACTATGGATACATAGTCAGGTTTTTAATGGGCAATTGTTTCCATGGGAGAGGAAAAGTTATGGATACCATCAAGATTGATAAAAATTAGATTCAAACAGGAGAGACCTATTGATTAGGAGAGGCAATAGTTCACCAAACAGCTTGGTAATTCAATCCAGACTAACTTCTAAGACTAACAATGCCTTTCATTTGATGAGATTAAAAAAATAAAAATAATAAAAATAAATAAAAAATTAAAAATAGAAATAAAAAATAACCTGTTATTATTAAAAGACAATATTTTTCCTGTTGCCAAAAACATTTTGTCTTAACAAAGATATAACCTGACAAAAAGGAACTCCCCAAAGTTAGAGTTGGGGAAGGGTTTTGTTTTTGTTTTTTCAGGAGAATAATAGCATCTAACTAAGGAATCTGAAGACCACTAGACAAATGAGATATCTGATAAATCATCCAGAAAAAAAATGTCCTAAGAGAAGAGTGAATTTGGCCTAATGGTATAGCACATTTCCAACAGGATAAGATTTCATAAATCTTTCCAAATATTTGTTTCTGCTGTCCTCTACAAACATATAAGGCAAATGGTTTTTTGTAGTCCCAGTTCATTTAAAAATTAAAGCTGGCTCTGGAGTTGGAGCATGGCTCTATCCTTCTCTAAACTGAAGCATGCTTCTTAAAGGAAAATCCAAAATCTCTGTTTCATGTCAGAATATTAACCTGATATGGTGCAGGAAAAAAAAACAAAATTAAAGGGACTGTTCTATTGTCACTAAGGTATAAATATCTCTAAATTTTTAAGATTAATATATATATATATGTTCTGTCATAATATTAATGATCATATAGAGTACTAACTAATTCTAGAAATAGGCTTCATCTAGCTTCCTGTACATGACTTCTGGCTTGAGCATGAAGCAGGTAACTAGAAATTAAGCTTCTATACCCCAGATATACTTAATAGATTATGGTCCTTTAACCTCTTTGAGATCTGCTGAACATGACATTTAAAATATTGACGTTTTCTGCAGTGAACTGTAACCATTCCTAACAGTGACCTTTGAAGTATCCAAAAGCATGATGATGAGGCCCCCAAATGATGATTCTATCTGGATTGTAGTAACACCAATAAACTGACAAACACCACCAAAAGATCAGCTTTGGACTACAAACTGCGCAGGACAATATCAAGGTGGTTAGCTGAGAATTGCAGACTATCCAGCCAAGACTTTGGATAAGTTCTACACTTTTGTATCACACAGAGATTAAACAACAACAACAAAAAAATACAGCTAGCTTGCCCAGGACTTGATCATTATCTCTATTTCCTCAGGATCCCCTAAAGATAACATCACCCCCAGGCAGCAGGCAGGAAGTAATTCAATGCCACGTTCCCAAGAGGTGGGTGGGTGGTTTTTTATCTTTCAGTGGGTTATGGATGTTTGTCATCATTTAGAGGGGTTAGTTGCAAATATTTACTGGTCATGGTAAGGGAGGAAACTAAGCAAGGAGGTTGGATTCAAGGATCTCTTTCTGAAAACAAAGGGGAATATGGAAAGGATAGGATAAAGGGGGGTAGATTATTAAATCTACTTTAAACTAAAAAGCAGCTATTAATCTCAAATATTTTACATTGGTATGGATTTTTGTATATTGATACAAATTAAAGTTATTTTTGTTAGAACATACTCTACATTCCCACTCTTGTTTAAGTCATTTTTGTACATTGATTCAAATTAAAGTTTATTTTTGTTACAATGCATGTTTCTACTCTTATTTAAGGTATTGTACCTATGCAGCTCATTTAAAAATGTAATATATAATTAAGAAATGCAGGTTAGCAGTTAGTCATCTACAATAAATTTGTAGTCATGTTAGGTATGTCTTCAAGGTTAAACAGATATATTTTAGATAGATAGGTGATCTTCAAATGCTTCAGAGACCTACAGAATATGTAGGGTAAAAGGGCCAGGCAAGGAAAGACACTTTGGCCCTGAAACCAGAGCCAAAGAAACACACTCTGCCCTTGACCAGCTCAGCACAAAAACCAAGCAATCCCTGAGCACGAAACCAACAAATCTCTGAGTACAAAATCCAGCCAATCTCTGAGCTTGTCCAAGCTCAGGGATTGAAATCCAACCAATTCCTACCTTGAAAATCTTCACCCTGGAAAAACTCCACCCCTAAGAAGCCCTAGATAAACACTCTGCCTGTTTGGTTAGCAGCTGCCTTTTTCCACCCTGCAAAGGCAGCTGCTCTCCTGGATTCCTCCTTCCCAATAAATCTCTTGAATGAGGTTTGGGTAACAACTTTCTTTAAATGGAGTGGATTGGGGCAAAGAAGTTACAACTTTCACTGGAGCAGAAGCAGAACTGGAGATGCCTTTCCCCTCAGCTGTAGCACTTACAGAAAACAGCATTTAAGATATTTAGTAACCTAAGGCTTTTCATGACAGCAAGACATGTCTGCTCCTGGCAACACCAATTTACTTCAGAGAAGACAACGGTCATTGAAGAAACTTCATATGGAATTTGCTTTCATTGTGGCAAAGAAATTGCTTTTGCCTTGACTGCTCACAGTATGCTTTATAAACTGGACAAGCAGGACACAAAGAAAAAAGACTGTCAAACTTTGCCAAGATAAGGCTGGACAGTCCTTCAAAATTCCTGTTTCATAGAAAAGTCTGCCAAAAGCCGGGCGGTGGTGGCGCACACCTTTAATCCCAGCACTCGGGCTGCCTCTTATACACATCTAGATGTGTATAAGAGACAGGAGGTGGGTGGATCTCTGTGAGTTCGAGGCCAGCCTGGGCTACTGAGTGAGTTCCAGGAAAGGCGCCAAAGCTACACAGAGAAACCCTGTCATGAAAAACCAAAAAAATAAAATAAAATAAAAAATAAAAAAATAAAAAAAAGAAAAGTCTGCCAGATATGCTAGGCCTTTAGGCTGAAGATAAATGGCCCAACTTTGCAGAGATTAAGGTATAGCCTCTGTGCTGAAGATAAAATAACAGGTACAGGTATTGGAAATGAGATCATGTGTTCAATATGGACACATGTGGTGAAATGGGGTACAAAATGGTAGAAATCAGTACAGGTATTGTGTGTGGGTACAAATGCGGTGTATGGATACAGGCATTGGGTATGGGTATAGGTCATGGGTATGCATACAGTTGGTGGAAACAGGTACAGGGGTTGAGTACGGCTACAGCTGCTGGATATGGGCACATGTATTGGGAATGGTACAGATGGTGGTCATGCATACAGGTGGTAGAAAATGGTACAGATATTGGATACTGTTATAGGTGGTAGGGATTGGTACAAGAGGTGCCATTGGATATTAGTTGTGGATATATCTAGTGAGTATGGGAACAGGTGGTGTAAATGGGTACAGGGATTAGATATAGGTACAAGTTGGTATGTATTGGTACAGGTATCGGGAATAGGTACTGGTATTGGATATGGAAATAGGTATTGGGTATCAGTAGAGGTGTCAGTATGGATACAGATGGTAGAAACGGGAACAGGTGTTTGGAATGTGTACAAGTGGTCTGCATGAATGCAGGTGGTGGGTACAAATACAGGTGTTGTACATGGTTACAAGTGTCTAGTATTGGTAAGGTGGTGGTAGAAGTGTTTAGTACTATACAGGTGTTGTGTGCTAGTATAGGTATTGGGTATGGGTACAGGTATTCATTATGGATAGTTATAGATTAGTGAAGGTTGTGGGTATGTGTATGAATGATAGAATTGTTTACATGTGGTGGAAACAGGTGAAGTATAGAGCATGAGAGAAGGTATTGTGTATAGGTACAGTTGGAGGTTCTGGGTACAGGTATTGGGTACAGGTACATGTATTGTGTATGGGTATAGGTGGAGGGTATTGTAAGAGTTATTGGTTATAGATATAGATATTGGGTAAAGATAGTAAAATGGATTCAGGTATTGGATATCAGTACAGGTGATCAGAATGGGTAAAGGAATTGAATATGGCTGCAGGTGGAGGAAAAGGATACAAGTATCAAAAATGGAGTGGGTATGAATGAAGGTAGTGTATGCAAACAATTGTTGTGCATGGTTAGGGATGTTGATATCAGTAGAGGTGGTGGGTAGGATTACAGGTGTTAGAGATGGGGACAAGTATTTAGTATGGATATATGTAGTACACACAGTTATAGGTGGTGGAGATTGGTACATGTAACGATTATGGTTACAGGTGTTGGGTATTGGTAAAGGTACTCAGTATGGGCACAGATGTGAGTAGAGGTATTGGGTATGGGTATAGGCAGTGAGAATGGTTACAGGTAGTGGGTTTAGGTACAGGGAGGGGGGTCTAGTTACAGGTATATGACTGCATGTTTTGAGAATGGGTAGAGGTTGTGGGAATGTTTAGAGGTGTCAAAAAGGATACAGGTTGTGGGAATGGATGCAGGTGGTGGGTATGGGTACAGGTGGTGAAAATAGGTTCAGGTGGTGGAAATGTGTGGAGGTTTTGGGAATGGGTACAGGTTTGTATTGAGAGATGCTGGTAGCAATGGTTTTACCAGAAGCCATGGGAATATACAGCAGGTGACAACTAGTGTTCAACAGATTGACCTACCAGATGAATGGTTTTCTGTAGGGGAGTTCTTTCCACAGCCCATTGGTAGTGTTTTACATCTTTGGGTACACTTATAGATGTGGGATGGTCAGGAAGATGATTTCTGTTTAATCTGTATAATTTTGATGAATAGAAAATATACTAGAATATTTTTCTTAATTGACACAGGAAAGTAACAGTATTCTCAGTCTCAAAGACAGCTAATTTTTAGACTTCAGAACAAATTAAAAATATACTAAGCTGTCCCTGAAGAAAACACATAAAGACTGGTTCCAGGTGCTTATTGCTAAATCAAGGTCAGGCTGTTTACACTGAGACATAAACCTCCTACCATAATTGACTGTATGTACCCCTACCACTCAGGGTTCTGCCAACTCACTGTTATTGTTCAGTCCTGAATTTCAATGTCATTCTCTCTCTGGGAAAGGGCTATGTGCACTGCCAAGCATGACTGGCCTGGTCAGCGCAAACTTCCTAGCCTGAGAAAAACTGTGTGACTTATCATTTGTTATGAGAATGGGTCAGACCCTGAAAATGTAACATATAATTGTCCAGAGTTTGGCTGTAAGAGGAGCAGCAGTGTAGAGAGAGGGGCTGTGCAGAGCAGTGTGAAGGAACTGTGAAAAGAGCTGGGCAGAGGGTAGGAATGAATGTGTGTGGGTATGTGCGGAGGAAGGGATATGTAGCAACTATGTAAAGAGCAGTGAGTAGTGTGTGTGTGTGTGTGTGTGTGTGTGTGTGTGTGTGTGTGGCTGAGTGAGGGATGTAGCAGAATGAGCAGAGAGAAAAGGGTGAGATAAAGAATAAGGTGAGAGAGTGAGTGAATGAGAGAATTAGTGAGTAAAGAGTGAATAATTGATGTAGTAATATGTGAAGGAATGGGACAGAGACAAGAGTAGAGAGAAGAAATGGTATAGAAGAGATTTGGAGCTATGTAAAAAAGAAATGTCAAGGAAAATGAAGCTGTGTGGATGAGAGATGTAACTGTGCCAAAGAGGTAAGTGGTTGTGTGGAGAATGTATGGAGAATGTAACTGTGAAAACAGGTGTAACTGTGTATAGAGATGTATGGTGCATGTGTGTAAAGAAAGATATGTAGCTGTATGTATAGAATGTAGCAGTGTGGAGACAGAGTCAGAGATCATTTTAAAGATGAAGTAAAAGAGAAAGTTACCATCAGAAAGCACATGTGTTTCCCTATTTTACCAGTCAGATAGGTAGAAACTTATTTCTAAATCCCCTCAGATAAAAAGTTTCCTAAGCCCTCATTACTCTGTGGCATTTCTTTTTATTTACCCTGGAGCAGATCTTGGAGCTGGCCTCGCACAGTCTGTGATAGGTTTGTGTGTAGGTAGTGGCCTTGGGAATGGGTACAGTTGTAGAAACCAGTAGAGGTGGTGGGATTGATACAGGTTTGGGTACAGGTACAGGAGGTGGGGATGGTTATATTATAGAATGGGTACAGGCTGTGGAAACAGGTACAGGTTGTGGGAGTGCTTACAGGTGTTGGGAATGGGTACAAGTGGTGGGAAGGGAGAAATGTAAAAATGTAGAACAGGGAACAAATGAAATGTAGTTGTGGGAACAAACAGGTTTGGCTATATGTACAGGTGGTGGGCTGGGTACAGGTGGTGGGCTGGGTACAGGTGGTGGGCTGGGTACAGTTTATGGAAAAAGGTACAGGTGCTGGGAATGGGATAGGTTTTGGGTATGGATATAGGTTATGGAATGGCTCCAGAATGTGGGAATGGGTACAGGTTGTGAGAAAGGGTATAGGTTGTGGGAATAGTTGCAGATTGTTGGAATGGTTTCTGCTTGAGGGAATGGGTACAGGTGGTGGGAATGAGTAAGAGTTGTGGAAATAAGGGGTACAGGATGTAAGAAGGGGTACAGGATGTAAGAAG
>LZPO01116606.1:1190342-1207592 GCA_001675575.1 Neotoma lepida | reverse complement strand
CCACCCTGACGATGTCTTGACCCCAGGGTTTGAAGTTGCACCAATACCTGAGCTTCCTATAGGGTCAGAACACCAAAATTTACCAATCCCATGTCACCCTGGAAAATTCCACCCCCCCCAAGATATCCTATATAAGGTCTGTATCGTGTTCTGTTTGCTGCTGTTTCTCACTCAAGGTAGCCACCATCCTGGATTCTTCCAAATAAATCTCTTGAGTGAAGTTTGTTGTAAGGTGAAAGAGGGGAGCCGGGCTGTAACAACTTTCTTAGGAGCAGAGTGGAGTGGAGCAGCACTGTCACACATTCACTGGGAAAACTCTTTCCTAGAAGAAGAGTGGTCTAAAAACTTCACAGGAGAGGGTTGGAGAGGTGGCTCAGAGGTTAAGAGCACTGATTGTTCTTCCAGAGGTCCTGAGTTCAATTCCCAGCAACCACATGGTGGCTCACAACCATCTGTAATGAGATCTGGTGTCCTCTTATGTATACATAATAAATAAATCTTTTAAAAAAAAAAAACAACTTCACAGGAGAAACCCTCCCCAATGAAGCAGGGTTGTTACTCTTATATTGGGAAGAACTTTCCCTGGAGCAGGGATGTGAGTTGTTAAGCTTAGAGTGATATTATGGTATACTGGGGGTCCTGATTAACATGATATCTTTCCATATGAGCAGCAAAGCTTGCAATTAGGTACAGGGAGAGGATTTGGGTATGACATAGGTGTTGGGTGTGGGTACAGGAGATGGGAATGGGGACAGGTGTTGAGTATGAGTACAGGTGCTAGGTATGTGTACAGGTGCTAGTTATAAGCACAGATGTTTGGTATTGGTATTGGTACACAAGCTAGATATGGTTACAGGTGTTGAGTATGAGTTCAGGTGTTGGGTATGCATACAAATGCAGGATATGGGTACAGGTGTTGATTGTGGGTTGAGATGTTGGTTGAGGTTGAGGTGCTGGGAATGGGTTCAGGTGTTGGATATAGGTACACGTGATAGGTATGGGTACAGGTGCCGAGTATGGGTAAAAGAGCTGGGTATGCATACAGATGCTGAGTATGAGTACAAGTGTTCCATATGGGTAGACATGTTGGATATGGGAACAGAAATCAGATACATATACAGGTGCTAGGTACGAGTAAAGGTGTTGCATATGGACACAGGTGCTAGGTGAGGGTCCAAATGCTGGGTATGAGTACAGGTGTGGGATATGGGGACAGGTGCTAAGTATGAGTATAGGTGTTGGGTNTGGGAACAGGACCTGTATATGGGTACAGGTGCTGGATATTGGGTCAGGAACTGGATATGGGAACAAGAGTGGGGTATAGGTACAGGTGAGGGGAATAGGTACAGATGCTGGGTATGTGTACAGATGTTGGATAAGGTTTTAGGAGCTGGGTATAGATCCAGTTGCTGGATATGGGTACAGAAGCTTGGTATAGGTACAGGTGCTGAGCATGGGTACAGGTGTTCAGTATGGGCACAGACGCTGGGAGTCCGTACAGGAGCTAATTATGCATACAGGTGCTGGGTATGGGTACAGAATTTGGGTTTGGGTACAATTGCTGGGTATGGGTACATGAGCTTGGTATGGGTACAGGTGTTGAATAGGGGTAAAGGTACGGGGTATAGGTACAGATGCTGGGTATGGGCACAGGTGCTGTGTAGTGTACAGTAGCTGGGTTTGGGTACAAGTGCTGAGTATGGGGACAGGAGCTGGATATGGGTGTAGGTGTGGGGAACTGGACTAGGTACTGGGAATGGTTACAGGTGTTGAATATGGGTACAGGCACAGGGTATGAGTACAGGTGCTCTGTGTGGGTACAGGTGCTGGGTATGGCTCCAGGTGCTGGGTATGGGTATAGGAACAGGATAAGGGTATAGGTGTTGGGTAACGGTAGAGGTGCTGGATATGGGTACAGGTGCTGGGTATGCATACAGGTGATGGGTATGTGTAAAGGAGCTGAGTATGGGTCAGGAAATGGGTATGGGTACAGGTGCTGGATATGGGTAGAGATGCTTGATATGAGTACAGGTGCTGGGTATGGTACAGGTGCTGGGTAAGGGTACAGATGCTGATTAAGAGTAAAGAAGCTGGGTATGGATACAGCTATTGGGAATGGGTACAGGTGCTGGGTATGAGTATAGGAGTTAGATATCACTACAGGTGTTTGGTATGGGTGAAGGAGCTGGGAATGGGTACAGGTGCTGGGCTTGGGTACGGTGCTGGATATGGAGATAGGTATTGGTTACAGGTATAGGAGCTGGGTAAGGAAACACATGCTGGGTATGGGTACAGGAACGGGATATGGGTACAGGTGCTGGCTATGGGTAGAGGAGAGAGTATGGGCACAGGTAATAGGTTTGGGTAAAGGTGCTGGGTATGGGTACAGGTGCTGGGAATGGGTACAGGTGCCGGGTATGGGTACAGGTGCTGGGTACAGGTCCAGGTACTGGGTATGGGTACTGGTGATGGTTACAGCTACAGCTGCTTGGATGGGTAAAGGAGAGGGTATGGGTACAATCAATGGGTTTGGGTACAGGTGCTGGTTATGGTACAAGAGCTGTAATGGGTACATATGCTTGGTATGGATACATGTGCTGGGAATGGGTACAGGAACTGGCTATGAGTATAGGAGAGGGTATGGGTACGGGTAATGGATTTTTGTACAGGTGCTGGGTATGGGTGCTGGAGTTGGGTATAGGTACAGATGTTTGTAAAAGTAACAGACCTTTGAAGATTCTTTTTTTTTTTTTTTCGAGACAGGGTTTCTCTGTGTAGCTTTGAGCCTTTCCTGGAACTCACTTGGTAGCTCAGGCTGGCCTCGAACTCACAGAGATCCGCCTGCCTCTGCCTCCCGAGTGCTGGGATTAAAGGCGTGTGCCACCACCGCCCGGCAACTTTGAAGATTCTTAAAGGTCTTATTAAAGTCTTATTAATAAAAACCCTGGAGCCAGGTATTGGGGTAAATTCTGAAAGGTCAGAGAGACAGAACAAGCCACAGCCAACCTCACCTTGCCAACTCCACAGCTGATCTTGTTTCCTCAGACTGCAGGCTTCTGAGTCCTCACCTGAGTGAATCTCAGCTGAACTGCTGCTCAAAGCCTAAAAGCTTAAGAGGCCCTCTAGCTTCTGGTTCTCACACCTTATATACCTTTCTGCTTCCTACCATTACTTCCTGGGATTAAAGGCATGTGTCTTTCCCAAGCAAGACATAGATCAGAAGTCCTGGGATTAAAGGTGTGAGCCACCATGCCTGGCTCTGTTTCCAGTGTGGCCTTGAACTCACAGAGATCTGGATGGATCTCTGCCTCTGACATGCTAGGATTAAAGCCATGTGCTACCACTGCCTGACCTCTATGTTTAATATAGTGGCTGTTGTGTTCTCTGACCCCAGATAAGTTTATTGGGGTGCACAATATTTTGGGAGACACAATATAAGACTACAGATGTTGGTATGGGTAGAGGTTCAGGGTATAAGTAAAGATGCTGGGTATGGGTACCAGTGCTGGGTATGGGTACAGGTGCTGGGTATAGGTACAGGTGCTCAGTATGGGTACTGGTGCTGGATATGAATACAGGTGCTGGATATGGGTATAGGTGTGGGGTATGGGTACAGATGTTGAGAATGGATCAGCTCCTATGTATGATTATAGGTAATGGGTTTGTGTACATGGGCTGAGATGGGTACAGGTGCTTGGTATGGGTACATGTGGTGGGTATGGGCACAGGAGTTGGCTATGGGTACAGGTGGTTGGTTAGAGTACAGGTGCTTGGTATGTGTACATGTGTTTAGAATGGGTATAGGTTAAGGGTATGGTTACAGGAGCTGGGAATGGGTACAGGTGATGGGTAAGGGTTCAAGAGTGGTGTGAGCACAGGTAATGGGTTTGGCTAGATGTGCTTGGTGTGGATACAGGTGCTGGGTATGTGTACACGTGCTGATTATGGGATCAGGTGGTGGGTAAGGGTAGAGGAGATGGTTTGGGTACAGGAGTTGGGTATGGGTACAGGTGCTGGGAATGGGTACAGGTGCTGAATGTGTGTACAGTAGCTGGATATGGGTACAGGTGCTGGGCTTGTGTACAGGTGATGATATGGGTACAGGTGCTAGGTATGGGTACAGGAGCTGGGTATGGGTACAGGTAGTGGGTATGGGTACAGGTGGGAGCTCCACCTCAGCCCCTAGCATCCCACTCTGGGTGGCCTGTTCCCAGCCGCCATGCTATGTCCTCTGAGTGGTGGTGCTGCTTTCTACCTGGGGGGTCACTTCCTGACACAGCCACTGGGGCTTCACTTCAGCCCAGTGCCCTAACGCTGGCCCTGTGCTGCTCGGGCTCCACCCCCAGCACCACCTACACATCGAGCCACCCGGACTCCTGGCCCGAGTGTGGCCTGTGCAGCAGCACAGCACTGGACTGCACGCTGCTGAACCCATCCCTTCAAAGCCCGCCAAATACGACTCCTGCCCAGAGAGGATCAAGTTGACTCCCTCTGGTTATTTAAGCAGCATTCTGGAAAACACGTGTGGTCCCCCAGTCTCTCATCCTGGTCTCTCTGAGGGGCTGGGGAATCACCTGGGAACGTTTGTCCGTTAATTCTGTCTTTCCTAATTTGGTCTAATTTGGATTGCTGTGTCGTCGGAGAGGCTTATCCAGGTATAAGAAACATCATCTAGAGGTTCCACCGAGGGAGGCTGATTTTTCCCCCACTGCACCAGGGCCTCGTGGTGGGAAAACACCCCCTCTCCTACACCTGCTCTCCACTAGACTGAGATCGGCTTTCGGCCGGGTAAGTTTCCTGTACAAGTCATTGCCTAGGAGGCCAAGGGCCTCTTCATTTTTCAGGATGTCCTGCTGCACCAGGCCACCAACCCTTACCGGAGCAAGGGGCTGCCTTTGTTCCACCAAACCCATATAGGAGCAAAAGGCTGCTATTGTTCCATGGGACCCCTACTCCAGAAGATGTTCTGTTGAAGGGAACTTCCCACACAGTTTTTTGACTCAAGATTGACCACATTGGACACATTGTGTTAGGCTTTGGGTCCCTGGCACAGACTTGTGAAATGGGCACTTGCTGTTTGAAGCCAGATCCCCAAACACCCTTGGGCTGTCTTTTACAAAATCTATTCAAATTGTGGCTATCTAATACCATCTGTCCTGGACGCTTGATTTCTCTCAGCACTAAGGCCTGGCCACAATACGCCCTTGAAAACCAATCAAGATGGCCTCCGGAGGGAACCTTAGAATTTTCTATCCTCTGTGATCTTGAAAATTTTTGTTAGTGCAGAGATAATTGGATAAGAACTGCCCTATGTCCACGGTTTTTGAGTTCTGCGTTCCCGCCCTCCCTACAGCAGCCAGTATCTCATTGCACCGGTCTTGGTGGCTAGGGTCATGGCACCTCCAGATTCCCACCTATCTGGGAACTGGGATCCTGAAAATTCCTCCCTGACCATGGTGCCAGAGACACTGGCCCCTCCCCCACTTCCCCGACCTGTACTTACCCAACCCCCTCCTACAGGGCCACATGTTCCATTCACTGGCCAAATTCCTCCTCCTTACTTGCCTTCTGACCTCCCCCCCTACTCCCTATCCCCCAATGGCTCAGCCTATATCCTAGTCCCCTTCTACACACTGGCCTGATGCCCCCAAATTTTCCCCAGTTTCTTCTCATACTCAGTCTTGCCAGACTCCTGCCCTCCTCTGCCCTCTGAGAGGTAGCTGGAGTCGACGTGCCCTTCTCCATTCAGGACCTCTCACAAAAAGAGAAGCGATTGGGTTCCTTCTCTGCCAATCCTTCTGTTTATATCAAGGAGTTCTGTTATCTGTCCCAGGCCTACGATCTGACCTGGCATGACCTTTATGTGATCCAGGCCTCCACCCTCACTCCCGAGGAACGAACTCAAGTTCAGGCAGCAGCTAGGCAGTATGCAGACCCAACCCACCCAGTGGACAATACATTCCCTGTGAGTGAGGTGGCAGTGCCAGCTACAGAGCCCTACTGGGATTACCAACCAGGTCAAAACAGCCACCAGAGAAGAGACCTCATGGTCCGTTGCCTCCTCCAAGGTATGGAAATGTTCTCAGACAAAATTGTTAATTTTGATAAGCTCTGAGAGATTACACAGCTAGCTGACGAAAATCTAGCCAATTTTTCCGAACAGGTTACAAGAGACCATGGTTCAATATACTCACCTTGACCCAGCCTCCTCAGCTGGAGCCACAGTCCTGGCCACCCATTTCATATCTCAGTCAGGACCAGATATTAGGAAAAAATTTAAAAAAGTTGAAGAGGGCCCTCAAACTCTCCTACAGGAATTGGTGAAAATGGCTTTTAAAGTTTTAATGCTCAAAGGAGATAGCCGAGTCATCCCGACAGACAAGGCTACAACAGAAGGTTACGCTCCAAGCCCAAGCCTTGCCAGCTGCCCTGAGGCCACCAGGGCCCCCACAAGGGGGACTAGGGAAGTTGGCCACAAGGCTCCATCCCGATGGAGCTCAGCCCAAGTCACCTCCGCCAGAATCCTGCTTCAAATGTGGCAAGTAGGGCCACTGGTCACAGTATTGTCCTGACCCCCAACCTCCCAGGAGGCCATGTCCTGTCTGCCAACAGCCTGGGCATTGGAAATTGGAATGTCCCCATGTGGGCTTGATCTCTGTGCCATGTCACAGAGGTCTAGCCTCACCAACATCGGCAACTGAGGCTCTTCCGGCCTTTGAACTCCTAAGCCTGGTGGAGGACTGACATAGCCTAGACTTGGTGACTCCCATTGCCCTCTTCGACCCTAGGGTGACACTGCAGGAAGCAGGTAAGTCCATTGACTTTCTTTTGGACACAGGAGCTACCTATTCTGTTTTGACATCTCACTTGGGTCCTACAATTCCCTCGCCAATTTCTGTCACGGGGTGGTGGTGGTGGTAGTGGTGGTGGACAGGATCTCTTCCTTCTCGCTTAAGACCCTGACACTTTCCTGCATTCTCGCAGGGAGATTTTTCTCACACTCCTTACTGGTTATACTTGCTTGCCCCACACCTCTACTTGGTCGTGATATTCTCAGCCACTTTGGGGCCACCCTTACCTTGGCCCCCACAACCTCTCCTGAGTCCCATTTTCTTCTCCCCTTAATAGCCTCAGAGGTCCCTACCCCAGACTGTCCTGTCCCTACCCTCCCTTATCCTGTAGATTCCCAAGTATGGGATACCTCAACTCCAATGGTGGCTACTCACCACCAGCCAGTTCTAATTCGCCTTAAGGACCCTTTCTCCTTTCCTTCCAGACCCCAGTTTCCTATTTCTGAAACCCATCACCGAGGCCTTAAGCCTATTATCACCCACCTTTTATCTCAGGGACTTTTAATACCTATCGACTCACTCTGGTACACACCCATTCTTGCTGTACCTAAGTCCCCTGGGGCTTACCAATTAGTTCAAGACCTCCGCCTCATTAATGAGGCAGTTATTCCAACCCACCCAGTGGTTAACAACCCCTACAATCTCCTGTCTAACATTCTTCCTGCCACCTCCCACTTTACTGTTCTGGACCTAAAAGACGCTTTCTTTACTGTCCCTTTACACCCTGACTCATACGTCCTCTTTGCCTTTACCTGGGAGGACCCTGACACCTGGTCCTCCAGACAGCTTACATGGACCGTTCTCCCACAGGGTTTACGGGACAGTCCCCATTTCTTTGGCCAAGCCCTGGCTCAGGATCTCTCCAGCTTTCACTCTGGTCCTAGCACACTTCTCCAATACGTAGATGATCTCCTTCTTTGCAGTCCCACTCTGCCTCTGTCCCAGCAGGCCACCTCTTCGGTCCTGAACTACCTCGGCTCCCTGGGATATCGTGTTTCCCCATCTAAGGCCCAGCTATGCTCTCCCACTGTGATGTATTTGGGTGTTCAACTCAGCCCAGGTTCTAAGACCCTGACCTCTGACAGGGTCCAAGCCCTCTGGGATTTATAGCCCCCGACCACTGTAGACCAGATTCTCTCATTTTTGGGCCTGATGGGATTCTTCTGTCACTGGATCCCTAACTTTGCCATTATAGCCAAGCCTCTATACCATGCAGTTAGAGAGACTCCCAAGGGACCCCTTACCCACATGGCAACTGTCTGCCACCGCTTCTCTTTACTGCGAGATGCCCTTCTAACAGCCCCCACCCTTGCTCTTCCAGACCCTTCTCAACCTTATCACCTTTTTACAGATGAAAGGTTGGGAGTGGCCACCGGGGTTCTAGTCCAACCAGTTGGGCCTTCGAACCGGGCTGTGGCATTCTTGTCCAAACAACTGGACCCCACCGTCTGTGGATGGCAACCACATGATGCTTGAGAGCCCTAGTAATAGCAGCTGAACTCAAGAGGCAGGCTCTCAAAATCACCCTGTTTCAGCCAATTATGGTATACTCCACCCACCACCCCTCAGACCTTCTAAGCCATTCCTCTCTCTCCCTCCTAGGGCCCTCATAAGTCCAAGTCTTTCACCTACTCTTTCTAGAAATCCCTCAAATTACTTTGGCCTCCAGTTCTGCCTTAAACTCTGCAACCCTCCTTCCTGTTCCCTCCCCTTCAGGTACCTCTTCTCACTCTTGCCCAGAGGCTGTGGAGGCCTTATGCTCACCCCCTCACCCCGGCCTGGTCTCCTAGACCAACCACTCACAAACCCCCAACTCTCCCTGTTTGTTGATGGAAGTTCTCTTATAGACAGATCAGGAAACCACCAGGCAGCATATGCAGTGGTCACTTCCACTAAAACAANTGAAGNGANNNGCCTGCCTATGGGAACCTCTTCACAAAAGGCTGAATTGATCGCCTTGACTAGAGCACTCCAGATAGCCAAGGGTCAATGGGCTAACATCTATACTGACTCCAAATATGCCCTTTTAAGAGCCCATACCCACTTGGTCCTGTGGAGGGAAAGGGGCTTTCTCACTACCAAGGGTACCCCCATAGTTAATGGACCCCTTATAGCCAAGCTCTTGGAGGTAGCCATAATTCACTGCAGGGGGCACCAGTCCTCCAAGGACCCAGTGGCCTTAGGCAATGCCAAGGCTGACTCAGTAGCCCAGGGACTGACCTCTAATGCCTCTGGATCAACAGAACATACTTTGTTTTTGACACTCTCCTATCAGCCCTGTTATCAATCAGAAGAGAGGGACAAGCTCCTGAAAACAGGGGCCACACAGACAAAGGATGAATGGTTCTACTTAAATAGCCACCTCATCCTTCCTCAGGACCAGGCACTGTCTATGATTTCAGACATCCAAGAGACCTTACACATAGGCCCCAAAGCTTTGTTCCACTTCTTAGAGCCTACGCATCTTCAAGATCATATTTCACAGGTCTTGTATAATATTAAAAGAACCAGCCTTTAATATTATACTTCCTGAGAGACAGTGCCGGGGCAAGTGCAAGCCAGATGGGCACTGGGCGACTCTGTGCCTCGTGGAGGAAAATCAACTAAACATGGGCAAAGGAGATCCTAAGAAGCTAAGAGGCAAAATGTCCTCATATGCATTCTTTGTGCAAACTTGCTGGGAGGAACACAAGAAGAAGCACCCGGATGCTTCTGTCAACTTCTCAGAGTTCTGGAAGAAGTGCTCAGAAAGGTGGCCATGTCTGCTAAAGAAAAGGGGAAATTTGAAGACATGGCAAAGGCTGACAAGGCTCGTTATAAAAGAGAAATGAAAACCTACATCCCCCCAAAGGGGAGACCAAAAAGAAGTTCAAGGACCCCAATGCACCCAAGAGGCCTCCTTCGGCTGCCTTCTTGTTCTGTTCTGAGTATCGCCCCAAAAATCAAAGGAGAACATCCTGACTTATCCATTGGTGATGTTGCCAAGACACTGGGAGAGATGTGGAACAACACTGCTGCAGATGACAAACATGATGACAACACAGATGACAGGCAGCCCTGTGAAAGGAAGGCGCCAAGCTGAAGGAAAACACGAAAAGGATATTGCTGCCTACAGAGCTAAAGGAAAACCCTATGCGGCGAAAAAGGGGGTGGTCAAGGCTGAAAAGAGCAAGGAAAAGAAGGAAGAGGAAGATGAGGAGGATGAAGAGGGTGAGGAAGAGGAGGAAGAAGAGGAGGGAGAAGATGAAGATGATGACGATAAGTTGGTTCTAGCGCAGTTATTTTTCTTGTCTATAAAGCATTTAACCCCCCAGTACACAACTCACTCCTTTTAAAGAAAAAAATTGAAATGCAAGGCTGTGTAAGATTTGTTTTTAAACTGTATAGTGTCTCTTTTTGTATAGTTAACACACTACTGAATGTGTCTTCAGATAGCCCTGTCCTGGTGGTGTTTTCAATAGCCACTAACCTTGCCTGGTACAGTCTGGGGGTTGTAAATTGGCATGGAAATTTAAAGGAGGTTCTTGTTGGTGCACAGCACAAATTAGTTATATATGGAGATGGTAGGGGTTTTTTTTGTTTTTTTTTTCATCTTCAGTTGTCTCTGATGCAGCTTATACAAAGATAATTGTTGTTCTGTTAACTGAATAGCACTCTGTAATTGCAAAAAAAATTGCAGCTGTTTTGTTGACATTCTGAATGCTTCTAAGTAAATACAATTTTAAAAAATATTATACTTCTCAGGGGCCCAGAAGGAAAACTACACAATGGTAAGATTAATTTTCGGGAAATAAATCTAAGTACATTGAGCTCTATGTTCATCTACTTTATTTCTCTGGGATAGAATCCTATCTACACAGCTTCAGTTCTGTTCTCCAGCCTAGTTCCTTTCTGTATAATTCTCTCTATATTTATCTACTGTCCCCTCTGAGTTCTGTCTTAATTCTCTCCTCCAAATTCTGCCTCATCTAGGTTCTTCTCATCTCATTCTTACCAATCCAGTACTTCCTCATCTGGCTCTTCCTCATCTTCCATCCTGTCCTCAAGTTCTCTCTCTAGTTTTCCTGCTCTCTTCTCTGTCTCTGTCCCTTTTCTTGGTCTCCTGTCCTCTCCTCTAGTTCCACTGTCCTCTCCTCTGAATAAAGCTGCCTCTTTATCCCTTTGACCCTCATTTCTCCAAGCTATCTCTGCTCCCCCTGTTCCTGGCAGGTGTGTTCGGTTGCTAAGCAACTTGGCTAGGCAACTTCTATCACAGCTAGATGTACCTGTAAGTAGGAACCCTTCAGTTCTGAGTTAATTGTTAAGGGTGGATCTAAAACTAAAGATGAGACTTTGGAGAGGAGAAAGTTACGCTTAATTAGCACATCCGCCAGGCCTTCTTAAACAGGTAGTCTGGATGCTTAAGTCTGTTCTTAGAGAGTACAGAGGTATCTCTGATAAGCTACTTTCATCCAGGAGAATGGTTCTGGTAGGATGTAGCTAAAAACGATAATCACAGGGAGGCTACTCAAGGTCCACCTGACGTAGGCGGTGGCTCTGTGTGGAATTCAGGAGACTTGCAATGTGGTGGTCTGNACTGTTATTTCTGTTAGTCCTTGAATGTGGTTAAGGGAGATACCTGATTCCGGTGCTAAAAGGAGGAGAAACAGATGGGCCTGAGGAAAGGAAGTCTTTCCTGAGGTGGTTCTCCAAATACCTCGAATGTATATGTCCAAAGAGTGATCAGTCCACACTGTTAGCTATTCTTGGGAAAAATCAGTTGGGAAAGCTATGAAGGCACACATGATATTCATAACAGAAAACAGCTGATACATAACAAGCCAAATAGCACCAAACCCTCCCTGGAATTTGGTTTCCTCTGAAGGAATTCCTTGATCTCTTCAGGTAGTGACTTTGCCATAACCAGCTGAGTTCTTATAATATATTCCTGCTCCCTGTAGCACACAGGTCCACTCCTCCTGCCAGACATGTTCCAAGGCCAATCCACAGGGAGCTCTGCAGATACATCAGCCTCTACACCACTTCGAGGACACCAACCAGGCAAAGACTGGCAGGTGGATTTCACTCACATGCCCACACATAAAAAACTCTGTTACCTCCTAACTATGGTTGACACCCTTACAGGATGGATAGAAGCTTTCCCAGTCTCCAGGGAAACAGCAGACGTGGTGGCCCAAATATTCCTGGAACACATTCTTCCTAGATTTGGCCTGCCACAGACCATACAAATGGACAACGGGCCAGCCTTCACTTCCAGGGTCATGGAACTCATGTTGGATGCTCTCAACATCTCCTGGAAGCTCCACATTCCATATCGTCCACAATCCTCGGGAAAGGTTGAGAAAGCCAATGGACTCATCAAACAACAGCTCACCAAGCTCTCCATTGAACTCAGGTTATCTTGGCCCTCTCTTCTCCCCATTGCCCCTGCCCACCTCCAGGCCACCCCATGCTCTCCTACAGGTTTGAGCCCTTTTGGACTCCTTTACGGAAGGCCCTTCCTCCTCAATCACCACCTCCCAGCCCAAACTCCCCCACTGGCCGGGTACCTCCCCTACCTCTCTCTTCTGAGGTCCCTTCTCTGTTCACACACTGACAGCTATCTCCCTGCCCCAACACCAACAGACCCAACTGCCCCTAAACCTGCCACACTCTCCCCAGGGGACAGACTACTCTTCAAACAGCTATTTCCTAAGTCTCTTGAGCCCCGATGGACAGGGCTTTATACTGTGATCCTCACCACCCTCTCAGCTGCCAAGCTCCTGGGACATCCATGCTGGTACCATCTCTCCAGGCTTAAGCGAGCACCTATTCAGGATACATGGTCTATCCAGCAGTTGGTACCCTCCACCCTCCAGTTTTCCAAGATGTCCCAATGAAGGGCCTATCTGCTCTTCTGTCCTATGCATTCATCTTTGCAGTACAACTAGGGCATATGTCAATAATCTATTTTTTCCTAGAAACTTGTCTTCTCTGCTTCCACAAGAAACAGATGTTCAGGAAGGCAATTAACCAGATGCTCCTCTACTCACACCTCCTGCTAAATGTGAGCTCACCAACTTGTGACTCTTCTGCTTCCTCACATAGTCCCATGCCCACAGGACTGGCATCCCTATACCCAAAGAGTCTGGAATGTTTGGTGGGAGCTCCATCTCAGCCCCTGGCATCCCGCTCTGGGTGGGCAGCTCCCGGCCACCACACAGTATCCACTGACTGGCGGTGCTGCTTTTTACCTGGGGGGTCCACTTCCGGACACAGCCACCAGAGTTGCACTCCAGCCCAGTGCCCTATTACCGGCCCTGCTTCCTGTGCTGCTCAGGTTCAACCCCGAGTGCCTGTGGAGCCATCCAGATTCCTGGCCCCGGGTATGGCCCGTGCAACAGCCTGGCACTGGGCTGACGCTGCTGAACCCGCCCCTTCAAAGCCCGCCAAACACAGTTCCTGCCCAGAGAGGATCAAGACAACTCCCTCAGGTTCTTTAAGCAGCCTTCTGGAAAGCAGATGCGTGGTTCCTCTGTTCTCTCTGAGGGGCCGGGGAATCACTGGGGAACATTTGCCCATTAAATCTGACCTTTCCTAATTTGGTCTAATTTGGATTGCTGCATCAGCGGAGAGGTTTATCCAGGTGTAAGAAACTTATCAGGTATGGGTACAGGTGAAGGGAATGGATACAGGTACTGGGTATGCATAGAGGTGCTTGATAAGGATACAGGAGCTGGGTATGGGCACAGGTGTAGAGTGTGGGTACAGATGCTTGGAATGGATACAAGTTTAGTCAAGGTATAGGTTTTGGATACAGATAAAAAAGCTGGATATGGGTACTGGTGCTGGAAATGGGTACAGGTGGTGGGTATGAGTAGAGGTGCTGGGAATAGGTACAGGCGAAGGGTATAGGTTCTGGATAAGGATACAGAGCTGGGTATGGACAGAGGTGTTGGCTATGGGTACAGGAACTGGGTTTGAGTACAGGTGGTGAGTATGGGTAAAGGTGCTGGATATGGCTACATTTGTTGGATATGAGTGCAGATGTTGGGTATGGGCAACAGGTTCTGTGTGTGGGTCCCGGTGCTGGATGTAGATTCAGGGCCTGGTTATGGGTACAGGTGCTGGAAATGGGTACAGATGCTAGATGTGTGTAGTTTGGGGAATGGATACAGATGCTTGATAGGGGTACAAATGCTGGCAATGGGTACAAGTACTGGGTATTGATATGGGTGTTGGATTATAGGTACCAGTGCTAAGTATGGGTATAGGAGCTCGGAGAGGGTACAGAAGTTGAGTATGGGTACAGGTGCTGAAAATGGGTACAGGTGATGGGTATGAATACAGGTGCTGGGTATAAGTAGAGTTGCATGGAATGGATGCAGGTGTTGGGTATAGGTACAGGTTCTGGGTATGGAACCGGTGGTGGATATAGGTTCAGGGCGTAGGTATGGGTACAGGTGCTTGTTATGGGTACAGAAGTTGGATATGGGTACAGGTGCTGTGTGTGGGTACAGATGCTGGAAATGGGTAAATGTGCTGAATGGGTACAGGTGCTGGGTTCTGGGTACAGAAGAGGGTATGGGAACAAGTGCTGGGTATGGTACAGGTGCTGCATAGGAGTACAGGTGCTGGAAGTCTGTACAGGTGCTCAAAATGGGTACAGGAGCTGGGAATGGGGAAGGAGCTAGATATGGGTACAGATGCTTGGAATGGGTACTGTAGTTGGGTTGGGTGCAGGTCCTGGAAGAGATAAGGGTGCTGGATATTGGGACAGGAGCTGGGAAAGGGTACAGGTGCTGATTATGGGTACAGGATTTGAGTATGGGTACAGGTGCTGGAAACAGGTAGAGGACTGAGAATGGGTACAGAAGCTGGGTATGGGTACAAGAGTTATTTAGGGGTAATGGAGCTGGGTACGGCTACAGGTGTTGGAAAAGGGTACAGGAGCTAGGTATGGCTATAGGTGCTGGAAATGGGTACAGGAGCNGGGTATGGGTACAGGTGCTTGAAAGAGGTACAGGTAATGGGTAAGGGTTCAGGAGCTGGGTATGGGTACAGGAACTGGATATGGGTACAGGAGCTGTGTACGGGTACAAATGCTTGGAATGGACACAGGAGTTGGGTTGGGTACAGGTCCTGGAATGGTGTAGGGGTCCTGGGAATGGGTACAGGTGCTGGGAATGGGTACAGGAAATAGGTTTGAGTACAGGGTGCTGGGAATGGGTAGAGAGGCTGATCTGGGTACAGGAGCTGAGGTGGGTTCAGATGCTGGGTATGGGTACAGTATTTGGGTATGGGTAAGGTGCTGGGTAGGGGTACAGGAACTGGGTATGGGTCCAGGTGGTGGAACTAGGTACAGGAGCTGTATGTGTACAGGTGCTGATTACGGGAGCACGATTGGAATATGGGTACATGTGCTGTACAGTGGAACAGGTAATTGGTAAGTGTACAGGAGCTGGGTATGGATGCAAGAGCTAGGAACCAGAACACGAGCTGGGAGTGGTTACAGGAGCATGGAGTGGTTACAGGAGCACCGAGTGGGTACAGGAGCACGGAGTGGGTACAGGAGCATGGAGTGGGTACAGGAGCACGGAGTGGGTACAGGAGCACGGAGTGGGTACAGGAGCACGGAGTGGGTACAGGAGCACAGAGTGGGTACAGGAGCACGGAGTGGGTACAGGTGCTGGAAATGGGTACAGGTAATGGGATGGATACAGGTGATGAAAATGGGTATGGGGACTTCGTACGGAAACAGGAGGTGCATATGGGTAGAAGAGCTGGGAACTGTAACACGATCTGGGAGTGTGTCCAGGGACTGGGAACGGGTACAGGGGCTGGTTATGGGTTAGGTGTTTGGAATGGGTACAGGAAATAGGTTTGAGTACAGGGTGCTGGGAATGAGTACAAATTCTAATCTTTGTACAGGAGCTGGGATGGGTAGAGGACCTGGGTATGGGCACAAGGGCTGAGTATGGGTATAGGTGCTGGTTATGGGTACAGGATTTAGGTATGGATAATGTACTGGCAATGGTTACAGGCGCTAGGTATGGGTACAGGAGTTGGGAATGGGAACAGGTGCTGGAAATGGGTACAAGGAGTGGGTAAGTGTACTGGAGTTGGGTATGTGTACAGGTGCTGGGTTGGGGTACAGGTGTTGGAAATGGTTACAGGTAATGGCTTTGAGTACAGGTGCTGGGTGTGGGTACAAGAGCTCGGTGTGGGTACAGTTGCTGGAAACGGGAACAGTAGCTGGATAAAGGAAATAGGTATGCTTACATGTACTGTACAGGTGCTAAAAATCAGTACAATTCTAGGTGTGGCTACAGTTTTGGGAATGGGTACAGGGGCTGGATATAAGTACATGGTTAGATATGGCTACAGGCTCTGGATATCGGTACAGGTGCTGAGAATGGGTAAAGATGCTAGATGTGAGTAGTTGTGGGAATGGGTACAGTGCTGTGTCGGGTACACGTGGAGGATAGGGGTAGAAGAGAGTGTATGGGAACAGTTGCTAGTGGGAGTACAGATGATGATACGGGTACAGGTGCTGGCAATGGGTATTGGTGCTGGTTATTAGTAGAGGTGTTGGATTATAGTATGGGTATAGGAGCTTGGAGAGGGTACAGGAGTTGAGTAGGGGTACAGGTGTTGGAAATGGATACAGAGGTTGGATATGGGTACAGGTGATGAGAATGGGTACATTAGTTGGGTATGGCTAAAGTAGTTGGGTATGGGTAGAGATGCTTGATATGGGTACAGGTGCTGGGAATGGTTACAGGAAATGGGAATGGGTACAGGAGGTGGGTTGGGTAAGGGAACTGGGAATGGAAACAGGAGTTGCTTTGGGTACAGGAACTGCGTATGGGTCAGGAGCAGGGAAAGGGTACAGGAGCTGGATGTGAGTACAGGATTTGGGAATGTGTACAGGACTTGGTAATGGGTACCGGAGGTGGGTATGTGTACAGAGTTGGGAATGGGAAGAGTAGATGCATGTGGGTACAGGTGCTAGGAATGGGTACAGGATTTGGGCATGGGAACAAGAGCTCGGAAGGGGTACAGGTGCGATAAATGGGTACAGGAGCTTGGTATGGGTATAGGTACTGAAAATGAGTACTGGAGCTGGGTATGGCACCAGGTGCTGAGAATGGGTACACGTGTTGGGTTTGGGTATAGAAGCTTTAAATGTGTACAGGAAATGGTATGGTGATGGGAATGTCTTTCTAAAAATGTGTTTCTCTGATTGGCTGATAAATAAAGCTGTTTGGCCAATGGTGAGGCAGAATAAGGTTAGGCGGGACATTTGAACTAGGGGAAGAGAAGCCGAAAGCAGAGCAGGGGCAGACGCCATTCTGCCGCCCAGAAAGCAACAGCATGTAATGGCACACAGGTAAAGCCACGTGGAACACGTGGCGAC
>LZPO01116606.1:1175218-1189282 GCA_001675575.1 Neotoma lepida | reverse complement strand
GAGAGAAAAGGTTTCCTATTACACCTTGCCACTTATGGAAAAGTTCAGGAGAAGCCATTTATGGAAAAGCTAAGGAGAAGCAGGCCCCCTTGGTGTCTGCTCTCCAAGGAACAAAGAGATAGCATACTAAAACAACTTATGCCAGCTTTAGAATGGATAAATTATAATAGATAGAGAAGTAAGAAATATTGGGAATATATACCAGAAAAAATCATAGACAACAAAAAGATTGGGGTGATCTATGGCAACACAGAGAATGCCTATAGCCTCTTTCTCAAAAGCAAAAAGACTAAGAAGAAACTAAGGNCTTTCAAGTGTTAACCACACAAGCTGCGGGCACCTGGCATGGACTCCCTCCCCTATTGTCCATTACATTTGTGNTTANTAAGTTTCTNATGTATTTTACACAATACTGAATGATTGTTCTTGGGGATATCTGAGCGTGACCAGGGNACAGTCTGATTTATTGGGGAAAGTACATGTCCGTGAAGATTGTGTATTCAATTCTAAGTTTTCCTTTTTACTGACTACCCATAAAAACGCTGTGCTTAACATTAAACACAGTCAGCTTCACAGTTCCTTTGAGTCTGTGGCTTTCTGTCATCCTGTCAATCCTCACCCACCTAAGTACCAGAGACCCCCGGTTCTCCTACACGACTGAGTCAGTCGGTGGCAGGTACAGGAGTTGGTACGGGTACAGGTCCTGGAAATGGGTACAGGAGCTTGGTATGTGTACAGTTCTTGGAAATGGGTACTGGAGCTGGGTATGGGCACAGGTGCTGGGAATGGGTACAGGTGTTGGTTTTGGGTACAGGAGCTTGGTATGGGTACAGGTCTTCAAAATGGATACAGGAGCTTGGAATGAATGCAGGACTTGGGAATGGGTACAGGAGTTGGTATTGGCACAAGGAGTTGGGAAAGGCTACAGGAGCTGGTATGGGTACAGGTTATTGTAATGGGTATTGGAGCTGGGAAAGGGTACAGGAGTTTATGGGTACAGGCCTGGGTATGGGTACAGGAGCTGGGAATGGGTACAGGTGTTGTTACGGGTACAGGAGCTGGTTTGGGTACAGGAGCTGTGAATCGGTGCAGGAGTTGGTATGGGTACTGGAGTTGGGTATGGGTACAGGTCCTGGAAATGGTTACAGGAGCGGGGTATGGGCACACGTCATGTAAATGGGTACAGGAGCTGTGTGGATGGATTCCTGCTGGGTTACACCTGGCCTGGCTGGAGAGAGAAGCTCCTAGCTTTGATCCATCCTTTGTTCAGCAAATACCTTTTGTCTCTCTAGCCTCCCTATGTGAATCTCAGATAAGAGAGTCCCCAAAGGATCAAAGGCCTATGCAAACCTTGACTCAAGAAACCCGGAAAACCACGGTACTTGAGAAATCAAGGTATTTGCATTTGGCATTTTATCTGTGGGATCTCTTTTCAGGTAGCTTTGAAGATATGGAAATTGACTGTCCGATCTGTAAGAATAAAGATGCCCTAGGTGAAGGGAAAGTGCTTCAGTCCTTCGAGGCTGGATCCCCCCCCCCACCCCCGCAGCCATGTAAGGCTAGATTCATTCTTAAGATGCCTCTGAGTCTTCTTTCTATGGATCCGAGTAAACCCACACACTCGTGCCGCGACCACACACGACAGAGCTGGGTATGGGTACGGGTGCTGGAAATGGATACAGGAGCTGGGTGTGGATACAGGATTGGGCATGGGTACAGGAGCTGGTATATGTACAAGACCTGGGAATGGGTACAGGAGTTGGTATGGGTACAGGAGCTGGTATGGGTACAGGAATTGGGAATGGGTACATGAGCTGGGAATGGGGACAGGAGCTTCGTATGGGTTCAGGTGCTGGAATTGGGTACAGGAGGTGGTGTGGATACAGGTGATTGGAAATGGGTCCAGGTTTGGTTTTGGGTACAGGAGCTGGGTATGGGTACAATCCTGGGAATGGGTACAAGAGCGGAGTATGGGTACAGGTCATGGAAATGGGTACAGGAGCTGGGTATGGGTACAGGAGCTGGATATGGGTACAGGCAATATCTAGGGTGCAGGGGTGTTCAGTTAGAAATAGAGCTGATCTGGGGTTCACAGGACTCTTGGCAGCTCAGGAAGAGGGAAAAGGAAGAATTTTCACCAAGGGCGCTCACTTGGAGGCACCTAGAAACGTTTGTGGATGGGAGGAGAGTGGAGTTTCCCTGGCATCCCCCGCGAGGGGACCTAGGAGGCTCTCCAGCACCCTAAAACACACATGATGTCCCCACAGCAACGACCCAACCGCAAGTGTCAGCAGAGCCAAGGTTGAGAAGTCCTAACCTGGGCATACTGTAGGTGCTTAATGAGTGTTGACTGAGTGAATTCATACCTGATGAGGCTCCAGCACAGTGACTACGCTTTCCTGAAGCTCATGGAGGCAGGAGCCACAGGGTGAAGCTGGAGTTGCCCAAGAAGGTCACCACACTGCCGTGGGAGCCGGAGGGGCCCGAGGCGCCCCCTCAAACTGAAGCGGCAACAGCCAGGACTGATTTGGGTGACGAGAAGTGACCAGGGGACAAGTCACTCAATCTGAGGCACTGAGGACATTTGATGAGGTCTATAGGGAACAAGACAGCGGGAGGCGGGGAAGGGAGAGAGCGTCTGGTAAGTGGAGCCACGCCTGGCCACACCCCTAGGATGGTGGGATGAGGTGAGAACTGGTCCCCAGAACCCTTTCCCCATCCTTTTTTCATACTGAGTCCCTCTGGTCAGAATCCTCACCTCCTCACGCCCCCTTGTCCCTCTATATCGGAAGCTATACGCACCAACAGGACAGGGGCTGGAGCCACTGACCCAAACACAGAACCTTTAACTCAGGACTGATGAGATGCTGGAGGGGGAAGGTACTTGCTGCCAAACCTGACTGCCTGAGTTCAATCCCCAGGACCCACATAGTAAGGAGAGAACTAATGCCTGCAGGATGTCCTCTGTCCTCCACATACACAGAACACATATGAGTGCACAAAATAAATAGAAAAGCAAGAAAATTACTTTTGTTTATTTTTTTTCAAAATGGGGTTTCTGTGTGTAGTCCTGGCTGTCCTAGAACTCACTCTGTAGACCAGGCTGGCCTCCAACTCAAAGAGCTGCCTGCCTCTGCCTCCTGAGTGCTGGGATTAAAGGCATGCACCACCACTCCTGAAAATGGCTTTCCAAAAGGACCCCATCGGAGGGCTTCACACCACAGCTGCTGGCTTCTGGAAAAGGACACCCACTTGCCTTTGTGAGGTGGACATTGGTAGGTGGCTGTGGGGATTTGAATAGGAATGGCCCCCATGGACTCATGTATTTGAATGAGTGACAGACATTATTAGGAGATGTGGTCTTATTGGAGTAGGTGTGGCTTTGTTGGAGGAAATATGTCACTGTACAGACAGGCTTTGAGGTCTCCTATGCTCAAGTTACACCCATTATGGCACACAGTTTCCTTCTGTTGCCTGAAAATCAAGATGTAGGACTCTTAGCTCCTTCTCCAGCACCTTGTCTGTCTGCATGCTGCCATGATGATAATGAACTAAACCGCTGAACTGTAAGCCAGCTCTAGTTAAATGTTTTCCATTATAAGAGTTGCCATGGTTATGGTGTCTCTTCACAGCATTAGAGACCTAACTGAGAGAGTTGTCTATGCCTCAGTGGATGGCCTCACACCTATGTGCATGTGAGGAACAGTAGACTCAGTGAGCTACTGAAAAGTGGGGGAAGAGGCTGGAGAGATGGCTCAGCAGTTAAGATCACTGACTGATTAATCTTCCAGAAGACCTGGGTTCAATTCCCAGCACCCACATGGTAGCTCACAACCATCTGTAACTCCAGTTCCAGGAGATCTGATGCCCTTTTCTGTCCTCCGAAGACACAGACAGATATGCTAGCAAAACACACACATAAAAATCTTTAAAAGGTCAAACACACACACACAAAAAAAACTTCTTCATATTAATCCTAGTCTGGTAAACTTTTTTCAGCCCTGAACCTTGGGATTGTCTGTAGAGCGAATCTTAAACGGTCTTATTAATTGAAAACACCAGGCCAGGTATTGAGGTAAATTCTGAATGATCAGAGAGACAGAACAAGCCACAGCCAACCTCACCTTGCCAACTCCTCAGCTGATCTTGTTTCCTCAGACTGCAGGCTTCTGAGTCTTCACCCAAATGAATCTCAGCTCCACTCTGCTCAAAGCCTGAAAGCTTAAGAGGCCTTCTAGCTTCTGGTTTCCACACCTTATATACCTTTCTGCTTCCTGTCACTACTTTCTGGGATTAAAGGCATGTGTCTTTCTCAAGCAAAGACATGAGATCTCAGGTGCTGGAATTAAAGGTGTGTGCCACTGGAATTAAAGGTATGTGCCACCATGCCTGGCTGTTTCCAGTGTGGCCTTGAACTCACAGAGATCTGGATGGATCTCTGCCTCGGGAATGCTAGGATTAAAGGCATGTGCTACCACTGCCTAACTTCTATGTTTAATCTAGTGGCTGTTCTGTTCTCTGACCCCAAATAAGTTTTATTAGGGTACACAATATTTTGGGNGACATAATATAATCACCACAATTGTCCTGCAGTGGCATTTTGCTGGCTAGCTGGGAACTCTCCATCAACCCTTGGCTCTTCCTCACTCTGGTGCCTGTGGCAACCTAGTGACCCTGTGAGCTCAGTGAGCCCTTGAAATTTAGCAAGTTCACAAAAGCCCTCCCTCTCCAAGGTCACAGCCGCAGTAAGGACTGCTGAGGGGGACACTCTGGCCTGTAGGCTGCAGAGCTCCAGGGTCCCAGCTCTCATGGCTGTCACCTGTGCAGGCTCTGCTGGTGCAAGAAGTCAATGGTCTGTGAGTCATTTCTGTTTCTTCGAGGAATCCCGGCGAAATCACTGGTTCACCAAGCTGAACTTTGGTGGTGTCTGTCCTTTGCTTTTGTCTGTTGCTTGTCCTGTCTAGGTGAGTAGATGTCTCTCCACATCGTTCCCAAGAATAGTGCCACACAACAAACACTGAATGCTTTCCCTTAGCCCACAGCCATGCGGAGAGGAACAGGTGTCCATGCTTAAGGGAATTTTCCTAGGGGCCTGCTCTGAAAAGATTCCTCCCAGAGTCCTGGGGAAGAGGCTATGTCCGGTGGGGGGGGGGTATCTGAGGGAAAAGAATCTATGTAGACAGTGCTCTTTTGTCCATTGACTTTATTTCTCTAAGACAAAATTCTATCTATACAGCCTCAGTTCCATCCTGACACTCAGTTCCTCTTTGTCCCTTCTTTTTCTGTCCTCTCATAGCCTAATAGTAACTAAGCTCTTATGCTTTCGATCTCATCTTCGTCCTCTGTTCCTACGTCCTCCATCTTTCCTCCCTCTTCTCCTCTCCTGACCTGATACAAATCCACCTACAGTCTGCAGAACTTTTCCTTGCACCAAAAAGCCCTATTGTCCTCTGCAATGCCACTAGGCCTGAAGGCAAGGGATGGTCTGAGCTTCATTTGCACAAGAAACAAAGCTATGCATCTACAGCCTGCCTGTCTCCTAGGCTCTGCAGAGGATCAGCAGTAGATCAGAGAAGCTTAAATGTTTGCCATATGGCCTAGTAGTATAAATGAGCACACAAGAATTTCATAGCAGAAGACAGCAAATATATTAAAAAGCTAAACAATACCAAATATTCCTTGATAAATGGCTTTCTCTAGAAAAATTCCTTGACTTTTCTAGGTATAACTTTAATATACAGCTGAATCTCTATAATGTCCGAGATTATAATGTCTATAATCTCAGGTCTGATGCACATTCTGCCTGACACTTCAACTAAACCTGTCCCTGAGACTTCAGGCCTCCTCAAAGCTGTCTTCCAATTCAGGTGCTCATAAAATGCCAGAAGGCCACCAGAGGGACTACTCTAGCATTTCTCTGGGTGACATTGAGATAGTCAACAAACCTAAGAGGCTCCTCAGCCTGCAGTATCTTCCAGCCTCACTCTCCCCACTCTCTGTGTAGCCCAGGATATTTGGCTGCAGATCCAGGAACACATGCCCCTGGACCCTCCTAAAGGAGACCCCTAACCACAACCCTCAGGCCACACAGCTCACAGAAGGCTCAGGACGCCTTCAGAATGTGGGACCTATGTCCTAAGCATGTCCCTCCTTTTGTGGGACCAGCCCTGAAAGGATCCCCAGATCCTTTGCCCCACATAAGGGACTGAAGGGCACACTTATTCTATTAGATGCCAGGTGGAAGTCCCTGTCCATGTCCCTCATCAAAAAAAAAAGGGCCCCAGAGATAATCAGTCAGAGGACATGCCACCTCAGACTCCAGGCTCCCCTGTCCCTAACATGTGATGATCACCCAATTTTTATTTCTAGTGTGACTCTGAAAGTGGGGGAGCCTTGCAGTGTTGGGTGTCACCTCAACACAACCACCTCACTGCAGTGTCTGTAAGGCCAAGGGGCAAATCTAATTTTTTTCCTGTTTTAGTATGTGTGGGGGGTGCATGTGTGTGTGTCTGTGTGTATGTATGTGTGCATGCATGGGGAGGCCTGAAGGTGTGTCTTAGTTAGGGTTTTCATTGCTGTGAAGAGACATCATGACCATGGCAACTCTTATAAGGAAAACATTTAATTGAGGTGGCTTGCTTACAGTTCAGGGGTTCAGTCCATTATCATCATGGCAGGGAGCAGAGCCCTATGCAGGCAGAGATGGTGCTGGCTACATCTTGATCAGAAGACAACAGGAAATAGACTGAGACGCTGGGTTTTATCTTGAACACAGGAAATCTCAAAGCCCTACCCCACAGTGACACACTCCTCCAACAAGACCACCTCCACTCCAACAAAGCCACCCCACCCCCAATAGTGCCACTCCCTATGATCTTATGGGGGCTGATTACATTCAAACTACCACAGGTTGATTCTGGGAATTACTCTCTGACCCCCCTCCTCCTTGTACTTTGATCTCTAGGTCAACCCAGTGCATCGAGTCTCCTCCCCGGCCAGCTGGCTCTGGTCCTCACATTCACACAGCAACTGCTCTAACCACTGCCTGTCTTCCCAGTTCCTGAAGCATATGTTTCCACCAGAGGCCAGAAGAGGGCATCAGATCCCCCGGAGCTTGGGTGAAAGGCCGCTGTGAGCCTCTGATGTGGGTGCTGGGGACAGAACTTAGACGTCCTGGAAGAGCAGCCACCTTTAGCCAACAAGCCATCCCTCCAGCCATGATCTGGCTCTTTCAGTGCTGCATTTTGTTCCCAGGCTTGTTTTTGAGACAAGTGTCTCTATATAGCCCTGGCTGTCCTGGAACTCACTATGTANACCAGATGGCCTCCAACTCACAGATCCCCCTGCCTCTGCCTCCTGGGTGCTGATATTCAAGGAGTAAGCCACCACGCCCAGCCTCGGATCTGCCAAGAGCTCCNTTGCATCTCACTCTGAAGCCTCAACACTTTAGACCTTTCCAATAGCCCCTTCCTCCTGACAGGCCACTTCTCACTACACCTAGACTCATAATGGTCTCTGTGCTGCTCAGGGATTGGGTGGTCAAGGCCAGTGCTGGAGTGAGCACAGCCCAAGCCTGACTCCATCTCTTCAAATTCACCTGGCCACAAGAGCCCGCTATCTATCTTAAAACCTCCCCCAGGGTAAAAGGCCTTTCAAAGATGTCGGAACAGGCCCCTACTAAGTCCTCCCTCCATGTCTCAATCCACAGCTACAGGACTTGTCACTGTGGAAACATCTGCCCAGAAGTTATTCTATCCCCAGAAGCTGAGCCAACCAGATCCTGGAGTGTCCTGGACATCCCCGTATACCCGTTTCTATCCAGGGAAACCCAGGTGAGAACCACCCAGACACCTGAAGACTCCTGGGAGGAACTGAGAGTCTCTCTTTCCCCTCTGAGTTCCACAGTATAATTTATTTTACAAGCTCTCCACTTCACCCTGCATGTCCTATTTGACCCAAGATGGAGAGCTCGTCTGAGACCTGTCTCTTCAGAGAGACAGCGGAGAATATACCTGGAGCCATAACCCTGTTCCTACTTCTGTAGAAAACGCCAAACGTCAGGCCAATGAAGGCTCAGAGGCAACGGCGGGCGCTTGCTGCTCAGCCTGACAACCTAAGTTCCCTGGGACCCACATGGTGGAAAGAGAACCGACTCCCACTGGTCGCCCCCAGACCTCCGTCTGTTGGCCTTGGCATGTGCACCCCCCACACACACACACACACAAACAAGAAGAAATGAAAAAATGTGAAAGATCTTTGTGCTGGAACGGCCTCAAGACCCCTCGGTTAGCTCTCAGGCAGCACTGGGAGGCTGAGGGTCGCCTGTTTTAAGGCAGCCTGAGTTCCAGACCATGCTGTCAAAGCCCGCCTCGCGCAGAGCAGCCCTCTCAGCAGCCAGTCCCAGCTCGCCAGCAGCACATCCAGAGACTCCTGGTCTCCAAGGACGCCCGGGGGCGGGGGGCGTCAGTCCCCACCCCAGCGTCTTCCTGCGCCTCCCCGGCTCACAGCCTGCCCTCTCCAACAGTCACCTGTGACCTGCGCTGCTGTTCTCTGCAGGGCCTGAAACCTCTCAGGCAAGGGTCCCCCATCCCAACTGGATGGGCGTGGCCCGATAGAGGCGGGTGTGCCAACTTCCTGTGGGCGTGGGCTAGCCATGCGTATAGCTCTAGGAGGTCGCGACTTGCGCATCTCTAGACAGCAGGCCTGAAATTTGGAGTGGTGTGTAGCAACATTGGCTTGGGGGGTGGGGGGTGTTGTGGGAGTGGTTTGACCGTGGTATTAGTGGGTGGGCTTCCTGCAGGCGTGGTTATCCGGCTGGATGTGAGCTTTGCTAGGGCAGGGTGGCCAGCTGGGCGCTCCAGAGAGGGACTGTTCTTCCTCAGGGGGGCTTCCAGGTGATGTGGCCCAAGACAGGTGGGCAGCCTTCTGGGAGAGGAGAGCAGAGCTTCCCTGGCATTCTGGGGGGAGGGGGGCCCAAGGAGGCTGCTCAACACCCTACAACACACATATGTCCCCACAGCTACGACCCAACCCCAAGTGTCAGCAGAGCCAAGGTTGAGAACTCCTATCCGGAGCACACTGTAGGTGCTTAATGGGTGTTGACTGACTGAATGCATACCTGGTGAGGTTCAGCACAGTGACAGGCCATCCTGGGTCTCCTACTGGGTGGAGCTGAAGGGTAGACAGCAGGAGGGACTTGCTGGTGTGCCCGCAGATCTGCTGTGCGCTTCCCTGGAGCTCACCGAGCTCCACTTGGTGATGCCACTTGGTGATGCTGGAGGGTCCCAAGATGTCACGACGCTGTCGCTGCCCTGGGAGCGAAGCCTGAGCGATGCCTCAGCCTGCTCTGAAGCTCGTTAGAATGGGCGGGGCCTCGCGCCAGTGGGCGGGGCGGGGCCAGACCACACCCTCTTGTTGGCAGTCGGGGCTGCGTGCGTCAGTAGGCCATAGGAGCCAGTCATTTGCTATTTATTGGTGGAGGCCTGCACGGGTCACTGATACTTGATATTTTTCAATTTTTAAAAAGATTTATTATCCGGGCGGTGGTGGCGCTCGCCTTTAATCCCAGCACTTGTGAGGCAGAGGCAGGCGGATGGATCTCAGTGAGTTCGAGGCCAGCCTGGTCTACAAAGCGAGTTCCAGGGCAGCAGAACTGTTAGAGAAATCCTGTCTCAAAAAACAAAAAACAAAACAAAAAATTCTTTTTATTTTATGTGTATGTGTTTTGCCTGCTTGTATATTGCGCACGATGTACAATACCTGGTGCCTGCGGAGGTCAGAAGAGGGCGCTAGATTCCCTGGAACGGGAGTCACAGGCAGTTGTGAGCCTCCATGGGGGTGCTGAGAACTGAACCTGGGGCCTCTGCAAAAGCAGCAGGCTCGCTCAGCCGCTGGGTCATCTCTGCAACCACGTTGACGTTATTCATTCTAAGTGTATGAGTGGGGACAGAAGCACTCGGGAGAGTAACCTCCTGTAGCACTGAAAATGTGACAAAGTGTGACAAAGTGGTTCATGAGGCGAAGGCGCCTGGAGCCAAGACTGACCTGAGTTCTGCCCTAGGGGCACACGTGGTGGAATAAGAGAACTGACTCCCAAATGTTGTTCTCTGACCTCCTCGTGGGTGTGACAAGCACATGCCAGCACATACATGCACACACACACACAGCACATGAATTTTTTGTTTTGTTTATTTGTTTTTTCAAGACAGGGTTTCTCTGTGTAGCTTTTGGAGCCTGTCCTGGAACTCGCTGTGTAGACCGGGCTGGCCTCGAACTCACAGAGGCCTGCCTCTGCCTCCCGAGTGCTGGGATTAAAGGCGTGCGCCACCACTGCCCAGCCAAAATTTTAATAAAATTTTAATTCCATTTGATTCACTGTAAGTGCTGAGTTGGTTTTAATTTGGTGAACAAGTGAACTTATTGGGGTGATTATAGAGCCCTGGGGCTCTCAGCTGGGCCACAGAGAACCTGACACCCACGCTTTGAGGTGGACGACCTGATTGAAATCTCAGTGCTGGGATCCCTGACAGCCTTGTGAGGAGGGCCAACAGCTGTGAAACTGAAGGCAGTTCAAGCCCAAGGAATATTCCCCACAGCGTCCCATGACCCTTCTGGTCCTGTCCATGACTCCACAAGTGACAGAGTTCTTATTTTTTTCACTATATGTGCATATGTGGGATTGTGTACACAGGTCAAAGGACAACCTGTGGGAGTCGGTTGTCATTCTTCCACTATGTGGATCTGGGGATTGAACTGGGGTGGTCAGGCTTGGTGGCAAGTCCTTTACCTGCTGAGGCCTACCTTGGAATCTGTTGACTGAATGTACAGCTGTCCATCACTGACACAAATCCTCCAAGGTGAAAAGGTTTGTATTGGCTCCTGGTTGCCATGGTGAAGGGTGTCACAGCTGCTCACCTCACTGTAGGCAGGGAGCAGACAGCCTGATAGCACAAGGGATTGTTTTTTGTTTTTTAAGTTTTTATTTTCTCAAACTCACAGATTCACCTACTTCTCCCTCCCAAGTGCTGGGATTAAAGGCTGCACCACCACTGCCCAGCATAAAATTTATTTTTATTCATTTTATTCATGGGTGTCAGGAGATATGTGCATGTGAATGTAGTGCTTCCAGAGACCAGAAGAGGGCGACACACTCCCCAGGAGCTGGAGTTACAGGGGCCTGACATGGATGGGTCCTTCTAACACTGAGCCGTCCCTCCAGCCCTCTGAAGAGATTTCCAGGGCACTGCCCTAGTGACCTTGGTCCCTACCACTGTTGTCCTCATTAGGCTTCTATTGTTGTGATAAAATACCATGAGCAAAAGCAACTTGAGAGGGAAAGGGGATTTCACTTCACAGATTCCTACACAGGGCAGGAACCTGGAGGCAGGAGCTGATACAGAGGCCATGGAGGGGTGCTGCTTACCCGCTTGCTCCCCATGGCTTGCTGGGCATGCTTTCTTGTACAAGCCAGGACCACCTGCCCAGGGATGGCGCTGCCCACAGTGGTCTGAGCCCTCTCCCTCAATCAGTAATCAAGGAAATGCTCCATAGGTTTGCCCACAAGCCAATCTCAATTTCTCCCTCTTCCTGAATAACTAACTCTAGCTTGTGAAAAAGATAACCAGGACAATTGTCACCTGTCTACTGACTGTCATAGACTGTTGACTCAGCACAGTCATGCAGTGCACCACAGCTGCACGTGCACAGGTTTATCTGTGATGGCCTCTGCTTCCTTGTGGCTATATGCTGCAAGCCGCAAGAAAATGGAATGGAATCCAGCTCCTATCACAAAAGCTACTACTTGGAAAGGTCAAGGACTTTTCCGAAGGTCAAGCCATGACTTAAGAAGTCTTGGTGATATTTTAGCTTTTGTATATATATTAGCTGGTTCCTACAATGATTTTCTTGTATGCTATGTACACTTCCAAGAACTCATAACAGTGTATTTTATCTGAAATATCTATCAAGCATCCAAGGCCAAATGATCTCCGGAATTAAGGTAAATTAGCTCAGACCCTCCTTTCTTATACAGGCTTAGTGGTATTTACACTAACATTATAGACTTCTAACATTTACCTAACCCCCTCTAGGAATGTAGTTTGAGCACATAAATTCCCTTTTCCTGACATATTAACTGATTTTAGCTCTCAGCTGACCTCCTCCTTTACCACTCCCCTTTTGGGTTGTAAAAGAAAGCCTGACAGTCACTGAGGAAAACTCTTCTCNGCCTTTATGACCCTGTAAGANTTCAAGCCTGGTGACCTTGCTTTGACTAGAGCACTGCTATTGCATAGGTATGTAACTGAAAACCTCAGAGACTTAGAGAGGATTTTTGACTGCAGACCGAGAAGAATGANATGGAAGATGAGGAAGAGCCAGATGGGGAAGACAAAGATGGGGCGGAACTAAGATGAGAGAATTGAGATAGAACTTAGAGAGGACAGCAGGTAAATGTAGAGAGAAATCAGGCAAGAACGAAGGTAGGCATGAGAGCAGAACTGAAGCTGTGTAGACAGAATTTTATCCCAGAGGAATAAAGTAGACAGACTAAGAGCTCAGTGCACTTGGATTCTTTTCCCGAAAATAATTCTCATTGTTTGTAGCTTCTCTTCAGGGACCCTGGGAAGAAGATTATTAAGGCTAGTCCATAATAATTTTCGAGAGCTACAGTAGGTCTCAACGCTGGCTACTCTCTCTAGTTCACTGACCCCAGCTCCTGGGATGCCTCTATCTGGGTTTTAAGCCACTACAATCTGGAGCCTAGACTACTAGTTCCTGTCTGGGGACATCAGGTCCTGATTTGTTTCCCAGGTTCCTGGAACCCTGTCTGTCCTGAGGTATGTCTCTGGTGACCTCAGAAAGTTCTCTCCCTGTACTGACACTGAAGTGCTGGGTCAGCCAGGCTGTGGCAAGGCCTGGGAACAGCAAAAGTGTGACAGGTACCATTCAGATGTCCAAGTGGAGGCAGGGCCCACACAGGCCTGCAGAGCAGCAATGGTGAATGCAGAGTCCTCAGTGCACAGGTCCATGGACTCCTCAGCTGTGTCCCTGTGGAACACGGCCCCAGCCAGCGGGGTCTTCAACGGAGACCCTAGAAGGGGGAACGGCAAATGAAAGGGACAAGGGACACGAAGAATGACAGCAAGATAGGATTCTGATCAAGCTGCAAAGTTTATTTTTTCACCAATTGATTATATAGCAGGAGTTTGTGCTTGAGGGCATGGGTCAGGGCGATTAGGTTGCTAGGTAATTAGGTTGCTAGGTAACCTGACTGCCAGATGTTTTCTCGGGAAGGTCAGGATATCGGATGTCCCTGACTGACAAAAAGATAAGGAAGTACCAAGCTGTTTTCGCTTAAAGCACTTAACAAGAATTCTGGAAAAGGAACTTGTTACTCAGGAAACAGGAACTGAAGATTACCTGGGCTAAGATAGCTTAATTATAGCCAGTACAGGTTTTGGCCTCCGGCATCTCCTCCCTTTTTTATTAGTATAATGAGGCGAGCTAGAAGTCACCTTGTAGGTGAGTGGGCGTTAACCAGGGGGCGGAGAACAGTGGCCCAATCCTCCCAAGTTAGCTTGCTGGGGTTTTCCGGTAAGTGGATGTGTTTTTGGGGAGGAGAGGTTTTTAGGTTTTGTTTTTACCTTTGGACATCAACCTCTATGCAATCGGGCATGTTCCTCAGGAGACTCAGAGACGGAATGCATGGTCCTCTCCTTGCAGTGCTTTGCCTTGCACCCCTTGCCAGTGCCCATGTCTGCCAGGGGCAGACGCACACATCTCTGAGTTTTATGTGGCTCCCACAGGAGGCTCATCCTCAAGGGGCTCAGCCATGCCCGGATCGGCTAGGTCGAGCCGATGATAGTGGACTTGTAAGGGTCGGCGGCCAGGGAGTCCACCTGCTGGCAAATAAATCTAGTGAGCCTGTTAAGAGCCCACGGTCCAAAAGCCATCAATAACAGGAATCCTATAAAAGGGGCCCAAATAGGAAGATAGGAGGGTAGTGACCCAGGGGGAGGTAGAGAACCAATTCTTAAGCCATCCCTCTTCCTCCTCTCTCTTTTT
>LZPO01116606.1:1134981-1150701 GCA_001675575.1 Neotoma lepida | reverse complement strand
TGCACTAAATGTTAAGAGTCCACAGAACATCCCACAAAACAAAGACCACCACTCACATATGCAAACAGCAAAAGTGTTGCTTATTCTGGCATCATGGGGTCTGCCAGCCAGGCAACAAAATGTCTGCAACCCCAAATGGAGCTCACAGGCTCCCTTTGGCAGCCAGAAGGGATGAGGTCATCCTGAACATGACTGGCTGGGGCTCCTCTCCCTGCTTTAACAGGGTATAGAAACCAAAACTGAAACTAACTTAAACCTCAGGCCTAGTGGAGGATGGGGCCAGGAGAAGCCTAGAAATGGTGCTGCTGTGACCCTCAAGACAGGGCTGCACTGTGTAGTCCATGCTGACCTTGAACTCAGAGATCTGCCTGCCTTTACCTTCCAAGTGCCAGAATTAAAGAGGTGTTCCACTGTGGTAGTTAAAATGTTTAGAGTTGCTGTGGTCATGGTGTCTGTAAGTGTTACCACAGCTCAGATGGAAAAGTATTCTGGCACTTGGGAGGTAAGAAATACTAAGTGTTACAGCTTGGATGCAAAAGTATTCTGGCACTCGGGAGTCAAGGAATACCACAGGTCACAACAGGCACAGCAGCTTACAAGGAAAGGCTTCCCCAGTGTAACAGCTCTGCTCCGGCAGAGGAGGGTTCCCAGCCAAGTTGTTACAGTTCTGCTCTGGTCCCCCAGAGTGTAACAACTCTGCTCCACTAGGGGAAGGTTTCCCCAGGGAAAGTGTTACAGCCTTACTCCGCTCTGCCCAGGCTCCTTCTCTGCTCCGGCAAAAGAAGGTCTCACCCAAACCTCATTCAAGAGATTTATTGGGAGGGAAGAATCCAGGAGAGCAGCTGCCTCTGCCAGGGTGGAAAAAGGCGGCAGCAAACTGAACAGATACAGGTCCTATAGGGGGCTTCTTAGGGGCAGAGTTTTTCCAGGGAGACTTTCAGAGTGGCAATCAGTCAGATTTCAGTCCTTGAGCTCAGATTAGCTAGATTTCATGCTCAGGGATTGGTTGGTTTTCTGCTCAAGGATTGGTTTGTTTTCCTGCTAAGGGATTGGCTGGTTTTCTGCTTAGTTGGTAAGGGGCAAATTTGCTCAGGTTTCAGGGCCAAAGTGTGTTTCTTTCACTGGCTCTTTTTGGCTTTGGGGCTCTGGTTTCAGGGCCAGGGCATATTTCTTTTGCTGGCTCTAATTCTAGGGCCAAAGTGTGTTTCTTTGGCACCGGTTTCAGGATCAGGGTGTATTTCTTGGGTTCTGGGCTCAGGGCTAAAGTGTTTCTTTCACTGGCTCGGGTCTTAGGGTCAGGGTGGGTTTCTTTGGCTGGCCCTTTTTACCCTACAGTGTCTCTTCACAGCAATAAAAAACCCTAAGACAGTCATCAAGCCCAGCAATTTTTATTTTTAATTGTATGTCTGTGCACAACTGCAGTTGCTTGTGGAGGTCAGAAGAGGATGTCAGATCCCCTGGAGATGGAGTTACAGATGTCAGTGAGCCCCCATGTGCATGCTGAGAAGCCAACCTAGGTTCTCTGCAAGAGCAGCCAGTGCTCTTAACCTCAGAGCCATCCCCGCAGCCCACAGAACAGATTTTTTTTTTCCTTCTTGGTTTTTAAGACAGGGTGTCTCTATAGACCAGATTGGTCTCAAACTCACAGAGATCCGACTGCCTCTGCCTCCCGAGTGCTGGGACTAAAAGTGTGTGCCACTGCCTCCTGGCTCAACAGAGCAGACTCTTAAAGAAGAGTTATCTAGATCAGGGTGGCCTTGATTGTTCATTGCCCCGGCCCCCTCTGGGCAGCACTTCACCTACGCTGAGGCCTGAATTATGTAAGAGTGAAGGAAACTCACTCAGGATGAACAAGCCAGCAGCATGAACCACCCCACCTTCTCTCTGTCCCCAAGGTTTCTGCTTTGATTTCTCTGAAACCACAGACTGTAACTTTATAACCGTTCCCCTCACATGCTTTTCCCCACAGCAGCAGGCAGACTAGGGTACTTCCTCTCTGCTTGCTTCCCCAGGATGACAAGACCTGGTGATGTGGTGGAATGCTCTAACTTCTGTTCCCCCAACACACTCATTTCCCTCCCACCTTGGGAGCTCACTACCTGTCCAGCAGAATGGATCAAAGTTCACCCACACCTGGAGAGGGAGATGCAGAATTGCAAACACATGCATGTGCACATACACACAGGACAACACACACACATCACACAGACATACACACAGGACAACACACACACACACAATGAAGGGAGAGCTGGGGCTGTCAGACACTGCTGCAGGTCACATGCTCAGTCCTGAGGCTGCAGCTGTCACTGTTCCCATCCAGGAAGAAAAGCAGGGTGCTGCAGCAGCTGCATCCCAAACACTGGTACCCCAAGCCAAGGTACCACTTCAAAGTGCATTCCTTCTGCAGGACATCTGAACCCCTAGCCAGGGTAGCCCCAAGCTCACAGAAAGCTCCAAATACAAAAGGATGAGGCCCACTGGAGACTGTCCCCAATTGCATGTGAAACAATGAGGCAGGAGAGGGAAACTTCGCACCACAGGCTCTAAGGGAACCGAATGTGACAGGCTGGGACCTGCACCCACAGCCTGGAGATAGCGTAACAGCTTTCTTTGCTCTGAGTCATAACTGAAAGTGACTGTAAACACACTGTACAGCTGAGCCTGGCTTTGAACTCCTGACAATCCTGCCAGGATTGTGGGCCTGCTCCACCAGTGCAAGCTATCCAAAACCTTTTCTAAGGAAGCCGCTGAGCAGAGATGGCCAGCACCTTGTCTAAGGACACCAAACCACACGCCCAATGTCTTGTTGTATTGAGATCGAGTTCCACTGGGCAACTCAGGGAGACCAGGCACACACCTATCACAATATCCCTCTTTCCTTTTCCCTCTTCTGACCCCCACCCCTGTACCCCCAAAGTCATGCTAGCTCGGCCAGCACTCAGACGTCCCAGGCTCTCAGGGCTCTAAACCCTGGCTAACGGTCGAGTCTCCTTTGGCCACCTCCACAGTGATGTTAAGAATCTTGAGCTGCTGAATCCTACATGTTACAGTACCAATCTGCCAGGCAAGATGCGCCCACTAGTGTAATAGTGACATGAAAGTCAAGGGCCTGGGAGTTGAGGCCTGCTCTCAAAAGGTAATTCACATCTGGTACTATAAATGTGGCCCAAGCCCTGCTTAGGCCCGGGTGTGGATGCTACTGCTGTTGTTTTCCTAACTGGTCCTGCCGTGCCATCAAGTTCCCTCTAAACATTTATGATTATGTCCACAGACTGTGCTGCTTTCAGCACTGGTCAGAGAAAACTCCTTTTGCTGCGGGTAGTAGTGTGCTGTGAAATATTTGTTTAACTAGGCCAAGATGTGTTACATTTGTTTATGCTGCATTTGTTTAACTATGTAAAGATGTGTCGCATTTGTGTTAATTACGTAAAATTAACCTGGGCTCAAAAAAAAAAAGAATCTGAGCTGGAGCCAGGCATGGTGGCACACATCTTTAATCACAGCACTCCAGAGGCAGAAGCAGGCAGAACTCTATGAGTTCGAGACCAGCCTGGTCTACAGAATGAGTTTTAGGACAGCCAGGGCTACACAGAGAAACCCTGTCTCAAAAAAAGCAAAACAAAAACAAAAACAGAAAAAACAAAAACAGATTTTGAGCTGGGAACCTGGTTCCTGGCCCACAACTAGCCCTCAGCACCTGAGTGAACCAGAAGGGTTGCCATTTTGAAGCTCCAGGTTGAAGCAGCAGTCAGGGGTATGGAGAGTCTGGGGGGCGTGGCTTCTGGAGGGTGTGGTCCTTGATTTGTCCTTGATTGAATCCCAGTCCAAGTGAACAGGGCTGCCACAGGTCCACAGCTTCCAGGGGAATATGGTTTCTAGGCAACAAGCCTTGATGTGGCTTAGTTTAAGTGGGTATGGCTTATGGATGGGTGTGGCCTCTGCCAGGGCAGGGTGCTGGGTGCTCCAGAGGACTGTTCTCCCTCAGGGGGGCTTCCAAGTGATGTGGCCCAAGACAGGTGGGCAGCCTTCTGGGAGAGGAGAGCAGAGCTTCCCTGGCACTCTGAGGGGGAGGGAGGTCCAAGGAGGCTGCTCAACACCCTACAACACACATATGTCCCCACAGCTACGACCCAACCCCAAGTGTCAGCAGAGCCAAGGTTGAGAAGTCCTACCCTGGGCATACTGTAGGTGCTTAATGGGTGTTGACTGAGTGAATGCATACCTGGTGAGGTTCCAGCAAGGTGACAGGCCATCCTGGGTCTCCTACTGGGTGGAGCTGAAGGGTAGACAGCAGGAGGGACTTGCTGGTGTGCCCGCAGATCTGCTGTGCGCTTCCCTGGAGCTCACCGAGCTCCACTTGGTGATGGAGAAGGGCGAGGACCAGGTAGGCAGGCCACATCCTCATGCTGGCTGGATGCTTGGATGGCAAGGGGCTAGACACAGCACAGGGCTGTAGAGGGGTAGGGAAGTCCTGGGAACACCATACACACACACCTCTTATACACATCTAGATGTGTATAAGAGACAGCATCACACACACATCACACAGACACCCCTCACACACAGACACACACACACACACACACACACACACACACACACACACACACACTATGCCTTTGGAGCCAGAGCTGGGGACATGGTCTGGGACCTGCCCCTGGGATGCTCAAACACCCCGAAGGCTCGGGCTTCACGGTCATGTCCTCAGCACTTAGCCTCGGGCCTGGATGTCCTGAGGCCTCAGCTCTCGTTCCCCCTCAGCCAGGAACACTAGCAGAGCTCGATGTAGCAGGTGCACCCCCAAACGCCGCCGTTGCATGAGTGGCCAATAGGCAACCTCTCCATAGTAGTGGCCCTGTTTCTGGTTGGTCAGTGTCTGGATCCCTGGACAGATTATAGGAGAAGTCACAGGAGCGGCCTCCACCCCACCATAACAAACAGTACAGAATACACACACACACACACACACACACACACACACACACACACACACACACACACATACACACGTGCTAGGTACACACTTGGTGCTCAGTAATTGTCCACTGTGTAAATGAATAAATGAATGAACAGGAAGGACGTGGTGAGGGAATTCAGAGCTCAAATACTTTTCATGTGACCTCAGCCCTAGAAGCCAGACCCTACCTAGGGCATCCAACAGACAGGCCTCCCGTGTGTACGCCTCCATGGCCACCACATGCTGGAAGCAGTGTAGGGAGATGACGCCTCGGCCACTGTCCCAGATATCTAAGATTCGGCAAACCTTGGGACAGGCCTGGGGGGGTGGAATCAGGGGTTGGGTTCTAAGCCATCTGCCCTTCGACTGTCTGAAGGCTGGCTAACCCTGCCCACCTCTGCCCCTTGAACCCACCTTTTTCCCTGGCCGCTCACGGTAGCCAAGGGCTTCCCAGAGGTGGGCATCTGGCCGGGTACGGGTCCCCTTGCCCACATAGAAGATGGCTCGCACGAAACATTGCAGACACTCGGCCAGTGTGAGGGAGGAGGCTCGGGTAGGCAGGCCCTGCGTCTGCCTGGGGTACAGAGGGGCTCAGAGGGTGAAAGAGCCTGCTGCCAGCCCTGACGACCTGAGCTCCATCCCTGGGGCCCACATGATGGAAGGAGAGAATCAATTCCCACAAGTTGCCCTCTGACCTCCACATGTGCGTGTGCAACCATGCACAGACAGACACAAAGGGGGTGGGGTAGGGGACTGCTCAGAGAGGGAAACATGACCACTGTCCCCAGAGCCATGGGGCCATTTGAACCCACATCCAGGGGCCCCTATTTTATAAGCCATGAAATGGGTACTCACAGCCGGAACCGACTCCGGCGATTAACAGAGATGCCTAGTCCCTTCCCTAGGGACACACAGCAAATCAAAAACAAGTCCCCACCATCTGTTGGGGTTTGTTTGTTTAGATGTTTTGAGACAACCCAGGCCTGGAGCTCAGTCCACCCCCTCATTCTCATGAAGGCAGAAGCCATGAGCAAGGAACTACCCTTCCCCACCTCTGCCCAGCCAGGCCATTGCTCTGCAGAAACATGCTCTAACCCCAAGCCCCAGCTCTTCTGTCTCCATCATACCTGGGGTCGAGAAGAAAATATGTAAAGCTGGACTTTGTAACGCCTTCCCGCCACCTCTTTGCGGGATCCAGCTGCTGAAAGTGCTGAGTCAGGGCAGCCTCATCCGCCTGGCAGTCAGGGATGTGGCCTGTCCTCAGGGCCTCGGCCAGTTCTGGACTGTGCCCTGAACAGTTTGGGAGGGAAAACCGAGTCAGGACAGAGGACAGCTGGTGAGGGCGGTGGGGCTGACAGCCAGGTCTCAGGATTCCAGGAGTGTGGCCAGACTCCCGGTATTGCCGAGGGACTCACCCGGGCTAGCCTGGGCTTCCTGCAGCCGACGCAGGTAGTGTCCTCGGGTGAAAGGAGTGACCGGGCCAGGACTGTAGCCTAGCGCGCGCAGGGCCTGGAGCAGCTGCAGGTCCGACATGGGGGGCACCGGGCCATGTGGGTGCAAAGCCCCCGGATCCCCGTCACCAGGCAGGGAGGGGACGTTGGTGGCCTCTGTGGTCAAAGTCAGGGCCTGCAGCTGGCAGCTTGGTGCCCCGTCCCCAGCCACCTTGGCCTCGCAGGACAGCCACGGGCTGCCCGCAGGCCCCGGTGACCCCACAGGGAGCCGGGGCTGCAGAGAGTCCTCCAAGGCGGTGACGAAGGAGGCATCGCTGGTGCAGTCTGGGCTCCCAGTAGCCTCGGGACTCTGGGGCTCCACCACCACCTCCCGGGCAGCCGCCAGCTCAGCCCTGCACCTGTGCTGCTCCGAGTCAGGTGACATACCCGGAGGTGTAGAGATGCCAGGACACCGCGCAAAGACACGTCCTCGGCACACGGCGGATTCAAGGCCAGCTGGGGCTACAGGAAACTTCTCTAAATATATAGATAAACATATATANAGAGAGAGATAGTTGATAACTAACCAGACAGATAAACAGATACGACGATACCGACATGATAGATGGCTAGACAGGTGTAGATGATTGATGGTCGGTGATAGATGATAGACAACAGGTAGGTAATGTGACAGTGACTGACAGATGACAGATGAGCATATGGCCCGGCAACACGGTGCACAGGTTCCTCGCACCCCCCTCAGCTCTGCTCACTGGTGGGCCTCGGGGTCTCCTCTTGGGTTCGGGTGGGCGTGTCCAGGTCCTGCAGCACGCGTGCGCAGTTGTGATGGCCTTGCTGCCTCGCCCAGTCCAGGGCCCGGAGCCCGTCCTGCGTAGACACCGTCAGCAGAGGGCGCCCGCGGCCCGCCCTCCCAANGCCCTGTGCGCCTGCGCTGGGGTCCTGACCTGGTCTCTCAGCGTGGGGTCGCCCCCTTGGCTCAGCAGCAGCTCCAGGGCGCCACGACAGCCCCACGCGGCGGCCACGTGCACCGGCGTCAGCGCCTCAGCGGACCTGAGACCCCGGGAGAGAGAGGAGGGGTGTCCGGCGGAGCTTCCTTTTCTGGGCAGTCTCGTGTAACCCAGGCTAGCCTTGAACTCTTTGCTCCTTCTGCCTCACCCTCCTGTGCTGGGATGACGGTGCCCACTACCATAGGGGTGAGGAGGAAACTGATACTCTAACTCACGGTCTTCCTCCTGCCTCACCCCCCGGAGTGCCGGAATAACTGTGCCACACCTCGTCCCGATATCTCCATCTCCTAGATCTGACGCCTGGGACCCGGGAGCCTGACGCCCAGCGCCGCAGAGTCCCCAAGTCACACCCACCGCCCCAGGGTGCCCCGGGCCGCGCCTCACCGAGCATTGGGGTTCGCGCCCCGGCGCAGCAGGATCCGGAGGCAATACAAGGCGCGCGGGTGGCGCGCTCGGGCCGCCAGGTGCACCGCCGCCGCGCCATCCTCCAGCACCAGGCTGGGGTCCGCCCCGAGGCGCAGCAGCTCCTCCACAGCCCTGCGGCAGACGGTGACATTAGACTCCAACCCTCCTGGCCGCCCGGGGAGCAGAAGGCCGGGGGGACCCCCCACCCGGCTCTCACCGCGGCTCCGCCTCGCGTAGCGCCGCCAGCAGTCGCCGGGCCGCATCGGCCATATCCTGGCGGAGTCACCGCCCTCTGCATTCAAATTCACGCGGCAACCTCTGCGCACGCGCAGCCCCGCCCCTCGGCTCCCAGCTCTGCCTCTGGTCCCACCGCGGCGACGCCCTAGGTGGACAGGCGGGGCCTGGAGCCGCTGACAAAGACAGAGGGGTGTGCTGTATGTAGTCCCTCAAACCGCTGGGGCTGGCGGAGGGGGGNTCCCACGCCGGGATTTGGAAAGCTGAGTCAGGAGGATTACCGCGAATTCCAGAGGAACTTGGGATAAAAAGCCGGGCATCTCTTTAACAAAACAAAAACAAACTACTGGATGTCCTAGACTTTGCCCAAGCTGTCCTGGATCTTAGCGCCATCCTCCTGCCTCAGACTGTCGAGTGCTGGGATCCCACTCTTGAGGAACAGCATCGCGCATTTTCAATCCAGCAGAGCTGGCTGTCAGTTGTTTCGTGAGGAAGGGCTTCGTGAGGCCCAGTGAGATGGCTCAGCGGGTAAAGGTGCTTGCTGCCAAGCCTGATGACCCGAGTTCGATCCCCAGGACCCACATGTTGGAAAGCGAGAGCAGACTGACATCTACACGTNTGTCTTGGCCGTGTGCCAGCACGAATGTGCTCGTGCGCACACACTAATTAAATACGTTTTTCTAAAGAGCTGTATTTTCCTTATTTGCAAATGGGAGGACAGGGCTCAACACTAAGTGTCCAATAAATGCATGGGCCAGAAACAGTTAATCAAGCTGACCTAGTTTTGAAAATTAAGTNCATGGGTGTTTTGCCTGCATGTCTGTCTGTGTACCAAGTGTACCTGATGCCCAGAGAAAAAAAGAGCACCAGACCCTCTGGAACTGGAATTGTGACCCCGCACGTGCAAATCAAACCCAGGTCCTCTTCAAGCACAGCCAGGGCTCTGAACGGCTGAGCCATCACCAGGCCCCATCTATTTTTTGTCCATATTCCTTTTGAGTCAATGCTTCCTTAGGTGGCCCCTGCTGACCTAGAGCTGGCCATCCTCCTGCCTCAGCCTCCCACATCCAAGTGAGCCCGACTCCCACCCACTGCCATTTTGTTTTCTATGAATGGAGAAGGTGGAGTGGACGAACCTCTCTGGCGTGACAAGAGAAGTGAGAGGGACTCTGGGTTTGCCTTCTTCTTCTGAGGCACCCACCGTGTGTCCCCATCCTGGAACCCTGGGCTGTGATTGCTCATGGTGAGGCCACATGGCTAAACAGGTTCAAGAAGGTCAGGGTACTGGGCCAGCACTACAGCTCAGTTTGGGATAGTGGGATGATAGGTTGTCACCCCAACCCACTTTCCACTTGGGAGCCGGCACCCTTGGGTGTCTAGGACCCCAAAAGTAAACACTTCCTGTGGGAGCCACATCACTCTCACCTGCAATAGATCTTTCCTGTCTCTGGAGGACTTCCTGGAGGAAAGGATATTGGGTGGGTTCTGTAGGGTGAAGAGGAGTTTGCAAAGTGCAGTTAACACCAGCCCGAGGGAGCACACAGCCCGGTCACAATAGCTGTGGGTCAGATGGACCAGGCTGGGCCCAAAGTCATGCACAAGACTGCTCTGTCAGCACACCCAGTACAGCTGAGCCCAAAGCCATTCAGGACTGCTCCGTTCAGCACCTGTTTTCTGTCTCAGTGAACCTAAAATGACCAGAGCGCAGGCTCAGAAGCCTCGGATTTTTATTCTGGTGACAAACTGTCCCAGGAAGAATGAATTTACAACGGACACAGTGGGTGCACAGAGCTCCTGAGTGGTGCAGAAATATCACGGGTCACACGGTGGCTTCACCCTCGCCAGCCTCCTCGTCCTCCAGCAGGCTGTAGCTTGCGTGCGTCTGGCAGGGCCTCTGCAGCGGATGGGCCAGCAGCTTGGCCATGCAGTTGTGCAACTCGAGGGCAGGCCCAGTCAGCGCCACCTCATACTTGTAGCTAGTGCCCTTGGTGTCCAGGCTGCCCATGAAGGAGAACATGTCCTGCCGGGGCCAGTGAGAGGCTGTTCAGGGTTGGCATTAGCCCTCAGAGGCCCTCCCTGTCCCTGGAGGCCTTCCTAGAGGAAGGGGCATCTAGAGTGGGTTCTGGGGGGTGAAGAGGAGTTGGCCAGGCCAGAAACTATTAATGCAGCCAGCAAACATTCCCTGACATCCACCCAGCACCAGGACCTGAGCTTTCATTCCGGGTTAGGGTTAGGGTTAGGGTGGGGCTGGGAGTCGGTTCAGTGCATGAAGTGCCTGCTGTGCACTTGGACCAAGTTCAAAACCGGAGAACCCATGGAAAGCTAAACGCAGCAGGACATAGCCTTAATCCCTTAATGGCAGTGCACGCCCTCTGCAGGGTGGGAGGATCCAGAACTCCAGCCAGCCCGGGGTGGCCACAGTCACGGTGGCCACAGTGACAACAAGAGACTCCACTTCAAACCAGAGGGGAGGGCGTGAAAGGCTCCCCACAGGACTTTTCACGTGTTTTCTCTCTCCTCAAACAAGGCCTCACACTCTAGCCCAGGTTAGCCTCCTGTGTGTATCAGTTTCTTCAGAGATAGAAACATCCCACCTGCAGGGAAGCTCCTTAAGCAGGAACGTAAACAACTACGGACTCACTAGGCCCCTCCCTGCACAGTACAGAAAGTCTCTCTGAGACCAGCTACCTGCAAGAGGTTTAGACCAGAGTCCTTGGAAGGGACACTCTCCAGCCTGCAGGCTGTGCAGTGTGCTCCAGGTTCCCAGCTCTGTGAGCTGTCACCCACGATGGGTGGGCTTTGGTGATGCCACTGTCTGAGTCATTTCTGCTCTTGTATGTGACCCCTCACCCTATTTTTGTAAATAACCGAAATAAATTCACTGGCTCATCAAGCTGGACTTCGCGGTGTCTGTTGTACTTTGGTGTGCCGTGGGCTCCTCTCAGGATTGAGTGTTGTGTCTCTCCAGGAAAAGTCTTGTCACATAACAAACATCCCATCATGTTACAACCCCTGCCTCAGCCTTTAAGGTACTTCACTCACAGGTAGAGNGGCAGTTAAAGGTGTTCATATGTGCAAGTGTGCGCATGGGTGTATGTGTGCATGGATGTATGTGCATGTGTGTGCACACATGTGCGCACGTGTGTGCATGAGTAGTTGTGTGTGTGTATGTGTGTGTCTGTATGTCTGTGTGCACTGAGTGCAGTTGTGTGGAGGTCAGAGTATAATCTTCGTGAGTCAGTGCTCCCACCATGTTGGTCCCGGTATTGAACTCGGGTCCTCATGCTTGCCTGCAAGTGCCTTTACCTGACCCACCTCACAGTCTGTAACCTGAAGTTCACAGTCGTTAGAGGCCATCACAGTCACAGAAGGCAGGTGAGGCAGCAGTGAGCCAGGAGATGTTGAGAGGGGAGGGCCTTCTGGCAGAGGGTAAAGTCAGGAGGAGTAGGGAGCTAGGGATGGTGCTGCTAAGGCCACAGCCTCCCAAGCCAGTCACCACCAGCTCAAAGTGGAAATGCAGGGCAGTTGTTGAATGACTGAATAACCGGCCAAACAGCAGGGAGGGGCAGGCCNAAGTCAGATGGCCTGAAACACCCCTCCATCCTCCATGGTGACATCTCACCTTCCACCTCATCTCGTCCTCCTTCTCCTCGGTGCCATTGTGGATGTAAACAATGTCGAAGAAGAAGTAAGGACATTGGAACATCTTCTGCAGTGGATGAGAGGGAGGGTGAGTGGGTGCCCACCCTGGCCTCTGCAGTCCCAGGGGTCCCCTCTGGTGTCTAACCACTGCTCTCTCCTCCCTACAGGCTTACCTTCATGGGCTCAGTCAGGGAGAACTGGGGCTGGCAGGGCGGGCGGCTGTAGACCAGGATGGTGCGCACGACGTAGGGGGGTGGGATGGTTTGCACGTTCTCTGTGACTGGCAGCTCGGTCTTCTGCTGGCTACGNGCCTACCAGCCTGGGCCTGAACCCCTCCCCTCACAGCTGAATCCCACAGGCCACAATCCTAGTGGCCCTGCATGTTAAATGCAAAGCCAGGGCCAGGAAGACAGCTCTGGGGCTTGAGGCGCCTGCAGCCAAGCCGGAGGACCTGAGTTTGATGCGCAGGCCCCACAAGGTAGAAGCAGAGAAGGGATTCTCACAAGTGGCCCCTGACCTCCACACAAGCACGGTGGCACATGTGCTTGCAGACAAAATAAACACATAATGAAAAATGTATAAGACTTCTTTAAAAGCATTCTCAAAGGAAAAACAAATGCAAGCTCCACCACTGGACACAGGGTCTTATCCTGTAGCCCCACCCACCGGACAGCCTTAAGCGGAAGTCTGTCTGCACCTTGCCGGGGAAGGAACCCAAGGGCATGCCCCACTCTGGATGAGCACTCACATGAGACTGAAGAGGCCTTCCAGATCTGGAGGGACGCTAAGGACAAGGTGCCAGCTCGGAGGCAGGGGGCTTCCCTGACCTGGATCCTAGGAAATGACAGGTACCCCTGGGAGGCAGGCAATGTGACCCCTGGAGAAAGGCAATGACCCTGGAGGCAGGCTGTGTGACCCCTGGGGATAGGCAGTATGACCTCTGGGGTAGGCTGTATGTCCCCACCCAGCACAGCACTTCTCTGAACCTGCTTCCTCTCTTACACATTATAAAGTGGGTGCTGACCTTNNNCCNCTGCAGACCCTCCAGGACTTCCCTGTCATGTCCTGTCTCCACTGCAGACCCTCCAGGACTTCCCTGTCATGCCCTATCTCTAGGACGGCCAGAGCTACACAGAGAAGCCCTGTCTTGAAAAATCAAAAAAGAAAAATAGCCAGCTTTCTGTTATTGCCCCCCCCCTTTTTTCTGCTGATTTTGTGGTTTCGAAACAGAGCCTAGATTTGTAGGCAAGGTTGGCCTGTAACTTGNAATTCTCATGCCTCAGCTTCCTGAGTGCTGGGTACACTCCCGCATTCCAACACCTTGCTCTGTGTTGGGTCTTGAATGTACCTCCTAGAATGTCATACATGAAATATTGTATTTGTGATCTCACTGGACAAAATCCCTGAGTTTTGCTGGGGCTGGGGTTCAGATGCTAGAGTGCTTGTAGCTCAGTTGCTAGGGCAGGTGCTTAGACTTCATGTAGCTGGAGGCTCCTCTCCACACACTGTCAGCACAGCACTGGGGAGGCAGAGGCAGGTGGATCTCAGTGAGTTTGAGGTCAGCCTGATCTACAGAGTGAGTTCCAGGGCAGCCTGGCATAATGAGACCCTGTCTCAATATATAAATATTTAAAAATAAAGAATTAGGGGCATGGTTCTCACCCACTGTCATTCTACTCTCAGGACGCTGAGGCAGGAGGATCACGGATTCAGCCTGGGCTATACAGAAGATCCTGTGTCAAATACCAACAACTATGGAAAAGTACTGATTGCAGATTCTGGATTTTTTTGGATTCTGGATGTTCAACCTGGGCTCTGTGTTGGAGGGACCCCACAATACTACCGAGCCCCCATCACAGCAGTACTGATCTGGGGCCACCATGACAAGGATACTGAACATGGAGCAGGACGCTGTCTCCAAGTCGTACAGGCAGCTGCAGAGCTCACGTGGATCAGAGGTCAGGCCAGACAGCTGCAGGGAAGGCAGAGCCTCAGTGCTGGGTCTCCCGGTCCTGAGGTCTCCCAGAGTCCCTGTCCACCCCCAGCCTCACCCAAGCGGAGTCGTCATTCACCACGACCAAGGCAAACTCATGGCTCTTGTCGATCTTGTGCTTCGTGCGCACAAACATCTCAACCATCTTCTGAGACACATTCAGGGCATTCGTCCAGGAGCTGAAAGAGGTGGGGTGACAGCAACAGGGTACAGACAGCCATGTGTGACAGCCAGTCTTGGTTGTCAACTTGACTACATCTGGAATTAATTTAAACCCAAATGACTATTCACACCTGTGTGAAACTTTTTAAAATTAAATCGTTTGAAGTGGGAAGACCACTTCCCACGCAGGTCTTCCAATGTGGGAAGAGCCACCTGCAATCTGGGCCACACCCTCTGCTGGCAGCTGATGTAAAGGACACGGAAGAAGGGACCGTTGGCTTTGCCTGCTTGCTCTACCTCTCCTTAGCAAGTCCATTCCTTCACTGTCATTAGAGCCTACTTCTTCAGGATTCTGGTGTTACCAAAGACCAGCTGAGACATCCAGCCTCGTGGACTGGATTCTGGGACCTTCCATTGGTACACAGCCATTGATGGAGAAGCTGGACCACAGCCTGTGAACCAGTCTAATAAATCCCATATATATACGTGTGTGTGTGTATGATTTTATATATATATATATATATGTCTATGTATATATACACAGATTCACTCTATCAGTTTAGTTCTTCTAGAAAACCCTGACTTATACACCAAGTTAGCTTCAAACTCACCATGTAGGGCAGACTAGCCTCAAACCTGCTGAGGAACCCAAACTGGCATCCAAATTACTGCAGTGCCCAGGTGGACTTTGAACTCCTGATCCCTCCATCTCCACCTCCTAGTGCTGGGATGGCAGGTGCATGCCACCGGCTCCTGTAGCCTTATTCTTATCCCTTACAGGGCCCTGAGGCTACTCCAGATGTGACACCTGATACCCCAACTGCTGAGGGCACACAGAGCTCAACTGCTTCTATGAGACCTGACAGTGGCCTGCCCCATCAACCTGAGGCACCCCCCAGGGTCACGTGGCTCCTAAGAATGTCACACATATGGACAGAAGCCTAGAAGGCCACAGACCTGGAACTGCGTCATGGACACCTGGATCCTACTGGGTAGAACAAGGACCCTATGAATTCTGAGCTGCCCATGGCCAAGCCCAACGCTACCATACCCATTAATGGACTCCAGTTTTGGCACAGACATCTCCTCCGAAAGATCCAAACAGATGATCTGAAACACAGACAGAAGACAGGGAGTGCAAGACCAAACCAGACAGAGCTAGGGCAGCTAGGGTGGGACCCAGGCTGCAGTGCCCAAGAGGTGCCCAGGGGGTGGCTCAGGGATCGAGCCCCTGCCTAGGATCTCCCAGTGAGGGGCTAGGACACATGTGGAGATCCAGGTGCCAAAAAGTTAAAAAATGAAAAAAACAAGAATCTAAATTCAGTGATGTTTAAGCCACCAAGTGTGTGTTGCTCATGGAACAACTCAGAGAATCTCACAAGGCAGGAGTGTCCTGTCTGAGGACCCCCATCCACCGCATCCTCAGCCAAGACATACCACCTTCTCTGGGCAGTTGACCCGTGGTGTTCGGATCTGGACCTCAGGTGCTGGTGCTGGTACCTGCCAGGGCTTGGGCCCGGCTCCTGGGACACTGGCTGCCCCATCATCTGCACTGGCCGCCTCACCCTCGCCCTCACTGCGGCTGCCCACATTGGCCTGAGCTCCCAGGGCCCGGTCCTCGGCCCCCTCAGGGTTGGAGCGAGTGTGAGGCCTGGGCTCAAGTGTCGGCTCCTCCCCTTCCTCCTCCTCTTCTTCCTCCTCCTCAGTGGGGCTGTTGGCCTCAGCCACCTCCATGGCTCCCGGGTGCTTGGATGGAGAGGGGACGGCGGAAGCCAGGATCCTGCAAAGAGTTTTTAAAAGCAATTGGGCCGGGAAGTGGTGGCGCATGCCTTTAATCTCAGCACTCGAGGCCAGCCCGGGCTACCG
>LZPO01116606.1:1090565-1131001 GCA_001675575.1 Neotoma lepida | reverse complement strand
GCACTACACACACACACCTAATAATCCTGTCTTAGGGTTTCTATTGCTGTGATAAAACACCACAACTGAAAGCAACTGGGGAGGAAAGGGTTTTTTTCATCTTAAAACTCTCAGGCCACACTGCCTCACTGAGGGAATCCAAGGCAGGAACCTGGAGACAGGAGCTGATGAAGAGGCCACGAAGGATGCTTCCCCTGGCTTGTTCAGCCTTCTTTCTTATAGAACTCAGGGCCACCAGCCCAGGGATGTCACCGCCCATAGTGAGCTGGGCCCTCCCACATCAATCATCAATCACGAAAACGTCCACAGGTCCATCTAGGGAAGCGTTTTCTCAACTGTGGTTTCCTCCTCCCAAATGACTCCAGCTGGTGTCAGAGGGACTGTGGCTGGAGCAGAGTTGGGGGAGATGAAGGCAGGTGGGGACCTCCGCAGTCCGCAGGACTCGGAGGGCTGAGCAGCACTTACAACTGTGCTCTGTGTGGTGGGGCCGCAGAGGATTCTGGGAGGTGAACTGGACCTGCCGCCGGTGCTCCCTTGCACCATCTGCTGACGGTGAGAGGAACAGTCTGGCCGTGGACGGTGACCCTGATGGGGGGAGCGGCAACAACAGTGGTCCCCGCGCAGTGAGTGGTGGAGGTGACCAGAATCGGGCAGATTATGGGTGATGTCAAACCCAGATGTGGTGGGACAAGCCTGTGATGCCAAGAACTCGAGAGCCGGAGACAGGAGGATCACAATTTAGCATTAGCTTGGACAAGATAGGCAAACATTGTGTCAAATAGAGGTAAAACCAGACTGGAGCGGCGGTGTACAAAGCCCTGCCATAGTCCTCCGGCGCTGGGGGCGGAGCTCGGCACTCAGCTTGCCGAGACTCCTCTCACCAACATAAAAATGAAATTCTCCCTTCTGAGTGTGGCGGTGCACACTTGACATCCCAGCCACACAGGAGGGTGAGACAGGAGGATGGCATGAGTTGGGGAGATCCAGACAACACGGGAAACACTGCGTCTCCTAAAAAATTAGAAGGAAAAAAAGTCGGGAGCTGGAGAGATTGCTGAGCGGTTAAGGGCGGCGGCTGCTTTTCCAGAGGAGCAGAGTCCAGCACCCACATGGCAGCTCACACCTGCCCAACACCCGCACACAGGCACACATGTAGGCAAAACATCAACGCACACAAAATAATAAAAATAAATAAATCCAAAAAAGTGGGACTGTCTTTGCCTTCCCCACTGCCTGCTGGTAGCCGCACTCCCAGTTGGCAGCTGGGGACCCATCCCAGGTCACATGGACAGGGTTTGGTTGAGCTCCTGCTGCTCACACAACTGTCTGTGTATTTGTGAAGCCACAGCCTAATTCCCATCACCGGCAGGTGCGGGAGCTGGAGGATTCCCTGATGCNGCTGGAGGCCTCCCCGCCCGCTGCACTCCTCAGAGCAGGGCGCACAAACAGCAACTCCAGCAGCTCTGGGGCCGAAGGGGAGCCCTGGGAACCTCAGGTAAGCCGGGTCACCACAGTCACCACAGAGTCCCCACAGTCCCCACAGTCACTACAGTCACCACAGAATCCCCACAGTCACCACACAGTCACCACAGTCACCACAGAGTCACCACACAGTCACCACAGTCACCACACAGTCACCACAGTCACCACAGTCACTACAGTTACCACAGTCACCACAGTCACCACACAGTCACCACACAGTCACCACAGTCACCACAGTCACCACAATCACCTCAGTCACTACAGTCACCACAGAGTCGCCACAGTCACCACAGTAGCCACAGTCACCACAGTCACTACAGTCACCACAATCACCACAGTCACCACACAGTCACCACAGTCACCACAGAGTCACCACAATCACCTCAGTCACTATAGTCACCACAGAGTCCCCACAGTCCCCACAGTCCCCACAGTCACCACAGTCACTACAGTCACCACACAGTAACCACAGTCACCACACAGTCACCATAGTCACCACACAGTAACCACAGTCACCACACAGGGCTGCCATGTCTGATGAGCTGGTTCAGTCCCCGGAATCCCAGAGTAGAAACAGAGGACTGACTCCCACGAGTTGTCCTCTGATATGCATCATTGTGTCATGGCACACACTGGCATACCTGTGTGCACACACACACACTAAAGCACAAACCAAAGCTTCAGTTGTACCTCNGTGGTACAGAAGATCTATAACGTGTTCCTGGGCCCTGGTTCCACCCCAGCCCTGAAAAAAGGGAGGACGATGAGTAAATCAAGCCCTGTCCTCCTGGCAGGACCCCGCCTTGGCTCACCCCCTTCTTGGACGCCTCCAGAGCAACTCCGGCACCCAGATCTTCAGGTGCCTTTCCACACTGCATCCAGCCCCTGAGAGGCACCTCTTGGAAGACCAGATGGGGCAGCTCCAGGCGTGAGTGGCTGAGGCACAGCTGCTGAGCTTTTAAGGGCGCCATGCCTCCTTCCAACTGGGGAGTGGGAAGGAGGGAACCCAGGCTCTGGTTATTGGTGCCTTACTTGTCTCCCCCTCCCTACTACCGCCTTTGGAGGCAGGAACATTGAGAAGCTGAAGTGCTTCAACCGCCTCCTGCTGGCTGTGCTCCAGGGATACAAGGGCCGCTGCGAGAGCCTCGCCATGCAGCTGGGCCAGAGGGAAGCCGAGGCCACGGCCCTGCACCTGGCCCTGAAGTACAGGTCTGTGCCGGATACCAAGATGGTGGTGGCTGGGATGGAGGGGACTGNGTCCCAGGATGGCCCTGTGCATGGAGGGACACGGAGCCTTCAGAAGGCACACCATCTCACCACAAGGTCTTGTTCTGACCATAAAGAGTGCAGGGTGGGGGCTGTCTTTTTGTGGTTTGTTGTAGATTTATTTGAGACAGGGTTTCACTGCATAGCCCAGGCTGGCCTGGAACCTGCTTTGTAGCCCAGGCTGGCCTGGAACTCACAGCGCTCTGCCTGCCTCTTACTGGGTTGGGCCAAGTCTTGAAACGCTCAGATCCTGTCCACAGCGAGGACTGTGAGGAGGCGTACGGGGCACTGCTGGCTCTGAGGATGGCTGCCTCAGGAGCTGAGGCCACCAACAGTGACCTGCAGTCTGCTGAGAAGGCTGCGTCTAAGCTGCTGGTGGAGAAGGAAGCGGCTGTGGGTGGAGAGACATCCTGGCACAGGTACCTGCAGGAAGCACAGGAGTGATGGTGGCCATGACGGGGGGTGGGGGTGGGGGGAGCGTGGGAGTGCCCCCTGCTTCGTATGGGGTTTTAATGTCCCTGTTGCTGCCAGGGCAGTGCTGAGTTCCTCATGATTGACTGGCACAAGGCCTGACCTGATTAGGTTACTCAGTGGTGGTTAAGTTTGCCTAACACCAAAGACACATGCCTTTGATCCCAGCACTCAGGAGGCAGAGTTTGAGGAGTTCAAGGCCAGCCTGGTATACATAGCAAATTCTAGGCCAGCCTGAGCTACACGGTGAGACCCTGTCTCAAATAAATACATACAACACCAAATACACCAAATACACCAAATACACACCTACACAAGGCACCAAGTTGCCGTGAATGGATGCATAGATCCTGGTTTCCACCTCTCAAGCTGTGGGAAAATCAGTGAAGAGGAACATTATTAACTTTTGGTTCATGGCCTCAGAGGTGTCCATCCATCATGGCAACAGGAAGTAGAGACAGAGCTACAGGAAGTGTCCAGGGCATGGTGTAGCCCCAGAGGAAGGAGGCACTGGTGAAGCCCTGTGTGGACCTGGCAGGGTTGGCAGTACACTTCTCCGTATGGTCCACCGCACTGCCATGAGCTCCTGCACTGCAGAGTCCCAGCTGCCAGAGCACCTCAGTGTCCAGTGTGGGCCGAGTGTGCACACTGCAGAATTAAATCCAAATGCCCCTGGTGGCCTAATCACCACCTAATGACCTTGAACTCCTGACCCTCCTGCCCCCATCTCCTGAGAGCCGGGATATTTATATGGTGCCAGGGATGGAGCCTCATGGATGCTCAGCAAGCTCTCTATGGACTGAGCTACAAGCACTCTACTGACTGAGCCCAGGCACTTGCCACATTGCCTTGCTGGAAGATTGCCCAGCTGGCACAGGGCTGTGGTGGGGCTCGGGATGTGCCTTGGGCACAGCTGTGTAGCACAGGCCTGCTTCCTGTCTCCGGTAGCCCAGAGGGCAGCAGTGTGGACAAGCCTACACCACAGGAACTGGCTGCTCAGCTCTATGGCTACATCCAGCATCTCCGGGAACGCTGGGCTCTGGTGAAGCTCCCCCCGGCACTCGGCCCTGCCACTGCACCCAGGCCCACTATGCCTCATGCAGAAGCAACAGTGCAGGCCGTTCTGGAGATACAGCCTGGCCCAGCCCTGCCCCGGCTAGAGAAGTCTCAGATCCAGCAGGACCTGGCGGCTACTCGGGTAGGAACGTGCTCACACTCACCACACACCCTTGATGGTGTCGGGATCACAGGCAACAGGGTTTCCCCAGATGGACAGCTGGTTTCTTATGGGAGAGTTGGAGTTGAGGTTTTGAGGAATGCATAGGAGTTTCTCCTCCTGATTAGGTTTCCCGTAAGATTCTATAAGTTATCTTTGTGTGGCTATGATGTCCCCTGACAGGGACAATTGCAGGAGGGAGGTTTGTTCCATCCTGACTGACAGTTCCAGGGTGCAGTCGGTTAAGTGGTGACTGTCAGGGCCGGAGGCAGCTGGTCATGTTAGAGAGATGCAGCTGAGGGCCCCAGCCCCGGACCCCAGGCCAGGGATGCGGTACTTCCCACCCATCACTCTAATTTAGATGCCCCCTCTCAGGCATGTCCACAGGGTTGGGGTGGTTTTTGTTCCCATCAAGTTGACAACCAAGATGAGCCATTGCAAGCTGCTTTCCCATCATCTCCTTTGCACAGAAGATGCAGGGCTTCAGCCAGGGAGAAGAGTTCCTGGGGCCACAGCAGGGTAGTTCAGTAGCACAGCACTTGCCTACGCAAATGAGATCTCCCTTGCTCCCCCACCTGATGGTGGCACACACCTGTAATCCCAGGAGCGGAGGCAGGAGGATCAGGACTTGGCAGCCCAGCCCTTAGACAGCTCCATAGTGACGTCAGGTCTCAGAAATGTATATAACAAGCAAAAATTTAAAAGATATGAGAATTGTACTGGAGAGAAGGCTCAGTGGTTACGAGTGCAAGCTGCTCTCTCCAGGATCAGGGTTCAGATCCCAGCACCCACAGGACGGCTCACAGACGTTCAACTCCAGCCCTGGCTACCTGAAACTCACTCTGTAGATCAGGCTGAACTCACAGAGATCTCCTGCCTCTGCCTCAAGTGCTGGGACTGAGGCCTGCACCGCTCTGCCTGCCTGCCTGCCATAAAATAAATTTCAAACAATAAATAAAAGGATGTGAGGTCTCAGACATTCTAGACGCTCCCACATTTCCCGGCTGTGGTCGGAGTGTTCTCCTGGCTCCCGTGGGCACCCCGGAGCTGACTCTTGCCCCCCGCAGGACAGTCTGGCGGACCTGGTACTGCGGCTGCAGCTGGCGCGGAGGGAGAAGCGCGGGCTGGAGCTGCGGGAGGCGGTGCTGCGGTCCCAGGGCCCCGCCCACCTGCTGCTGCTGCGACAGCTTCGCTGGGAGCGGGCTCACCTGGCGGACAACGGCAGCAGCAGAGGCAGCAGTGAGGACCTGAGCAGCGAGGAGGAGGAGGACGAGGAGGAGGGGCAGCAGCACCACCAGGTACTCTGCCCGCCCTCGCGCTCCTCTGAGCACCCTCCTGCCCAAAGAGCAAGTGTGATAAAGGCGCTTGCTGCGGACCCCAGTTCAATGCCCGGGGTGCAGGTCTTCTCACTAAAGAATCAAAAAGCGTGGAGGGGTTGGAGCTGGAGCGATGGCTCAGTGGTTAAGACCACGGGCTGCTTTTGCCGAGGACCCAGGCTGGATTTCCAGCACCCACACGGTGTTCACAACCATCCAACGCTCAGTTCTGGACTATGGGTACATGGCGCACAGACATAGGCTTGCAAACACCCATATACAGAAAATGAAAATAAATAAATCTTTAAAAATAACAAAAATAATTAGAAATCAGGAGAGATGGGCTACTAGAAATCTTGGGATGCCTCAGCAGAGCTGGGGAATTAGAGTCCCTTTGGGGGTTCTTAGCCTCATTAATAAAGTAATTTAAGAATTTAGCTAACAGAAGATCAATTTATTAGAATTTGAAAGGAAAACCCCAGGACAGGCAAGCTGTAACTCGCAGTTCCCTGAAGGGCAGAGGGGGATGCAAGGGGGGGGGTCAGCTCAAAGTGGAGGGAGCTTTAGTAGTTAGTGAGGAAGCCCAGTCACTTAGGGGCTTGAAATGCAATGAGGTTCTGGCAGCACCGGAAGGAAAAAGAAAACAGTGGGGCCTCAGAAAGGGGGAGACCCCCTGCCCAGGCCCCATGAAGATGGTGGCACGTGTCCCATTCTTCACACTTGGACCCACACAGTGGAAAGAGGACCGACACCCACAAGTTGTCTTCTGACCTCCACATGCACACTGTGGTGCATTGTACATGCACATCACAACATTAATAAATAGCCAGGCAGTGGTGGCGCACGCCTTTAATCTCAGCTCTCAGGAGGCAGAGGCAGGTGGGTCTCTGTGAGTTCAAGGCCAGCCTGGGCTACAGAGTGAGTTCCAGGACAGCCAGGGCCACACAGAGAAACCCTGTTAAAGAAAACAAAAAGTTCTGCCTGGGNTCTGGGCGCCTTCACTGTCCAGCCTGGGCTGAACACAGCGCACACCTGTACTCTCTCCTGTCCATCTCCCTTAGGGCCCTCCTGTCCTTCCTGGTGGCCAGATGGGCAGAGCATGGGACTCTGAGACCTTATCCCAGGAACTGTCGGCATCCCTTGTCCGGTGTGTGTCTAGGGCCTGGCTGGGGGTGGGTGGGTAAGCAGGTGTGGTTGACAACACTGTTGTATACAGCAGATGCCCAAGTGTGAGTCTGTCTGCCGGTGTGTTGGGAGAGAGGGAGAGGGTTGGAAGTGGCTGGAATGGTCTATCATACCNTTGCAGGGCAGCGGACCTACAGGCACAGCTGCAGTCCCTGCGGCGGCAGCTGGAACAGGTGGCTCAGAAGGGCCGAACCAGATGTGCTCAGAGTGCAGAGCTGAACAGAGAGCTGTGCAAGGCTCACAGGTGCGACTCGGGCTATCTTAGAAGCATCCCTGGCTCTCTCTGGGCCTCATATGTCCCCTTCTAAGAGAGGCAGCGGGCAAGCCCACAGCCCCTACCTTTAGTACAGATGGGTCTCTGCATCAGACCAGTCTCAGCCAGGAATCTCCCCTCCTCTTGCAGCTCCCTGGTCTTGGCCTTCAGAGGAGCCCATCGGAAGCAGGAAGAGCAATGCCGGAAGTTGGAGCAGCAGGTAGCTCGGATGCAGGCCCAGCAGGCAGAGGAACTGGCAGTACTGGCAGCCAAGGCCAGAGCCCTGGGAAAGCCCGGGGCTCCCCAGCCAGGCCAGACCTTCCTGTAGGACCCGGACCAAGCTTTCATGTAACACGAAGGTGTGGCAGGCACATCATAAAGTGACCTGTCATAGACTGGAGAGATGGCTCAGCGGTTTAAGAGCTTGTGATGCTCTTGCAGAGGACCTGGGTTCAGTTCCCAGCCTCAACAGCCACAGGGACTGTCCCATCAGCTAGGAAGNTCTGTTGCCCTCTTCTGGACTCCACAGGCTCTGCAGTAATTAAACAAAGTGTCCTGTCATGACATCATACTACTTGTCTTTGTCCCTTGCAGCCAGACCACCTTATGAGGAGGTGCTGAGTTTGGTCAGAACATCTTCCCGAAAGAGGACAGAGATGGGGAGGGCTCATCTAGAGGCCTGTTCCCAGGGGGTGCTGGGGAGGAATTCCAGACGGCTTTAGGACCTGCATTTATAGGAAGAAAAGGGTGGGGTGGTTGCTCAGCAGTAGGTCATGTACTGAGGGTGCTGGAAGCCGTCAGGGCTGTCTCTGGCCGCCCATTCCACCAGCCTGTGCTGAGGAGGCCCTGGGTTCCATCTACAACCCTTACCAAACACGTGGGAGGCTTCTGTAGCACACTGAGGCTGGGGCCGAGGGGTGAGAGTGCCTGCCTAGCACATGCAAGGCCCTGGGTTCCATCCCCACCACTGCACACAAAGGGAAGTCTGTGCCTACCTCAAATGCCAGCACTCAGGTTTCAAGGCTTTCCTTGACTACATAGTGAGTTTAAGGNCAGCCTGTCCTACATGAGACAGCATCTAAAAAACAAATGAATGGGGGGCTGGAGAGATGGTTCAGCAGTTAAAAGCACTTACTGCTCTTGCAGAGGACCAGAGTTCGGCTCCCAGCACCCATGTCTGGTGGCATCTCTGGCCTCCTATAGCATCCACACACAGATACACATAATTTAAAAGTAAAAATAAATGTAATGCAGCTATGGTAGAGATCCTCTGAGTGGGGACACCTGTGGCATTGCGACATTGCCACTCTGTACTTGTGGGGAGAGGAGGTCAGGGCTTCTGGAAGGGGCTCCTCAGGAAGGAGGAATGTTTTGTGTGTAAAGCAGCTGACTGAGTAGTGTGAACCGGCCACACCTCTCGCTGTGGGGGCTGGGATGGGGTTCAGCTGTCCCCTCCAGGCTGAAACCCTAGAGCAGGATTAGCCTGGAGGTGGGCCCTGCAGGCCATATCTGTGCAGGTGTGCCAAACAGCTGTCTGCCCTCAGGGGACCGCCACAGTGCCCCAGAGCGGCATGAGCCTAACACTGAGGCAGTCACTGGGGCTGGAGGCTGTAAGGCAGGTCCCCTTGCTGGTGTGGGGTGTGGTGGGGGGACAGCTCCCTCCTTTCACTGCCCTCCCTCCCTACAGGTCTCTTGTTATCTCATTCCACCACACAGGTCCCTGGAATCAAATGCAGGTCTCAGGCTTGGCAGCAAACACCTTTGCCCACTTAGGACATTTTAGCCTTTAGCCACCAGGTCTTTAGTGGTCAGCCAAGGTCGCCTGTTGGGGTGGGGGCAGGTTCCCAGGCTGCTCAGTGTCTGGCTGTTCCCACGGATGTCCCAGCGGCAGATGGGCCCAGTGCCTTTGTCCCCGGGTCCTCGGCAGCCACAAGGTCAAATGTCACCTCGGGGCCACGGGCAGGGGTTATGGGGGCGTGGCAAGACCCTGCCCACCCTCAGTTGGGCCTCAAGAGGGTGTGGTGGGGATACTGGGGCAGGGGCTGTACTCTGGTACTCACTTCTCCCACCCCAAATTCTCCCTTAGACTAGTCTCCCAAAATCCGTTTATTTGGGCTTCTGTGACCCAGTCCCTCCCTTCCAGAGCCTTCCTTTTCTAAGCTGTTTTAATTGTGTCGCTGAGATACTGCTACCAAGGATTCTAGNAGTCCAGTCTAGGACCTCTGCCTTCACCCCAAATAACCAACTATGACCCCAAAACTATTCTATCTTCTGGGCCCACCCAGGCTTTGTTCTGACGAAAGCAGAGCTTGTTCTAATCAGAATACTGGGAAGTCCCTGCTTGACTTTAACCCTAGTCCTTCCTGCTTTCTGTATTTGGATCTTCACAGGTATCCAGGCAGACTCTTCTGGGCAGGTCCAAGGCACAGGGTTGGGTGCCCCTGGCCGGCAGAAACCTGAACCTCAGTATTCCCTTAAAGCACCCCCCCATGTGTGGTCTAATCTTGTGGGATGATTTTCACAAGGCTCCTCAGGGGCAGAGAAGTTAGACAGGGCACAGGGAGGCTCGGCCTCGTGCCTCAGTGTCCACACTGGACCCAGGCCTACGCAGGAGGCAGAATAGGCCTGGCGGGCAGAACCGTGACTCAGGGGTGAAAGGTCACCCCGGGAGGGGCTTTTCCAACTAGTTAACGGGTTAAACGTTAACAGACCTGGAGTCAGGCCTCAGCTCCCCACCTAGGCCTCAAACGTGAAGGGAGCTTAATAAATGCTTGCCCTGGAGGTGCCTTGCATATAGAGGGAGCTTAATAAATGCTTGCTCCAGTAGAACTTGGGTGGGGTGGGGGAGGCTCGGGGGCGTGGCGGCAGCTGGGAGGCTCCGGGGAGTGGGGAGACATCTGTGGCCCAGCCGGTCACCAAGCCAAGCCCTTTCTATGAAGCAGAGAAAGAAAAGGAAATGAAGGGGGACCGGGGACAACAGCTAGGGAATGGCACGCCTTCCGGCCGCCTCAGGCCACGCTGAGGGCGCCGGGCGCCCTGCCTGTCCCTGTCCTGAGGCCTGAAAGGAGAGGGGGACCCCTTGACCTCACAGCGCGGCCAGCAGGCCTCGTGAGGCCGCGTCCCCCCACCCCACCGCCAGACCCGGGGCACCAGGTGTTCACCGGAGCAGAGCGCGCGGGGCGGGGGCGGGACCGGCCGCGGGGACTTTGGGGAAGGGGGGGTGGCCGGCTCCAGCTGGCAGCCGTGCGGAGCAATGCGGAGCGCGCGCGTGTGCGGCGGGGGCGTGCCCGGGTGCAGATGTCCCCCGGGGGCGCGGCTGCCGGGAGCCGCGCGGAGCACGCACAGGCCCGGGGCAGGGCGCGCAGGGGTTAAGGCTGCGCGGCCGCGTGGGGGAGGGTCAGCCGCGCGCCCCGCCCCGCCCTCTCGCCGGCCCACGGCTCCGGGCGGCGCGGCTACCCCATGCCCTTATAAGGGCGGCCGTCGCCGGGGCAACGAGCGCCCGCCCCCGGCCGCGCCGCGCGCCCCCGCCCCGCCCCCGCCGGCGCCGATGGAACGCGGGTGTCAGGCCGGCCGCAGCGCGGGGCCGGCGGCGAGCGCCAGGGCGAGGCCGAGGCTCGGGCCCAGGCGCAGGCCCAGGTCGGCCGCGCGCGCGCTCGGCGGGGAGAGAAACCCGGGGAGGCTGCGGGCCGCACTCCCCACTCGGCTCTATCGCCCAGACCTCCGCGATTGCGGCCGGCCGCGCGCCGCGTCCGGGACTCCCGGGCTCCGGCGCGCGCTCCCGTCGCCCCTCCCCCCTCGCCGCTCAACTTGCGGCCAAAGTTTCCCCCCCGGGCTCGGGGACGCGCGCGCGCCCTCGGATGGCGAGCTACTAAGTTGGCCTGGGCGGCGGGGCCGGGCCATGGCCCGCGCGTCCCCACCGGGTCCCCAGGACTCCCGACCACGGGACCCGGGCGCCCCAGACCCGCGCCTCTAGCGCGCCCCCGTCAGCCGCGGGCACGCGTGGGAAAGTTGGCCAGGAACCGGCCCGACCAGTTCCTGCCGGGCGCGCGGACCGGCCGCAGGAAGTTGCCGCAAAACTTTTTTCGGGGGGGTGCGACCCGAGGCCCCCGAGCGCGCGGGCTGCATGCGCGCGGGGTAGTCGGGTCCCCCTCGGGTCGCCAGGCGTGCCCGGAGGGGACGGACTCGCCCCGGGGCGCCCCGGCCCCGCCATCCCGGGGGCTATGGCCATGGTGACCAGTGGCTGGGGCGGCCCCGGAGGCGACACGAACGGCGTGGACAAGGCCAGTGGGAGCTACCCACGCGCGACCGAGGAAGACTCGGCGTCGCCTCCTGGGGTGGCCAGCGACGCGGAGCCGGGCGACGAGGAGCGCCCAGGGTTGCAGGTGGACTGCGTGGTGTGCGGGGACAAGTCCAGCGGCAAGCACTACGGCGTGTTCACCTGCGAGGGCTGCAAGAGTTTCTTCAAGCGCAGCATCCGCCGCAACCTCAGCTACACCTGCCGGTGAGCCCCACGCGCGGCCACCGAGCCGGCCCGGACCTGCTCGGTCACCTTGGGCCTGGCGCTGACCTTCCCCGCACCCGTGTCCCCGCCCAGGCCACGGGCACGGTCCCGGCTGTAATCGTGTATACAGTTGGCGATGCATGCGTGCAGGTCACCCCCACCCCCCGCAGGTGGTCTTTGCTCTTCTCCTCCTGCTCTGAAAAGCTGGTTCTGCCACGCGAGGAGGGCTCGTGGGTGATGTCAGGAGTGGGGACCCCCTTTCCAGCCCCCAGGGCTCCCTTTCTCATGGGGGCTCGTCACGCGTCTTGCTCCGCGGAAATCAGACGTTCAGGTCGCATCGCGGGGCTGGCGGCGTCCAGGGGCCATTGTCTGCGGCCGCGCGGATCGATCCGGCGCGCCCTTGGGTCAAATATCACTTCCAAAGTCGCCCCGGCACGGGCAGCTGGAGGGACGCCCGGGTGGCTCGGGATGGCTGCCCTCGCCGGCGGCAGGGGGCTGCTGAGCACGGGGACCTGGGCCGGTCCATCAGAGGGGCACCCCATGGGCTCTGGGTCACCGGAAGCCGCCGCCGGAGGGCCAGCAAGGCCACCGGAATTGACCGCACCCCCCACTCCGGGGCTGGTGCAGCCTTGGGGCTCCCGCACGATCCTTTAAACTTCGGGGCCGCTCTAGGAGTGAGAGAGACCCGTGGGAGATGCCGACCCCTCTGCGGGGCCCGGCAGGGCGTGGCCTTGCTTACTGGCAGCCGCCGGGGACAGAAAGTCCCTTGGAGAAGAGGTTGGGTGCTCAGGCCAGGGGTTGCAGACCACTTTGTGTCTAGGCGTGCAGAAGCCGGGCTCTGCACCCCCAGGATCCTTCAGGGCCTTAGAGCAGGGCAGACAGCCTCGTTTCCCAGGTACCCAGAGCTGAGTCCCAGAGAAGTTGTAGGCTGTCCCGGGTCAACGGAAGGGTCCTGGCCCAGTGGGCTTAGCAAGTGGGGCTGTGGGGGCTGGGATGTGGAGTTGGTGGGATGAGGAGTTAGTGGAATGTGGAGTTGGGTTTTGTTTGTTGGTTGGTTTTTGTTTTTTCTTTTCCCCAGAAGTTATCAGCTGATGGCCAGTCAGTTGGGGGCTGCCCCCATGTTAGAGTTTGGACTTAGTGGGGACCTGCTTTGCTCCCCTCCTCCAGCTGTAACTGGGCCACCAGACTTTGGCCTCATTCTTGTGTCTGGAATGAGTTGCTAGGTTTGGCTGGGTCTTTAGGGAGAATGGAGGGGGTTGGGGCAGGTTCGAGGTCCCACCTGCCCTCTGGATTCCTTAGGACCTATGTTGTGTGACCTTGTGTGGCCAGTGTTCCTCTCTGAACCTGAGTGGGTCAGCAGCTATTTGGAGGGGGCCGTTAGGAAGTGGCCTCAAAGCCCTGGCAGGCAGAAGAGGAAACCCCAGATGAAGGTTTAGTGGTTGGCACTGTCAGGTGAGCCCACCCAGGCCCAGCCAGGCGTGGGCCCAACATGCTGTGCTGAGAGCAGCAGGGAAGCCTGGCAGCTGTGTGAGCAGGGTCTGCTCAGATCTGGTTGGGAAGTTGATCAGTATGTGTCACACACAGTCCCAGTCACTCAGGAGGCTGAAGCAGGGGGATGGCTTGAGCCCATGAGTCTGAGGGCAGCCTGGACAGCATGGTGAGGGGACAATGCTCCCCCTTCCATCCCAAAACAACAAAACTACAAAGCAGGGACAACAATTGGAATTAGGCCATGCCTTTGGGAAAGCATATACACTTTAGGTGAGGTAGCTGGAAGAACGTTGTTTTGTGGGTTTTAATCTGTCCCAGCCATGCAGTTGGGAAGGCAAGACAGAAGAAGGCCTTCCGTGAGCAGACCTGCTCACCCACCCAGGGCCTGGCCAGTTCCGCCTGGCCGCCCTGATCCTCCACCACCCGCCTGGCTGCTGGCTTTGTTCTGGCTGTGCCTGAGTTCTCTCTGCCCCAGCTGGGCCCCTTCCTAGAGCCTTTAGAAGCCACCAGGTCTGGGTTCTCCTAACCCTAGCTAGAGCACCCCAGCTGGGGCTGGAGGCTGTCCTTGCAGCTCCCCTGTACCCCTCTGCTTGGTGTCTCCTGTATAGCGCAGCAGCTGGTGCCTGGTACAGGAACAGGCTGGGGTAGAAGCCAGTGCCCAGCTCTGGGCTTGATTTCTTCCTCCCATTTCTACTCTGCCTGGATGCTCCTTGGTGCCCAGATTGGGCATGGGGAGGCATTCTCCAAGAGCTTACCAGAGGAAGAGTCTTGGGCTTATGGAGAAACTGGGGGTGGAGTTCTCAGAGGAGAAAAAGATCTGTCATTCTTTTTTTTAAAAATTATTTATTTTTATTTTACGTGCATTGGTGTTTTGCCTGCATGCATGTCTGTGTGAGGGTGTCAGATCTTGAGTTACAAACTGTTGTGAGCTGCCATGTGGGTGCTGGGAATTGAACCCAGGTCCTCTGGAAGAGCAGTCAGTGCTCTTAACTGCTGAGCCATCTCTGCAGCCCCTCATTCTTATCACAGGCTGTAATGCTGGGGCCACACAGTGCTGTGACTCCCATTACAGCTGGCTCTTGGCCTGATGGCAACCAAGGAAAATGGAAAAGATTCATTCTCGATCCTTTTCAGTTTCAAATCTGTTTCACCTTGTCCTCTGCCAGAAAAGACTTCTCCACTTCTGNGCTCTTGGGAAACTCCTTTTCAGACAGACTTCAAACTGTTTCTAAAGTGCTCTCCTTGCGTGCTGGCCTTCAACACCCATTGCCATCCGATTGCCCTTTCCAAGTTGGAAACCCCACTAGTGTTTCTCAAGGGTTCACAGGCACAGAGGATGTGGGTGTCACTGGGAACCCTGGCCTCTGTCTCCAGGTCTAACCGAGACTGTCAGATTGATCAGCACCACCGGAACCAGTGTCAGTACTGTCGCCTCAAGAAGTGCTTCCGGGTGGGCATGCGCAAGGAAGGTGAGTAGCCATGGGGTGTGGCCACAGCTGGGCTCTTTCCCCAGGCCCTGCCTGGCCTCTGACCTCAGAGGTCAGCTCTGCACCCTTCCCCTTAGTGACCTCCTTCTCCCTTCTGGGATTTTTATTTTTATTTTTTTTAATATGTTTACTCTTTGCTTTGTATGTTTGCTGAAGGCAGGACTCAGCCAGATTACAGCCAAAGGCTTCTAGAGGGAGGCCCAGCTGCCTGTCCCTGCCCAGGGGACCTGGGTGGACAGACACACTGGACACCTGGGCCTCAGATTCTATNAGGTCTCCCTAGAATTCAGGTTCAACCCAGAGGCAGCCACACGGAGCCCTGAGGGTTGGGAGCCTGGGCTGGTGGGGGAGGGGAGGCTCTGGAGCATCCCCACTCCAGCCTGGGGTGGACCAGGCTGGAATGTCACCTAACTGTTGCTTGCTTTGACATTGGTCACTCTTCTGAGGATCCGAGAATGGCCACTACTTAAGGTCTCCTTCAGACTGGAGAGTCAGGCACAGTGGCACAGGCTTGTCATCCCAGTACTTACGAGGCTGAGGCAGGAGGATCTCCAGTTTGAAGTCAACTTGGGCTACATGGCAAAACCTGGTTAGAAAAAAAAATGACACACCCACACAAGGAAATTCAATTTGATGGCTTATTTGATGGCTCTTTGGTCCCTTTACGTTTGGAGGTGACTCCTGCCCCTTGCCCAGCCTAGATTCTGTCTCAACTTGTCTGTTAGACAGAAAGTCCTGATAGGTCTCTAATCAGAGCCTGTGATCACCAACCTTCTATCACCAGGACTCCTGCTCCCAGTGCCTTCCTGCCTCGGGCCTTTGCACAGCTGTTTCTTCCAAATGTGGGCCTGGCCCCTCCCTCACGTCCTTAGTTTCTCAGGGTCACCGGCTTAGGTCTGTCTACCTTGCTCTGAAACTGACACCCTTCACCTGTACCTCTCCAGGCTTGCTCCAGGGTCTGGTACACACAGTAGGTGTTCAATAAATGGCTCTTGGCTGGATTTACCATCCGCCTAGCCNTTCATCTGACAGCNAAAGTCATGTAGATTCTCACCTAGCTTAGTGGTCATCTGCTGCATCTGACATTTGAGGGAACAAAGCACAGAGAGCAGATAGGTGCTGGGATTTGAATTCCAGCAGTGTAGACTGGAGGGAGAGGAGGAGAAGGGCAGGGGAGGAGTGGGATTTTGAGGCTTGGAACATTCTGGGCAAAGGCCCCAGAGGGCTGGATGAGGGAATGAGGGTGGGTCTACATCTTGTGAGCAAAAGGAGCTCCCAAGGACCGTGGGAGCATTGGGGCCCTTGTCCAGCTACAGCTATCGACAGGAGGCTGGGAGACTCCCTGTGTCTCTCATATTTGGGCTGGGTCCCTTCCCATGGCCCCTGCATCCCTGGCTCTGGCTGCACCTGGATTGACCTGGAGTTCACCCACCAGTGAGACAGGTGCCGGCTCATTAAAGCGCACTCATTAGCGGNCTCCTGGCTCCATGCCCAGGCTGCCTTCCCCATGCTAAAATACCTGTGCTCCTCCATGCCCCAGTCTCCTTCCCACCTCCTCCGCGATGAGGACTCAGATCAGCATTGTATTTTCTCTTTTCAGTTATTTTTGAAACGGGATCTTGTGTAGCCCAGGCTGGCCTTAAACTTATTTTGTACTGAGGCTGGCCTTGAACTCCTGACCTTCCTGCCTCCATACTCCAGGGCTGGGATGACTGGTATGTACCACCATGAGCAAAAGTAACAATGGCAGCCACTGCCCTTGGGGACCACAACCATGCCACTATGGCGATGTGGTCCCACATGTGAGTTGTGAGTGGTGGGAGAGGCCAGGAACAGATCCAGTCCCCGGTGATTGACCGATGTGGCTTCCACAGTACAGGAGGAGGGGGTCCGGCGGGTGGAGATCCTGGGTGGGGATGGGTGCCGGACGCGAGCAGGCAGGGCCCTAGTGGCCAGCGCGTGCCTGGTCCCCTGTGCTGCCACACGGGGTGGGGGTGGCCCTCCCGCACCGACGCCTGACGCCGCCCTGTCTCCGCAGCCGTGCAGCGCGGCCGTATCCCGCACGCGCTCCCGGGTCCCGCGGCCTGCAGTCCCCCGGGCGCGGCGGGCGTCGAGCCGTTCGCGGGGCCGCCGGTGTCCGAGCTGATCGCGCAACTGCTGCGCGCCGAGCCCTACCCCGCGGCCGGACGCTTCGGCGGCGGCGGCGCCGTGCTGGGCATCGACAACGTGTGCGAGCTGGCGGCGCGCCTGCTGTTCAGCACGGTCGAGTGGGCCCGCCACGCGCCCTTCTTCCCCGAGCTGCCGGCAGCCGACCAGGTGGCGCTGCTGCGGCTCAGCTGGAGCGAGCTGTTCGTGCTGAACGCGGCGCAGGCGGCGCTGCCGCTGCACACAGCGCCGCTTCTGGCCGCCGCGGGGCTGCACGCCGCGCCCATGGCTGCCGAGCGCGCCGTGGCCTTCATGGACCAGGTGCGCGCCTTCCAGGAGCAGGTGGACAAGCTGGGCCGCCTGCAGGTGGACGCCGCCGAGTACGGCTGCCTCAAGGCCATCGCGCTCTTCACGCCGGGTGAGCCCGCCCCCTGTCCCTGTCTCTTATACACATCTAGATGTGTATAAGAGACAGCGTCCCAGCCAGGCCCCGCCCACAGGCTGACCCCTCTCTGACAGGCCACGCCCCAGGTAGGCCACGTCTCAGCAGCCCATTCCCACGGACGAGCCACGCCCCTAAGCAGGCCCTGCTCTGTCACAGACCAGGCTCCCAACCAGACCCAAGCTACGTTCCAGCCCCAAGGCCACGCCCTGAAACTGACCACGCCCCTAGCCCGGATATTGTCCCAACATTGATGCAGGCCTCCGCCCTGATGGCAGGCCACACACACTAGAAGCCCCAGGACATGCTCTTCCCTCCCAGGTAACACTAACCAACCTGGGCCAGTCCCCAGCCAGGCTGAGAGGCCACTGCCTCAGGTCACACCCTTTTGCCCCAGGTGACATCCCTACATCTGCCCAGCCACTCCTTGGCCTAACACTGCCGCCGGTCCTACTCCTGATTTGGCCCCATCTTGCCCCCAACTCACCCAGAGAGTACCCTACTGGACTCTGAAGCATTCTGGAAGCTACAGTGCAGCCAAACCCCAGGCCACACTCATAGGGCAGCCCTCTGGGCTCTGGTATCTGTTCTGGGGCCATGCCCCACAGGGCCACTCTGTGTCCTCAGTGCCACGCCCCAAGGTTGGAGGACACAGATAATGGCCGTAGGCTTCATTCCAGACCAGTCTTGCCCGGGCAGGTAGGAGTTAGGCTACCCTAGGCCACGCCTCAAGGGCCACTCACTCCAATGGCATGCCTTTGCCATGACGGGGAAGGACAGAGGGTCATGTAGGCAGTGCTCTTTAGAGACCCCGAGAAGGAACCTGTAACTCTGGTCCCGAGGACTTCATCAAAATGTTTGGTGGTATAGTGCTGGCCTGTCGTCTCAGCCTTTCGGGGGGCTGTGGCAAGAGACTAGTGAGTTCTAGGACTACAGCTCCAGATACTGTCTAATCCACACCTGAAAACCTTCAAAAGGGGTGTCCTGGCCCTGCTCTTCAGGTGGGCGTGGTTTAGGAAGATTGGGTTAGAGGCGTGGCTTGGAGGCTCCTCCCACAAAGATCAGTAGTGCCCCTCCTTTAGAGCTGGGCTGACCCGCTCTTAGTAACCCCTTCATCCATGGGTGGCTCAGAGATTTTTGCACTTAGGCGAAGCTCCCTGAGCCTGTTCCCTCAGTTCTACACAGCTTGTCTGTGGTGGGTACTGGCTTAGATACTCTCATTCTTGTCCTTGGGTCCGACCTCTGCTCCCTCCAGTGGCATTCCTACCCCTCTCCCCTATAGACTTCTCACCCTGGTTCCCCAAATGTGACTTGTCTCTGCTTCCTGCAGATGCCTGTGGCCTTTCTGACCCAGCCCATGTGGAGAGCCTTCAGGAGAAGGCACAGGTGGCCCTCACCGAGTATGTGCGTGCCCAGTACCCATCGCAGCCCCAGCGCTTTGGGCGCCTGCTGCTGCGGCTGCCAGCCTTGCGTGCTGTGCCAGCATCCCTCATCTCCCAGCTTTTCTTCATGCGCCTGGTTGGCAAGACACCCATCGAGACGCTCATCCGAGACATGCTACTATCAGGGAGTACCTTCAACTGGCCCTATGGCTCTGGCTAGTGATGGACACCTTCCAGGACACAAGGATACTGGGACCTTGCAGGGACCCTGGGGTCAGGGCCCCGGCTTCTTTCCTGAGACTGATTCTTTTTTAAAAGACTGTGAAATGTTTGTCTGTTTTGTTTTTTAATTAATCATGAAACCAAAAAGAATTTGCTCTCCCAGGCCTCAGCCTTGTCCTGGCAGCCCCTCGTCGGAGTGGGACTGAGGGTCTGGAGCCAGTGTGTTGGTGACGGGCCACTGCAGCTGGGCAGGGGTACCGTGGGCTGGGAGGGACCCAACATACATGGCCCATGGTGGGCACTCTGAGATGATGAAATCATGGCCAAGAATAAAGATATTCCCCTACTTGCTCAGTCTGCCTTTTCTTCTGCTGTGCTGGGGAAGTAACCCCAGGGCCTAGCCTGTACTCAGCAGGCCCCAGTGGTGTGGAGAAATAAGCCTCTGGTAGAGGTTTTCCCAAGACATTTTTGCACTTGCTGGATCAAGCCACATGTGAAACCCTTAGGTGTTTTCAGGGATCAACCTACCTTTTGATTTGTTTGTTTCTTGAGACAGGGTTTCTCTGTGTGGCCCTGGCTGTCCTGGAACTCGCTCTGTAGACTAGGCTGACCTTGAACTCAGAGATCTACCTGCCTCTACCTCCCAATTAAAGGCATGCATCACCACACATGGCTTCAACCTACCTTTTATATTAGGGTCAATTTGAGTTCAATCTCTTCTCTCAACTCTTAGAAATTTGAGTTTCTAAAATTGCCGCAAAGAAGGTGGGGACAGGCTTTGAAATGTGAATTTAACTGCATTGATGTGTGGTGATGATAGATACTGGGGAGTAGCCCAGCAGTGGTGGTGCATACCTTTTATCCCATCAGAGGCAGAGGCAGGAGGATCTCTGAGTTTGAAACCAGCCTGTTCTACAAAGTGAGTTCCTGGACAGCCAGAGCTATACAGACAAACCTTGTCTCAGGAAAAAGAAAAGAAAGTACTGGAGAGTCAGGGGCCCAACTTCAGGGTGGGATTGAGCGCCAGATCTATGCCTAGCATGCCCAAGGCCTTGTGTTCAATCCCCACCTCAGCTACTTTTCCTAGGAAACCCCACACATGTGGCCCCTCTCTATTGGAAGACATCTGGGGCTTGCTAGTTTTGAACTTGCCACCTTTCCAGGACCAGGGGGGGTACCCGACGGTCCTGGTAGCCAGAACTGGACTGCCTTTTTTTATCCTCTGTGGCTCCGGATGAACGTCTCAGACGACACATACAGCCTAGGTCTGTGCAACATCACTCTAAACTCCACCAAAGCCAGGTAAAGTGAGGACCTATGTGGAGTGGAGGGGATCGGGGTGTACCTCCTGCAGACAGGTCCCAAACATTGCCCAGGAAGCCTCAGGCAGGGATCGTGGGTCTTACTCACCAGGCGTGTCGCCATCACAATGCTTACAGAAATGATTAGTTTGGGACAGTCTCATTGTGTAGCCCAGGGTGTCCCCAACTTATGCCTCTATCTCTGCCCCCCAGGATACTGGAATCTACACAATTGTTGCTCCCACCTGTGACCTTGGACAGGTCCTCTTCTCTGAACCTCATTTTCCCCTCTGTAAATGAAGGACTGCTTTTAGGCAGCTGCACACAGTAGGGGTCTAATCCATGTTTATTCTCTGGGATTCTCAGTAGGACTTCACCTGGAAGAGCTGGAGTGTGGTTCCCCATGGGACAAGAAGCCACCACCATCTCCAGGACACTCAGAAGTACACGGAGTCCTCACTGTCACTGTCCCCTTGGTCATCGAATTTTCGGATCTGGGACTTGAGGTGCCTCAGTTTACCCTTCAGGTAGTGACAGCGAGCCTGCTTATCCAGGAAGCCAGGATCCTGGGGGAACAAGAGTTGAGGAAGTCTTCTTGGCACTAACCTGAGGTCCTCAAGATGCTCAGCTCCTTTCTTTATAAACCTCATACACGGTCCCAGTTTCAGGACAGGACCAGAGGCCACAGGACCAGGAGTCTCCACTCACCGCCCNCTTCTTCTCAAACTCTCTCCAGACACGATCTGCCACACGAGCCTCCTTCTGAAAGGGTGAGGTGGGGAAGGGCTCAGAAGGGTGGGGAAGGGCCGACATGGCTGGGGGATAGCAATGCCTGCCGGATAGCAGTCTCAGGGAGCTGGGGACACCAGAGGCCCCGGGGCTGACCTGGCTTCGCGGTGGGGGCAGTGACATCAGCAGGGCCTCCAGCTGCCGGAGCTTGGCCTGCGTGGCCCCCACCTCGCGCTGGAGCTCTGAGAACTCTCCGTACTGGTCCTGGAACACAGCGGCATAGCGGCTCCGATCCCTCCTGCTGCTCACTGGTGGGTACTTCCTACCAGATTGGAAAAGGGGTCGGTGTGAGTGGAAGGAAATCTGTCTTTCCACTCCATCATGGCAATTAGCTTTTCTTTGCCCGTGCTGGGGCCCCCAACTCAAAATGCCCCCACTTCCTAACTCGGTACTGACCCTTCCTAGTTCCCAGGTATTAAAAAGCACGGAGGGCACACGAGCGTGGTGACTCAGGAGGCTGAGGCAGGAGGTTCATGACTTTAAGAGGCTAGCCTGGGCTACAAGGCTAGACCCCCNGCTTTACAACAAAAAGCCACAATGGGGCACTCACAGCTCATAGTCAGGCACTGGATTGGGACAGGGTCCCAGAGCTTTGGGAGGCTTCTCTGTGTGCAACGGGGCCCGGGGGCGTAGCTCGTCTGCAAACACGATCTTCCGGGGCCTCGTGCGGAGCTCCCCGGGCCCCGGCTGACACTGCGGACAGTGAGCGCGGGACTCCCGGCTTCCAGACACCAGCGCCTGCAGGGCAGCGGGGATCGCGGTTAAGAGGTGTCAGGAAGCAGGGTTCCCCCCACGTTAGGGGCTCCCACCCGGGCACTCACCCGGGGCTCGGGGCCGGTCGGGCGGGGCTGCGGGCGCTCCCGGGCGGGCATGCACGGTGCCGCGGCGCTCGGGCGCCCCCAGGCGGCGGGGCGCGAAATGCAAGTAGCGTTGGGGCCTGGGCGCCGGGAGCCGGGTCGGCAGGCGGCGGGAGGACCCGGTGGACCGCGCCTGGGGGCGGGGCCTGCGGGTATTTGCATACGCGAGCGCGGTTGGCTGGCCGCGCAACCCAGACTCCGCCCCTTGCCCGCGGACCCCGGAAGGGGGCGCTGCAGAGGCACCGTGGCGTCACCACGCCTTTATTTGCATGAAGGCACGGGGTTGGCTGGCCGCGCAGCCCGGCCCCGCCCCCGATCCTGAAGCCGGAAGGGCGCGCTGCAGCGGCTCCCGGGCGTCACGGCGACCCCGGGCGGGTCACGGCGACCCCCGCGCCTGCCGCCGCAGCCCCCGGCCACGGCCCCGCGGAATCCCCAGCCTCCGCCCGCCTGTCGGTCATTCGGGTCGTCCCGCTCAGTGTCACCTGTCCCAGAGCCGCAGTTCCGCGCCGGGCTCTGCTGCCGGGAACGCAGCTGTGCAGGAACTGCGTTCGGCTGCGCTGTCCAGGGCACCGGGGCGGGGCTAAGATAGGTGGGCGGGGCCTGTGGAATGTTGGCACGGAGTTGGAGTCAGCGCTCTAGGGGCGCTGTCTGGGCCTATTCACTTTCCCAAATCTATTGGAGAAAACAGGTGGGTTTTTTGTTGTTTTTACCAACTTGACTTAGTTTTTCTAGTAATTGTATTAAAAAAAATACCTTTGTGGTTGTGTGCATACGCAGAGACCAGCTCAGGTTATTGCTTCCCCATCTTATTTTTTGACTTTTCCCTGTTTTGGCTAGGCCGGCTGGCCAGTGAGCTCCAGGTAGATCTGCCTGTCTCTACTCTTAGCACTGGGATCATAGGCTCATGCACCCCATCCCTGGCATTTTAGATGGGTACTGAGGATTCTAATCTATTTCTGCATACTTGGGCAACAAGCATTTTTACAATGAATCATTGCCCCATCCCCTGTAAAAAAAAGTTTATACTCCTATGATTATTAGTGGTGTGTGTGTGTGAGTGCGGTTGCCCAGAGGCCAGAGGTGTCAGATCCCCTGGAGCTGGAGTTACAGTAAATATATTTATGATTAAATAGTTTTTTATTTGCCTTTCCCGCTTATTCTTATTGCATTTTATTTGTGTGTCCACTCCCCTTCCACAATGTGTGTTCTGGAGTCTTTTGGCAAGTGCCTTTACCGGCTGAATGTCTAATGCCTTTCTTTTGCTATTTTGGAGGGTAGAGTCAGGGTCCCACTACGTTGGCCAACGTCAGGATAGAAAATGTGCTGGCCGACACCACCCTGCAGCCCACGCACCCCACTCCACTAGCACTGAGGCGTTAGCTGGTGGAGGGCTTTATTTCAGCCTGGGCATGATTCGGATGAACAAGATCATGCTGATGAACACGAAGCAGACGACAATGAGCACAGCCCACAGCAGCCAGTTCACCGACTTCTGTGCATGCTGCTCCAGCCGCTCCGACTCCAGCTTCAGCTTCTCCAGGTTCTGGTCAGCCATCTTGAGAGAGTGTGACAGGGTCTGTGGGAGAAGGGGGGACTGTCAACAGGACCGAGAACAAGTGTGACCTCTCCTGGGTGGCCTGTGCTTCTGGCCCTAGCTGATGCTGTGCCCTCTGCTGGGTATGCCTCAGCAACCCGCTCCTTGGGCTTTACCCAACTCCTGCTGACCCTGCAAAGCACCAGTCATAATGCCCCTCTTCTGCAGAGCTTTCTCAGTGCCCGAGGCAGAGGCTGCAGTGTTCCCACACCTGGTTGTCCTTCTTGATGACACTCTGGGCAGCTAGTGTGTTGGTCTTGAGGCTGCGCGCCAAACCTAGCATCTCCTCTGCCAGCTTTTCCTGGAGGTCCTGGTGCCTCTGGAGGACGAGGTCGAGCTCCGATGCTGAATGCTCATCTGCAGGTCTGGGCCCCTTTGCTCTGCCGACCCCACATAGTGGGTATCCAGGAGTGACGGGTGCAGATACAGACCCACATGGTGCCTTCCCAAGGATCCCAGGGCCCATGGCATCACCCTCAGTTCTGCTTGGGACTCAAGTTTCCCCTGGTTTTTTACATTCCAGGAACAGCAGCCCCAGAAAGGACTTCCAGTGGGCAGCTGGGTCCTTGTAGCAGCACCTCAGGGACCCAGCTTCATCCAGCCCCTCCCTTTCCCCACCGCTCCATGGCTAAATACTCACATGCGCTTCCTCATGTCCATCTCAAGCTCTAGAAGCAAAGAGGCCAAGGACGAAGGTTGGTTTCCTGTTTCCAAGTCTGCTACCCAAAATTCTGTTCTGCCTGTGAACTACTGTGCATTGCACTCTAAAGCCCATGTAGAGTGCCTCTGTAGAACATCCTTCCTGTCCCCAAGGTCCCAGGTCCCTCTCAGTGGCCTAGCACTGCGCTAGGGTGCTGTCTCTGCTGGGGACACCTTCTCTTTCTCAGCCTCCCCTTGGGCATGACTCAGTTGACCCTGGGTTACCCTCTTCCAGGGCTGGGAAAGATCAAGGGAATCAGGCAGGCACGAAGACTGTGGGGCAGAAGGGACAGTCAAGTTCTGCCTGGCATGACTCACCTCCAGATGATTCCTGTGGGGAGAAGGGAGAGGCATGAGGCCATGCACTTGGATGTCTTCCCTAAATCTCTCTCTCTACTTTGGATGACCCATGTAAAGTTCTCTGAAGGATAGTCCTTATTCTATTGTAAAGAAACTCACCCAAATTCTGATGGGGGGCAACTCTGGGGCTTAACCAGACATGATCCATTTTTTTTTTTTGAATTTGTTTTCAAGACAGGGTTTCACCGTGTAGCCCTGGCTGTCCTGGAACTCACCCTGTAGACCAGGCTGGCCTCAAACTCACAGAGGTCTGCCTGCCTCTACCTCCCAAGTGCAGGGATTGAAGGCGTGCATCACCATCACCATCTATTCTTGCCATAAACCAAATTCCTATTCCTTTAGCAATGTCTTGAGCACAGTGCCTTCTCTGGGGAAGCCTTGTCTGTGGGCCCTTTAGGGTTTCTGGTACTGTGTTCAATCCCTATCCCTGTACAGACTAATCTGTCGCTGTCCCTAGGATGGTCCCAGGGACAAGGGAGGGAATCCTACCGTGCCCAGAAGCTCACTCCGCATCTCACTGGTGTAACGTGCCCGGGACTGCAAATGTACGGTCTTGGTGGCAGGCACCCGCTCCCTGGCTGTTGTGGGCACGCGGCCAGGGGCCAGGAACTGGTTAGCTAGAGCCTTCTCAGAGGAGGAGGTCTGAGGGAACATGGGAAGGGGAAGATAAACCACTGGAGGGCTGTGTCCAGGTCCTGGGGGCTGTGGGGGTCTGAGTGAGGCCTGAGAGGTGGAAGGACAGGCTCACCAGCTTCTCAGCCTGCAGCATGCCCTTCAGAAAGTCCACCTTGCGTGAGTACTCGCTGATGACTTCAGAGGCGGGTTTGCTGAAAGGCAGCAAGAGGAAGTCAGCCTGCCTCTGTCGCAGTGTGAGGGGAGGAGTCTCAGTGTCCCACACTCACCTTGCCTGGATTTTCAGGGCCTGCAGCATGTCTTCCAGGGCACCCACATACTGGGAGGGAAGGTAGGATGTCAGCCGGGTCAGGGACCCAAGGAGTGCTTGCAAGAGTCAGACCAGAATGAGGGGTGTGGCCGGGGAGGGGCCTGGAGAGGGGCGGGGCCAGGGGCCGGGGAGGGCGTGGCCTCTGGCTGAGCGGGTGAGCTCAGGAAGAGAAACTCGGACGTCGGGGACCCATGCACCAAGGGGCGGAGCCGCGTGTGACGTGGCGGCGCCAACCGGAAGTGGCGTGGCCAGTGAGTCGGATCGTCTGCCTCTAGGGCTCGAGGCCTCTGCGGCGTGGGAGTCCCTCACCTTCTCCAGACGCCACTCGTTTGGCTCCCGCTTTTCTGCTGCCATCGACTCGCAGCGACACAGCAACCGCACCAGGTTCAACTCCAGCCGCGACGTCGCCAGCGGGCGGTGACCGGCCCCTTCCGCCTGCGCCATCTTAGGAAAGGGCGGAAGTGCCTGCGAGGAGGCTTTCCTCTGGGCGAGCGTCCCTCCCCTCCGAGGTCCGCCCTGCTAGGCTTGGAACGGAAGTAGATTTTGTTTCAAGCCACAGTGCTGTGCCGTCCGTGTTTGTCCAAGGACAAATCATTTTCTCCCAAGAGAGCATCTTTTTAAAATTGTGATTTTGTTGTTTGGCCTTTTTTCTCTTTTTGAGGCAGAATCTCTCTGTAGCCCAGACGGGCCTGGGGCCGCCGATCACGTCTGCGGAGCATTGGTTGGCAGGACCGGAAGGGCCGGTCTGCAGCTTCGGCCCCACGNGCAACGCTCCCCGGGCCACTGCGTTCCGCTTGCCCGCCACGCCTCCCCGCACTCAGTGCGCGTTTTCCCTCTCAGCGCTCGACGGACAGGCACGGCCTCCTCCTTCTACTGGGCGGGGAGCCTTGACCTGGGGCTTCCNCCGACCCTGGTGTGATGACATGCCAGGTGGGAGCTTCCATCGGTCAGACCGGCTAGTTTCCAGCCCTGGCTGCCTGCCTCCCGAGCTCTGACCCGGCAGTTCCCATCCTTAGCTCTGACCGTTTCCATTCTGTAATAAACCATTATGGTCCATTTTATGAAGATGGAGCTCGCCAGAGAATCACAGACAATCAGGAGGCAGTAGGCCCCTATCTTTCCTAGCTAACAGCAATACTAGTTCATCTTGGGTTGAACTTAGTCTGCTACGTGATTTTTGCCCACAGAGGATGGAGAATTCGGAGTGGAGACTATGCGAGATAGCAGGAAGATTGTACCTTTCTGAGGAACTTAGGAGGTACAATGAGGAATCCAGGGCACAGGGACTGCCATGGGGGTTATAAAACATGACTGGCATTTCTGCCTTTTCTAAGGTTGAGTGACCCTCCCTACCCTATCCCCTANTCCCACCCTCGACTTAGCAAGGTCAAAAATTAAATTGTTTTTCTACTTTTGAGTCTCCAGCACTTTTTTTATTTTTTAAACTTGCATTGGTGTTTTGCCTGCATGTATGTCTGTGTGTGGATATCAGAGCTTGGAGTTACAGACAGTTCTTAGCTGCCATGTGGATGCTGGGAATTGAACCCACAACCTCTGGAAGAACAGTCAGTGCTCTTAACTGCTGAGTCATCTCTCCAGCCCCATCCAGCACTATTAAGAGTGAAGGATTGCTTTCTCATAGTCCCCAGCTCTGGTCTTGAGCTGGCTTCTTTTTTTGTTTGTTTGTTTGTTTGTTTTGTTTTGTTTTGAGACAGGGTTTCTCTGTGTAGCTTTGGCACCTTTCCTGGAACTCACTCGGTAGCCCAGGCTGGCCTCGAACTCACAGAGATCTGCCTGTCTCTGCCTCCCAAGTGCTGGGATTAAAGGTATGTGACAGCATGCCTGAGCTTGAGCTATGGTCTCTGTTTGGCCTGGAACGCCTCAAGTAGGCTGTACTGGCTCACTGGCATAGCCCTAGAGAGCCACTTGTTTTCTCCCCAGCACTGGGAATACAAACCCTCAGCACTAAACACAGCTGTTAGTGTTTGGGGTTTTTATTTTATTTAAATTTTGTGTATGTGTGTGGGTCCATGTGCATGTATGGATTCATGCATGTAAGTGCAGATGCCCTTGGAGGCCAGAAGTGGACATTGGATCCTCTGGAGCTGGGATTACAGGTGGTTGTGAGCCACCTAAAGTGGGTGCCAGGGATTAGAATCCGGTTCTCTGCAAGAGCAGTATATGCTCTTAAACATTGAGCACCTCTCCAGCCCCTCATGTGACTTCTGAGAACAAGAAGTGTAAGGCAGAGCATCTCAGACCTGAGCAAGTTTCTAAAAAGATCCTGGGCTGGGTAAATGGCTCTTGCAAGAGGACCAGAGCAATACCCAGCACCCATGTCAGTTAGCTCACAATTTCCTGTAACTCCAGCTCCAGGGGCTCTGACACCTCTGACCTCTTCAGGGACCTGCATTCACATACACATACCCACACACAGACACACAATTAAGACATATACATTTTAAACTGGGTATGGTGGCACATGCCTTTAATCCCAGCACTCGGGAGGCAGAGGCAGGCGGATCTCTGAGTTCATAGGCCAGTCTGGTCTACAAGTGAGTTCCAGGACAGCCAGGACCACACACAGAAACCCTGTCTCAAAAACTATGTATATTTATATTTAAATATGAATACATAAATATATATTTAAATCTTAAAAAACAAAGATGATATTGGGTCTCCTGGCACTGGAGTTAGGGTAGCTGTGAGGGCCATGTGGTTCTGGGACTGAGCCTTAGTAGGATTCTTAACTTCTGAGCCAGTTCTCCCAGTTTTTTGGAGACAGAGCCTTACCATGCAGCCCTGATTGGCCTCTCACAGATCTTCTGTTGGGGTTAAAGGCCTGTGCCACATTAGCACCTGCACACTGCTGTGACCACACTCAGGCACCTTTCCTTTCTAAGGTGGAAGGAAAACATTTTGCTCTTGCATTCATCTGTCTGTGCGACCTGCATGGCTTTGGGGCTGACCTGACTGGGGTGATACAGAATTAAGAAATGACAGACACATGCAAAAAGGCTGGTGTCACGTGGGATGTTCTAAATTTTAAAATTATATTTATTTATTTGTGTGCATATGTGCTCCTGTGCCCTATGTCCCTGTGCACTGATGGAGCTCAGAGGACTTGTGGGAGTTGGTTCTCTACTTCCACCATGTGTGAGCCCACCTGCCACTGCTCTTGACCGGCCTTCATGTCAGGGAAAGTGGGGCCTTCATGAGTACCACAGCATGGCACAAAGCCCACCCCTCAGGTCACCTGGGTCCTGCTCACTTCAGAAAATACCCTAGAGGACACTGAATCCAGGATTCATAAAGGAGGGCCTCTGGGGAGTGACAGTGCAGGTGTGACAGCCTTCCCTCTCCAGCTTTGTGGCTGAGACAGGTCAGAATTGTTAGTCATGTTGAGCTTGTCTTGGATCTGAAACACAAAAATGCTCTGCATGCCTTGATGACCACATCTGTCTAAGGAGCTGGGGACATGGCTCAGAGGGTNAAGGGGCTGCCCTGAAGACGAGGGCCTTCGTTCAGATCTCCAGCACTAACATAAAGAGCGAAGGGGCCAAAACAGCAGCCTGCCCTGCCGGTGGCCCTGTCAAGTTAGGGCCAAGGATGACATCAAAAGGTGGGGGCACTGGGGAGATGACTCAGAGGTTAAGAGCACTGACTGCTCCGCCAGAGGATCCAGGTTCAGTTTTCAACACCCTCAATGGTAGTTTCCACCCATTTGAAATCCTAGTTCCAGAGAGCTGATGCCCTTTTTCTGGCCTCCACAGGCACCAGGCATGCAGTGGCACACAGGCATATCCACTCAGTTGAAACACCCATTAACATGAAATAAAAATAAATCTAAAAACAGTTGTTTTTAAAGGCAGTGGCAACCTTCAGGAGGTCTGGAAACGGAGAGCTCTCTAGGTGACAGAGTGTGCATGTGAGTGACCAGCAGGAGGAGGTGAGGCGGACGGCTCCCAGTGAGGTCCTGCGGCTGAGGAGGCCCAGTTAGGCTTGCTCTTGGAAGCCTGGTCCTTCCTCCCACTAGATCTCAACAAGACTAGAGCAGATGGACTGTTCAGAGGGTTCCTTGCATAAGTGCACTGAGCCAGCCCTAGGGGGCCAGCTGCAGCTCCAGAGGGGACAGCAGAGGAAGCTCAGCTCCATCAACTGGGCCAAGACTCAGGGACACACCCCAGGCAGTCCTGATGAACCCGCTCAGAACTGCTGCAAGCTGGCCCCTGGGGTCCACTGTGTGTTGGAGCTGCCTGTCCTGAAAGCAGGCGAGGGTGACACGGGACTCCGAGGGCCCTCCTGGACAAATGTATCTGCTCAAATGCACCTGACCCTGAGAAGACTCCTGTGCACTTGCCTTGGGGCCCCTTGGCTTTTTTTGAGAGGGGGGTGGGGTGGGGGTGGGGGTGGGGAGGGGGCAAGGTTTTGCAATGTAGGCTTGGCTAGCCTCAAACTCAAAGATCCATCTGCCTCTGCCTCCCAAGTGCTGGGATTACAAGTGTACACCACCACATGTGGCCCTTTGGTTTTTAATAAATAAAGACTATTTTATAATAAATAAAGACTATAATAACTTTTTAAAAAGGCCAGGTGTAGCAAGTAGTCTGGTCCTACAATCTCAACACTGGATGGAACCAGCCAGCCCTGTCAATCAGGGAGCTCAGGTTCAGAGCTGTCTCAAAAAGATGAGGTGGAGAACTATGGAAGAAGACGTCACATTGACCTCTGGTTTCCACACGTGTATACAGAGATAAGTTTTTTTAAAAAATTTATTTAAACTACCAAGAGTAGGCTAATATTAGCCCTTGCAACACAAAGCCAGGAGCCAAGCAGCCTTTTCTGGCTACTGCACCACTCCCAGGGCACACCCCCCCATTCCTCAGCCTCAAAAACCAAAGCAGGAAGATTTGCTCTGTTAGCATCAGCAGGCCTGGGAAGCGAAACTGCAGCAGTCATTTCCACCCTGGCCAGAGGGGCACAGTAGGCCCTACCAGAGCAAATACAACCCGGCTATATAAGCTAGTCTTCTGCCTGCTTTTCACAGGTGGCCTGGCGAAGCCCTCCTCTGAGTACTTTTGTCCTAGCACCGGGTTCCATAAAAGGCTTAAGTAGCCAGTTCTTCATGTGTGACAGGGACACACTATGTAGCCCTGGAACTCAGTGTCGATTTCACCTGCCTTTGCCTCAGGAATGTTGGTATTAGTTTGCCTGGCTTTGTTATTTTGAGACTCAGCTGGCCCACATATGCATCTGTCTGGTTAGTTTTTATGTCAGCTTGACACAAGCTAGAGTCATCAGAAGGGAGGGAACCTCAATTGAGAAAACGTCTCTCTAAGATGGAGCTGTAAGCAAGCCTGTGGCATTTTCTTAGTGATTGCTGGAGACAGCTCAGTTCATGGTGGGGCCGTCCCTGGGTTGGTGGTCTTAGGTTCTGTAAGAAAGCAGGCTCTGGTCTACAAAGTGAGTTCCAGGACAGCCAGGACAGAGAAACCTTGTCTCAAAAAACGAAACAAAAACAAAAACAAAAACAAAAACAAAGAACAAAAAGTTTTAGCTGGGTGTGGTGTCAGGAGGTAGAGGCAGGCGGATTTCTAAGTTTGAGGCAGCCTGGTCTACAGAGTGANCAGGCCAGCCAGGGCTACACAGTGAAACCCTGTCTCGAAAAGAAAACAAAAACAAAGCAGACTAACCAAGCCAAGGGAAGCAAGCCAGTAAGCAGCACCACTCCGTGGTCTCTGCATCAGCTCCTGCCTCCAGGTTCCTGCCCAGCTTATGTTCCTGTTCTGACTTCTTTCAATGATAGTGATAAGGAAGTATAAGCCAAATAAACCCTTTCCTCCCCACCTGCTTTTTTTGGTCATGGTGTTTCATTAAAGCAATGGAACCCCTAAGACAGTAGTCCAGGCTAGCTGTGAACTCAGATGCTGGGATTCTCGGTGTGTAGCTTATCTCACCAATTTTACAGGACTCAAGTCGCTTCAGAAACAAACCTCTGGGTATGCCCATGAGGGACAGTCTAGGTTTAGGTTACTCTGAACCTGCAGCTGCTATGCCTGCCCTTCTATCATGGACTGTGTAATCGAATTATGACCCAAACAAACCCTTAATTTACGTTTGTTGTCAGGCATTTTGCCAGTGCAATGAGAAGTGGCTAACGTTGTGTGTCACCTGCCAGGCTTCTCTACCTGTCACCTTTGTGGGGAAGGTGGAGCTGCCAACAGGATGAGGTGCAGGGCAGATCAGGAGAGCCAGAGCGGGGGTGGGGGTGGGGTTCAGAAGCCAGACTCCCAGCACCACCTGGTGGCTCACAAACATCTGTAACTCCAGCTCCAGAGAATTCAATGCCCTCTTCTGGCCTCTGTGGTCAGCAGCGCGCGCGCGCACACACACACACACACACACACACACACACACACACACACACACACACAAATCTGAAAAAAGTTTCAAGGTGGCAGGAACAGGGAGCAGAGATGAGAAATGTGACCCTGTTACTACAACACCAGACACACCAGCAGCTGGAAGATACAGGTCAGATCAAGTGGCCTCCAGCCTGAGCAGCTAGAACAGGGGTTCTCAACCTGTGGGTCACAACCCTTGGGGTGAATGACCCTTTCACAGGGGTCAAATTTCAGATATCCTGCATATCAGATATTTACAATTCATAATAGTAACAAAATTACACTTATGAAGTAGCAACAAAAATAAATTTTATGGTTAGGGGTTAAGTATTTTTGGATCCCCAGTATTTGATTTCTCCACCAATGCAATAAGCCAAATCAAACTGAATTTAAAAGTCCAGGTTTAATGAGCATTGCATTCCCTGGTGATCTTGGGGTGGGTGGTGGGTGGTAGGGGAGAAAACTCATGGCAGGTCTATGGACTGGAGCTTAAATACCCTGTAGGCACAGTCTTTGAGCAGTTCTGGGGTAGCGGTGTGCTTTCTGAGGAGCAGGGTTTGGAGAGAGAGGGAGGAGGGGGCTGAGGTGGAGAGTCCCAGCTGAACAGGGGTCACCACCACATGAGGAACTGTATTAAGGGGTCACAGCATTAAGAAGGTTGAGAACCACCGTGCTAGAGCCTTCAAAACCTGGACCAGTAAGCTCCAGCTTTGGGGCGTGAGCTGTGAGCTTCTAGACGGGCGGGCGTCAGGTAGTCAGGACCCTTATGGGAAACCGGAGTGGGGTGGACTTTCTGTGACATAGTCCAAGTTAGTCCTTAACTCCTGATCCTCCTGCCTCCACCTTCTGAGTACTGGGACTAGGTGTGCCACCAGCCTGAAAAGAAATGTATGGTGTGTGTGCATGCACACCATATGCCCATGCACACAGGCTGGAGGAAGATGTCNAGTGTCCTGCTCTGTCTTATTCCCTTGAGACAGGGTCTCACCAGCTTTTCTGTGGGTGCTGGGATTTGAACTCAGGTTCTCCTGTTTGTTCTGAGCCATCTCCCCAGCCCCTAATGTGAATTTCACACATTTTTAGTACATTTACTTCTTTTAAAAAATTCTATTTATATATATGGGTGATTTGCCTGTGCNCGTGTGTGTGCACCACCTGTGTGCCTGGTGCCTGTGAGGCCAGAAGAGGGTTCCAATCCCTTGGATCTGGAGTTACAGACGTTTATGAGGCCCCATGCTGGCACTGGGAACAAAGCTATGTCTTCTGCAAGATTTCTTCACTCCACAGTCATCTCTCCAGGTCCTGGGGCACCTGTTTGGCCTGAGACCCATCCATCACCTGAGGGCAGGTGTGGACTCTCACCTGCTCAATAGCTCCAGTTCCGGGCTGAGGATGCCCGGCCTGGACTGCGGGTGCCCGGCCTGGACTGGCCGATGCCCGGCCTGGACTGGCCTCTGCGGGTGCAGACTAAGGGTAGCAGCCTCTTCATGGAATGAGGTCTGGATGGCCATTTTCTTTCTCTTCATGCAGGACCTCACTCTGTAGCCCACGTTAGCCAAAACCTCCTGCTTCAGCTCCTGAGTGCAGCCTGTGCTAATGGCAGCTCTTGCTTCATTTCCCACCTTGGGGAAGGACAACTCAGGCAGTGCTGGCTGGTGGCTCAGGCAGGACCCCACCCATTCTGATCCAGCCCAGCAGCAAGGTCACACACCGCCACTTCCCAAGCACTTTTATTTCACACTTCCTGTGGAGCTTCCTTGGTCCCTGGCTGGTGGAGTGTGTGTCCAGGGAGGGGGTAGAGCCTGAGAGAAGAGAGCTGGGCTCTAAAGGACCCAGGCTGTCACTGGGGCTGCAAAGGCACTCCAGAGCCTGTGCCGCCTGCCTCTGAAGGTCCAGCGTCCCTGGCTCCTTGCATCCCACAGGGCAGGCAGCCCAGGGCACAGTGGGCAGAGCCATGTGAGCTACATTCAGGCTTCCCACTCCTGTCCTGTCTTCAGCCAGCAGCTGGGACCCTGTTGAAAGCTCCAACAACGNTGGAAGGTTCTCTGGCCACATGGCTGGTTCTGGGAGGCATTGGGGGAGGGCAACAGATGCCCTACGAGTCCACTGTCCACTGTCCGGGGTTGGAGCACAGCAGCCAGGAGTGGCCCACCCACGTCCAGGTTACAAAGGTAGGAAAGAGTTAATATAGAAGCCCTGACATACACATATAAAATAACAGTTTGGTCCTCCATTAAGGCTGTTATGATTAAACGTTATGTAAACCATGAACGGAGAAACAGTTACTAAGTACAAAGGGCACCGCTGTGCAGATGGGGGCTCCTGGCCAGCAGCCCCCAGCCTTCACACCACACAGAGCTGGTGTCCACCTCATCCTTCTGGGTGCTTTTCATTCTGGATCCTTCTCAGAGAGCGAAGGCCAGCTCCGCAGCTGGAGCACCCAGATCTGGGGTTCTAGGGCATGCAGACTGCCTGTCATGGTCCTCAGCCATTGGCCTGGCTGGAGCTGGGGGGCAGGCAGTAGGTAGGGGGGTCCGAGTACCTGCGTTTGGCTCCAGGAAGTCTGACATCGTGGTCCAGGGATTCCAGGGTGCCCTGCGACAGCAGGTCAGCCCCGGGGGCAATGTATACAGAATGTACCTGGTCCTGTCGGCGGGCAGGTGGCTCTCGGCGCCTCACCGGAACAGTGGCCTCCCGGAGAGCAGGTGTCCAGCTGGTCAGGTGCGAGGACAGGCCCGGCGGGAGCTTGATGTTGGCCATGGGCATGATGGGATTCCTCCGGGGTGTCTTCACTCTGACCGTGACGAAGGATGTCGGCCCTCGGCGTGGAGGGGCGGCGGCCGCGGGGAGGGGGTTCAGGGTGGGCACACTGGGGCAGGGGAGAGCAGGTGCGGGGGGCCCTTGGAGAGACAGACGTGGGGTTACTGCAGCGGGGGTGTGGGTGGACTCCCGCCCTGGGCCTGCCGCGGCGGGGAGGGTCATAGAATGCCACCTTCACACTGACCTTCCACGGCCCCCCGCGCGCCCCTCTCCTCCAGCAGGCTCTCGGTGCTGGCCGATGTCTCCGAGTCCAGGTTCTCCTCGTCAGAGCCCCGAGGGTCCAGCTCCGGCAGCCGGTATGTGATGTCCTCCCTGAGGGTGGGGGCACCATATCCGAGGCCATTCCCGCCAAGAAACTACCCCCCAAAGAAGTAGTCCTGCTCCTCTTGGCCCCTCCCTCACGCCAAGCACAAACAGTAAGTGAATGCCATTGGCATTTGCCCCCCCAACTCCGCAACCAGTTTGGCCTCAGGGCGCCTGCCCGGACTGAGTGAGTGTTAGGGGGAATGGGCGCATGACACTTGCTTCTCCTCCTTGATGGACTGGATCCGCTCCATGAGAATCTCCTTCTCTCGGTCCTCGTCGCCACCTGCCGCCTCCTCGGGGAGGGCCTCCAGCTCCTCCAAGCTGCTGTCCTGCATCACTGGGGTCCTGGGGCTTTTGGTCTGAAACACGGAAGAGGCAGATCTGACCCAGCGCTGGAGGGCGGAGTTCAGGCTGTGGGCGGAGCCTAGTGCTTGAACCAAGTGGGGGCAGGGGCAGCAGCTCTAGGTTAGTTATGATGTAGACCCACTCCAGGGCTCTGTGCCTGGAGTTCTGCAGGAATCTAGTGGGGACCAGGGACCAGCATGCAGTTCCAGGAGATTAGGACATGCTCTGTGCTACGGCCAAGACTACCCAGCGTGCACCTGGAGACATGCAGCCCGGCCCACGCAATGCGTACATACCCGGACCCCCTCAAAGGGAGACGAAAACCCCAGTTTGAGAGGCCATAGCTGGGGGAGAGATAACACAGGTGAACAGGTGTGCTGAGCCTGCCACACAGGCAGGAGCAGGACAGGACCAGCAGCAGGTTGAAGACCCGAGGGACCTGCTCCTCCCCCAGCACCAGAGTAGGCATTTCTGTGATGGGAACTCCTGTGCATTATGTTCAGGCAAGAAGGAAACCAGGCCAGGCTCATGTCTGGGCAACAGAGGGACAACTGTGTCTGGCTAAGTGGAGGTAACCTTTTGGTGAAGGCAGTTCTGCCCCACTTGCCCACGAGGCTATGGCCTAAACCCCAGCCCAGCCATACAAGGACCAGCCCCAATGCCAGCACTCACAGCATTTTGCCGCAACAAGGAGAGCCTTCGGAATGCAATGCTCTCGGCTGCCTCCAGCTGGTTGATCTCCTCCATCTTCAGTTTGTACTTCCTCATCTGCTCCCTGATGAGCATCTCCACACACCTGTGGAGGCACGGACTCAGTTCCTAGCCAGTGGCTGGCAAAGGCAGTTCCAAGGAGCTGGCAGGGCTGGGCCGCCGCGGCCCTGGGATACCTTGTAACCTCAGGAGGCTCACTTTGCCTCTCTGAACCCAAGACTCCCTGTCACTGGTCTCTGACAGCATCCAGGGCAGGANGTAAAAAGTTGGTGCATGTTGGCGAGAACAGAACCCCAGTTGCCAGCACGGTGGGACTAGTTTTAACTCATAGAAAAGGACAGGNTACAGAAAGACCGGGCAGCCTGCCCTAGAGTCAGCATGCATGCTGCCTAACAGCTCTACAAGCTTTGACTACTATAGTGTCCACTCCATGGTCAGTACCGGAGGGACTCAGCTCAAAATCAGCACTAGTGAGGAGAAAGGCAAGTCCTCAGGCTGTAAGGTGACAGATTCCCTATTAGGACCAGAGGACACAGGAAGTGAGCCCTNGGTGGCTTTGGGCTCCTTCCTCACCCACACTTGTTGGTGGCTAGGAGCATGGCGAGGAACCACAGAGGGCTCCTCTGATGGGGATATCTTTCTATATGCTGTGAATGTGTGTTGCTCTGATTGGTTGATAAATAAAGCTGTTGGCCAAGCATTCTAACGGGAGAGGGAGAGAGCGAGAGCGAGAGCGAGAGCAAGAGAGAGAGCGAGAGCGAGAGCGAGAGCGAGAGCGAGAGAGAGAGAGAGAGAGAGAGAGAGAGAGAGAGAGAAAGTAAAAGGGAAAGCTGAGCAGACGCTGCTAGCCACCACCAGGAAAAACAAGATATAAAGGTATCAGTAAGCCATGAGCCACGTGGCAAATATAGATTTATAGAAATGGGTTAATTTAAGATGTAAGCTAGTGAATGAGAAGCCTGAGCCATCAGGCCATAAGTTTGTAAATGATATCAGCCTCTGTGTGTTTACTTGGGTCTGAGCGGCCACGGGAGCCCGGGTGGGACACAAAAACCTTTTTCCTACTCTCCTCCTCAGTTTTAAGAAAGCTGCCAAAGGTGAAAGGCCAAGAAAGGTCTTCTCCTGGCAGTTTGCTTGTTCTCATTGGGGGTGGGTGAGTGGGTAGGGCTAGGAGATGGTCAAAGGTCCACATGCATGCCAAGCAAGAGCTCTACCAGAGTGTCACACTCTAGCCCTTCAGAGTTCTGAAGGAAATGATGGAAAACTGTTTGTTCACCCAAAGGTGGACACACTACTCCACCGCTGCCTTTCCCCATCAGGGGGCTTAGGGATCTCACTCCCTGAATGCTTCTTGAGGGACCCAGAGCAAGGTCTTCCCTGAACAGGGAGATATGTGGCTGTGCTCTCCCCCTTGTGGAACCTGCCTGCATGCTGCCTGTATTGGGGTGCTTCTGGAACCCCAACTTCACTCACTTGCTTAACAAAAATCCACTTTTTGTTAAGTATTAGGTTTTAGTTAGAAGTGTGTTTGCTACAGCACACACTGAGCAAGGAGGCCCCGGCAGGCCTCAGTGTGCCTGCTGGGGACATGTGGAACCCCACTTCCAGCCCTTAGCATCACAGAAAAGGAGTAGAGGGGTGTGTGTGTGTGTGTGTGTGTGTGGTGGGGAGGCGAGAGAAGGGGCCACCAGAAAGACAACTCAGAGGGTAAAGGCATTTGCTGCCAAGCTGGATGACCCAAGTTTAATCCCTTAGATCTATGTGGAAGGAAAGAACCACCTCCTGAAAGCTGTCTTCTGACCTCCACATACATATGTGCCATGGTATGTCTGCTATCCCCCATAAAATAATTAAAAAAGAGACAGAGAGATTCCGGGCTTACTGTGGCTTGCCTGGGAATTCTGACAGTCACTGGGAACTTGTCTGGGCTTCCTTTCCAAGCACTCATGATGGAGGCTATGCGGGCTTTGAATGAGCTCCCATGTTAGGTCTTGGGGACAGTCATGCTCTGTAGCTGACCTGGAACTCCAGATTCTCCTGCCTCAGCCTCCCCATTGTGAGGATGATGGACATCCCAGCCAGCTAGCCACTTGTGGGTGTGGGGCCACAGGACTCACGTGGTAATCTTTAGTACATCCTTCATGCTGGTCAGGGGGTCTGAGTTGTCAGGGCAGCGTAGCAGGCAGGGAGCAAAGATGATGGCCAGAGCTCCTGGTGACATGCGGTTCACATCCTCAAGCAGGGCTACCCTGTAGGGCCAACAGTTAGGAGGTACCCCTCCTGCACCCCTCCCTGATGCCAATGTCAGGTTCATGTCTTGGTATTAGTGGCCAGGACATTAAGCAGGGTCACAGGGCAGAAGCCATCTTGGCTCCTGGGGGAGGGGGGACACTTGCTTGACAAGGTGGAAGATGAGTCTCTCCAGAGAGGTGTGGTTGGCCTCAGGCAGGTGGTCCAGGACTGCATAGATGGCAGCCAGCTGTTCCTGCTTCTCGGGAAGCTCTGGGGAGGCCAGGGTCATCAGTCCTGGGTGGCACCAGCCATGCCCAGTCCTCCTTCCCCATGCATTTGGGTGCACAATGCCCTTCATATAGGGCATAGGTCCAGAGGGAAACAACCAACCCAAACTGTGGGCCCCAGCTGGAGCAAGACGTGCTCTAGGCCTCATCCCTTTCTCCGTGGCTCACCAACAGCCCTGAGGAAGTCTCCGTACTGGGCAAAGGTCATGAGGGGCTCGGGCAGCTCCCTTAACCACTGCTTCAGGACCCCAGTGATGGCATGGATGGGGAAGTCTTCCAGCTTGACTGCAGCAGGGTCTGCAGGGCAGGGACAAGTGAGCAGCATATGGGTGCTGACCAGTGGGTCCAGCTAGGGCACCTGCTCCCAGTGCCTACCTGTCTGTAGTGCCTGCCGCAGTTCCCGTGTCCGGTTGGCAGCGCCTGATTTGCGGTAGAGGCCCTCGGTATACAGGCCATGCATCTCTACATGTTCTAAAAGCTTCTCCAGCACGATGGGCACAGAGGCCTTGTCACTGGTTAGGCTGTCCACACACACACCGAAGTGGCCTGGCTCGGCACCCGGCTCACTCTACAGTTGGGGTGGAGAGTCAGGCCTGGGGGCCACTGTCCCCAGCCTCCTCCATTCTTCCCTGTCCACTCTGTTCTCGAAGGGTGCTGGGCTTGTGGGCTCCCTCCATGCAGCACCCACAGGCTGGCTGACCCTTCCTGGGGAGAAGGCACCCCAGCTCCACAGCCCTCTAAAAGACTGGGCTCTAACACTTGTTCTGCCACAAACTTGGGACCCCAACACCTTCATGCACAGTTGAGGGCCTCCCTCTGACAGGTCCAGGACTCTTCAGCAGGGGTTAGGAGCCTGGCTGGGAGCCTCAGTACTGGGAATGTACATGTATCCAGCAGGGGAACCAGAGGCCTCAGCCCTTCTGCCACTTCCCTGGGAGCTCTGACTGTAATGTTCTAGAAAGTTCCAGGTTTAGGCATGCTCACCTTCCTCCTTCCCGTGTAGGAGCAGTAGCTCTGAATCTTGTGCACGCATTTTTTGTGGCAGGTCATCTTGCACACTAAGGGGCCAGAGTGGAGGTTACAGAGGACCCAGGGTTCCTGAGAACACCCACTCACTGGGGACTTTGACTGCATTCTAAATCACACGGTCACGCTCTGCCCTGATTCCCATGGGAAGACGGGTGGGTGGTAACTGGTGGTCAGGAGGGACCTAGGCTTTGGTCATACAGGAGGCCACTTGGAAACTCAGCCTAACAGTGGCCAAATGATGCTCTCTCTTCAACAACACTGGTCCCAACTGTGACATCAGCTAAGATCTAGGGGGGTGGGACCAGCACTGTCAAGGCTGGGCCCTGGCTTGGCCACACTCTGGCTGCACAACCAGCCGGCTCTGGGTTGCATTTGTGTATTGGCATGTCTTAGAGGAATAAATGGGGGTCTGTGAAGTGCTGGAGGGAGGTGACAGTTGAAGTTGTATGAGCAGCACGTACCAAGTACAGAGGCATGGCCCTCATGACTGTCACATTGCCTGCCTCTGTGTGTGTGTGTGTGTGTGTGTGTTGTGTTGAGAGGAGCCTTCTGAAGAGTGGCCAGGACAGGGTGGGGCTCACCACTGCACAGCAGGGCCTTGTCCATGAGCCAGATGTAGGAGAGACACTGTTCACATGACTGCGGGATGTTCACTTGGTAGCTGGCAAACACATGTCCATTGTGCTCCTGGACCTGGGGTGGGAAAGGGGTGGGAGGGCTGAGTGGCTGCCCTCCACTCTGCTGTCTCAGCAGCAGCACCTTCCCATGGCTCTGAGGCGCTGGGTCTGGGCTGCACACAATGAACATATGAGCCCATGTAGACATGCATACACTCACATGCCTGCAGCTACTTACAACATGCTCCCTGATGACTACTCACACTACACACACACACACACA
>LZPO01116606.1:1054891-1064978 GCA_001675575.1 Neotoma lepida | reverse complement strand
TCTGCCCCTGAGCCACGCCCCCAGCCCCTCACTGGGGAATTCTAGGTAGGGGGTCTGCCCCTGAGCCATGCCCCCTGTTCTCCTAATTATACATGACTTACAAGCCCTACACTGACTGCCCTGCTGGTCACCCACAGGAACTAGCCCTGCTTATCCCCTCAGGCTACACAGGTAACAAAGAGATGGTGCCCAGTAAACCATGGACAGTTCGGAGAGCCAAGGAGGCTCCAGCAATTCTCCCCTCAGTGTGACTCAAGAGAACCCAAAGTGCAAGTCCAAGAGGACTTGTACGTGTGTGTTTACAAGCCAAAATACCAAAGCCACAGGCGACAGGTGACTGGATAGATTCAATACAACCTGGCCATGAGCTGGAATATTATTCAGCCTTACACAGGAATAAAGTTCTGACACTTCAACAGGGGTGAGAATGGAGCCTCTCTCCTAAGTTAACAACCTGGCAGTGGAAAGGCAAACACTGCATGACTCCACTGACCAAGGGCTGGAATGTCACCAAATTTACAGAGACGGAAAGCAGGAAGGAGGTCTCCAGGGCCTGTGGGAGTGTGGGGGTGAGGGGGTGGGAGTGTAGGTGTATAACTTGGACAGACTCAGATAACTCAGATACAGCTGCAGAAAGTGCCTGTGGCTGCCTCTCCATACCTGTGGGTCCTCCTCCTCAGAGAGGCTGCCGTGTGAAAGGGAAAGACACAGAGGACATGCTCTGGACACCTCAGGGACACAGATAGGACAGAATGTGCACACCGCTGCCTTGCTGCAGTGGCATCTGACATCCAGAAGGGTGGAAAGACTCTGGGAGGGCTGAGCGTGCCACTGAGTACAGGACAGAGCACTGGAGACTGGGGAACCTGTGGTCCCGAGCCCATGAGGGGCACCACTGGGCCTGCAGGGTGCTTGGCTCGGGGTGTGGAGTAGGTGTCCAGCTCTTACCTGCTCCAGCTTGAAGATGTGCTGGGTGAAGTAATACTGCAGCTGCTCGTTGGCATAGTTGATGCAGAACTGCTCGAAGCTGTTCCGTTCAAAGTCCTCAAATCCGAAGATGTCTAGGACACCGATGGACAAGCACTGGAGAGACAAGCTGTAGTTATAGCCAGGGCCTGCTGGGGAAGCTGAGCTTGCTGCATGAGTGGAGATATGTGGTCCTGATGTCAGCTGGACACAGCTGCCACCAGCTTGGCACCCACTGGTTTTTGCAAATGGGACCATCACTACTTATTCATGGAACCAGGGCCTCCACATGTGCAATAGCATTAGGGTGGAACCTAGGGTCTGGTGCCTGCATGCTGGGCAGGGCTGGGGTAAAGGCTTGTGTTGTTCTGCACCCTCATACAGACACCAAGTGCAGATGCTTGGCTTCCTGTAAAAGGTAAGGGGTCCTCTGCCNACCCTGATGTCTGCAGAGACCCCACAGGGTCCTAGCCTCCATGTTTGTCCCAAGGATGGGGCCTGTCCTTGGCCAGCTCAGGGCCTGTGCACTCACGGAAACGGCCTCTTCCATGTCCTTCTTGTTGAGGAGGGCGTGGTTGATCCTCAGCACGATCCAGTCAAACAGGGCACTGTACAGAGACTTGGCCATGGAGTCTCGGGCAGTTATGGCCTGTGGGTGGAGAGGCGTCTCATCTGGGGTGGGGCAACCATGCCAGGTGCAGGCTGTGGTACTGAGATTCAGGGAACTGCTCTAATTTTGTCTTAGTTTCATAGACAAAGTTTCATGTATCCCAGGCTGGCCTTGAACTTGCCGTGTAGCCAAGGATAATATTAAACAACTGATCCTCCTGTCTGTCTCTCCCCGAGGTTTGGGTTGCAGATAGGTGTCACCACAGCTAGCTTTTTGCAGGTATTATAAGGATCTGAATCTAGGGCCCACATGTGCACAGGCATTTGAGGCCTGCCTGTTCCTACGTTAGCTGCTGGGTCATACCTGTTGCTTAGGCTCAGAGCCTAAGGGCTCCAGCACCTAGCATGGGTGCGTGTGAGACCAGCCATGCCTCATGCACAACCATGGAACAGCCATGGAACAGCCAAGGAAGCACTTCTCAGCACATCTACTGTGAGAAGTGTCTATTCTCTCCTCCTACCAATGGACCTGGCCAGCTGCCTTCAGCTGCTGGACATGTTCCTCTGGTTTTGACTTTCCTGGATGTCATNGCAATGTTACCACACAGAATGCTGCCTCTGCTGGGAATGCTTATTCACACAGCCTCTCTGGGGGACACCTGAGCCACACAGCTGTGGGTTTACTGCAGAGATGTCAAGTCATGTCAGGGGTGCCTTGGCCCAAAAAGGCTCAGACTGTCCATGGTGCCTGCTGGAAATGTAAGCTGATTCCCCTAGGCAGAGTCCCTATAGGGAGCGTCCCATGCTCTGTTATCAGGTCCTTTCCTGGTGTCATCTAAATTCAACTTGCAAGTCATATTGCTCTTGAAATGTCAAGAGCTAAGAGAACTGTACCAGGAAGAGTACACAGCAAACTGAGAGGATGGCACAGAGACCTATGGGCTGAGGGTCACAGAAAGGCCACCTCGAGCACAGAGGCCAATCACTTCTTTACAGAACAAGGCAAGGGGTTGATATTTTCAGCTTTTGGGGCCTGGGGGGGGGGCTCTACTGCAGCTACTGAGCACTGCAACTTAGTTGCAGCCAGAAGCAGCACTGAACAAGATGCAAATGGATGAGCATGGCTATGTCAATAAAACTTTATTTACAAAACCAACTGGGAGGCCAGATTTGTCCCAAATCATGCTGGACTTGCATGGCCACTGAACATCTGAACCACAGAGGGGAATGTCTCAGGCTCCAGTTCTGGCTCTGAGCCATGCAGTACTTATCTACACTTTCAGATATCTGGAGCCACTTATGGTTGGAGAATTCCAGAAATTAACAACTCTAAACTCTGAGCACTTGTGATAAGCCTTGCCACATCTTGAGATGGATGTACCTCATCTGGGTCAGGCCTCATCTGGTTATCCAGTGAATCCTGGTGTTATATGCTACCTGCCTGTCAGTCACTCAGTCACCAACCAGTGCCCTGGACTGCAGTGCCTGTGATCAAGAAGAGCAATTCTATCTAATGATGGTCTGGACAGCGGGTACAGTGACATGCACCCGTCATCCCAGAGGCAGTTGGGGTATTCCAAATTTAAGGCCCACCTGGAATATGGAATAAAACTGTCTCTTGCCAATAAGAAAATAAAAAGAGTAGATGCTGGCAGTTGACATGAGCTTGGAAAGACTCCCTTCAAGTGAAAAGGTGAGCCACAGGAAACATCTCTATTCTGAGCCATGAGGCATGAGAGACTGGTAAGCGTGCCATTGTTATTTCTAGTCTGTTCTGAGCAGCATCACTGCTAACCTCATACTGTACCCAACTCATATATCACGCTCTCCAACATGTGTGCAGAGGAAGGGATTTTTCCACCTGGGGCTCTGCGCTTTGTGGCTCAGCAGCAGCAGCTGCATGTCTGAGGTGGATCTCATGAGAATAAGAGCCACAGGAAGCAGGTTTGGCCACAGCTGAGGTTCCCTGGCTGCAGGGCTGGGCATACACTCACCTCACTCAGGCTGTAAGGCAGGATGAGCTTGTCATTGACTGTCACTGTTTTTCTCTTGGTCAGGACCTCCACCAGGGTCTCCCGCTTCACCTATTTCCAGGGNGGGGAAAGAAAGGCAGGGAGGTGAGGCACTTGTTGGGGCTTCTGCATCGTGGAGACCAGTCCTGGAGAGCTGGGGGAGTGCAGGATGGACCACAGAGGCTGGGCTGGGAAGGGCCTCCCTACACATGGTGCCCTCTTCTGGCCTCCACAGGCACTGCATGCATATAAGCACATACCTGCATGTACATACATAAAATAAAACATCTTAAGAAACAAAATCACACAACGTCCCTCCCTCAAGCGTGCTAGTTTACTCCTAAGTCCAGAACTGGGGAGCAGAGGCAGGTGGATCTCTGTGAGTTCAAGGCCAACCTGGTCTACACAGTGAATTCCAGGCCTAGCCAGAGCTACATAGTGAGATCCTGTCTCAAAAATAAACAGGTAAATAAAATAAAAACTAAAAAAGTAATACACAACTTGAAAGCAAAAAACCACAAGGCCAGGTATGTAGCACATGCCTTTAATGCCTGGCCTCAGGACGCTGAGGCAGGTTCTTAAGTTCTAGGCCAGCCAGAGTGAGACTCTACCTAAAAATATAAAACAGAAAGGTAAGCTGGAGGTCTGGCTCATCAGGACAAGATTTAAGATTCATCTAGTCAGCTCTAGGCCCCACAGTTACATGTCCAGCTGGACATGTTCCTCTGGTTTTGACTTTCCTGGATGTCATGGCAATGTTACCACACAGAATGCTGCCTCTGCTGGGAATGCTTGTTCACATAGCCTCTCTGGGGGACACCTGAGCCACACAGGGTGGCTACATGGGGGAGGGGGGAAACAAACTTAGGGCACTCAAGCTCTGCACTGAAGGCTACAGGCGGCATCTCCATGTCCAGCCACTAGGTGCCAGTAGTGCTCCCAGTTTGAGGAACAGACGTCTCCCCAGGTAAGAACTAGGAGAGGAGACTGCACCTGGAATGAGAAATTGACTTCCCCGCTTCAAACCATCACCTAGCTGTGTCTGTGCATGTGGGTTTGTGTGTGTTTGGTACAGTGACAGGGGCCTAGGATCCCATGTGTAAGAGGGAAGTGGGCATCACGGGCCACATCCCTAGCCCCCATCATGTACTTTTTTATTTTGAGTTGGGAGGGTCTCACTGAGGTACTTAGGTAGGTCTTAATTTGAAGACTCCTGTCTCAGCCTCCGAGTGGCCAGGATGACAGGCCTGTGCCATCACATCTAGCCTCAAACTCTGTTTTAAATTTAATTGTTAAAAAACAATTTATGTTCGAGGCCAGCCTGGTCTACAGAGCAAGTTCCAGGGCAGCTGAAGCTACAAAGAGAAACCCTGTCTCGAAAAAAACAAAACCTCAAATAATTATGCATATGGGTGTTTTATCTAAAAATCTGTCTGTGCACCATGTNCGTGCCTGACACCTGAGGCCACCAGAAGAGGTTGTTGGATCTCCTGGGACTGGAGTTACAGACAGTCATGAGTTGTCATGTGGGTGCTGGGATCCAAACCCATGTCCTTCGGAAGAGCAGCCAGTGCTTTAACTCGAGAACATCTTCAGCTCCCAATTCGTGTTTTTTGGAGACAGGATTTCACATAGCCCAGGCTGGCCTTGAACTGCTTATCTCCATGCCTTTACTTCCTGAGTGCTAGATGACAAGTGAGTACCAGCACATCAAGTTTATGTGCGGCTGGGGTGGGACAGGGCTTTGTGCACACCAGCCCAGGAAACCATGCTTTCCCTTGTTTACACTGAATTGTGTGTAGGTATGTGCCTGAGAGTGAAGGAGACCATGGAGGGGAGGCTGCGGCCACAGGTAGGTGTGAGGCCTGAGCTCTATCTGTGAGAGTAGAACCTTAACCACCCAGTGCCTCCTACCAGTTTGTACAGCCAGACACACAGACAGGAGGGAGCAAGGAGGGGACATCTCAGAGATGACAGAGAACACAGGCAGCAGACACAAGTTCCTTCACTTGTCCCCTGTAATGAGAGGCTGCCCTACCATGCCAGGGACCAGGAAGCAAGTGCAAGGGAGGATGGTGGAGACAGGAGGTACCTTTAGGAGCTCAGACAGGGTGTCCAACACCTCGGGGGGGCCGACCTCCAGGCCTTCGTCCCGGCCTGTGGCTCTCTTTTTGTAGGTGACGTTGCCCAGGTACAGGATGGCTGAGAGGACAGAGAAGATCCTGGGACACAGAGAGAGGTTACTGTGGCCAGAGTCACCTGCTCGCTTCTGCAGCAGTGTCTTATACAGTCAGGCCGAGGGTGCTCTCCACTTCACACCTGTCCCCACTACCGAGTGCTGCTGCTGGTTAGATATCACACTTGGCTCGGGTGGTGCTACAGACAGAACCTAGGGTTCACACCTGATACTGACTGTGTTCCAGCTCCAGCCCGGCTGGATTTAGAGATGGGTTCAAGCTATGTAGCCCAGGCTAGACTCACCTGATGTCTTCCCAAGCACTGAGGATGCAGATAATATACCAAGCAAACTTACTTTAACTTTTTTGCTAATAGACAGTCTTGTTTATGGAGAGCAAGCTGGCCTTGAACTTTCAACCATCTTCCTGCCTGTATGGTTATTGTTTTGCCTTTCTTATTTCTTTGAGATAAGGTCTCACTATGCAGCAAAGGCTGACCTTGAACACGCAACCCTCATTTCTCAGTCTCTCCAGTGTGGAGATGGCAGGTGTGCACCATCATCCCAGCTTCAACTGGCTTGGACTGCTGCCTCCCAGCTCATGGCTGCAACCCTCTCCTGTGCTCTGTGTGGAATACCACTGATTCTCTATGGGACTGCAGGTCAGACCTCAAGAGGAACTGGTCATTGCCTAGTGGCTCAGCAGCCCACTTACTGCTTCTTGGTAGCAGGTAGGAACCCCACCATCTCCATGGCTTGCTGGAGCCTTTCAAAGTCGTGTTTGAGGTCTTCTCCATCTTCAATATTCAAGTTATGCTGGAAAAAAAAAAGGCGTGGGCACTCAGGCACTTCCGGCCTGGAGGGCAGTGAGTAGGGCAATCCAGGCTGGAGAGAAGGAGGGCCAGGGCTGGGAATGAATGGCAGCCTTTGTGTGTGTGCTCAGGGTTGGGCTGTGGGCCCAGCAGGGCCAGGCTGGCAGCTCTGACCTCCCTGTGGCAGACAGCCTTGGGGACAGAGGTGGCACCATGGCTGCAGCTATTTACCTGGTTGAGGTAGAAATAGTCTTGAGGCTGCTTCAGCTGGAATTCCTGGCGCTCGTCCTCGCTGACACCCAGCAGCAGATAATAAAACACATGGTAATTCCTGTGGGTGACCAGCAAGGGCAGTCAGTGCCTGGCCAGGCCCACAGCACAGGAAAGGGTGGGTGGGACTGCTCAGCTGGTCAAGGCGCCTGCTGCTTAGCCAGGTGACCCAAGTTCAATCCCCAGAACACACTTGGTAGAGAGGGAACTGAATCTCCAGTTGTCCTTTGACCACACATGTACGTGTACACACACACACACACACACACACACACAGAGAGAGAGAGAGAGAGAGAGAGAGAGAAATAAACAAACATAAAGTTAAAAAAAAAAGAGTCTTGGCCAGTGCATGCCTTTAACCCCAGCACTCAGGAGGCAGAGGCAGGCGGATCTCTGTGAATTTGAGGCCAGCCCGGTCTACAAAGAGAGTTCCAGGACAGCCAGGGCTACGATAGACCCGACTTAATAAATTTTAAGTGCTGTTAGAAAAGAAGAGGGAGTGAGTAGCGCAGGAGCAGGGGACATGAGTTTTATCTGCTTCTTAAGCACAGATTTGTTATTCTGAGATGGCCTCACCCTGAAGCCCGCCTGGCCTGGAGCCGAAATCCTCCTGTCTCAGTGTCTAGGTGCCGGCTCACAGAGTGTGCAGCTGTGCCAGCTCTGAGGTGTTACTCAAACACCTTTCAGGCTGACTCTGAATAGAGTGGGCATGCAGCTTTCAGTGTGGGCAGTAAGGGGCACCAGGCTGGAGGTCATGGCAGCAGGGGTGTGGAGTGGAGAGCAGAGGGCATGGCTCCAAGCATGGCTTCCCTCAAGGGGCCCTTGGGCAACAAAACACTTTACTTCACCTCTGTGAGGACCAAAGCTTGAGCAGAACTGTGTTCAGCCAAATCCCACACACTGAGGGCTGAAGAGATAGATGGCTGCTCTTGCAGAGGACCCGTAGTAGTTCCCACTGACTAACAATCCCCTGTAACTTCAATTCCAGGGGTCCTGGCACCCTCTCCTGATCTCCCTGGGCTCCAGGCACACAGGCAGTACATTTACAAACACATAGGCAAAACATAACATATATAAACAAGCAAAAAAAATCATGCCCCACCGCTCATCCTTCTCCCGGGATACCAGGCGAGACTTTTCAAGCAGGTATTTCTCCACAACAGCTCTGTCATGAAAGAAAAAGAGGGAGAAATAAGATTACATTTTAGTATTGATATTTTTTCTTTGAGTTTCTTGCTTTGCCTAGAGTTGAGGATGGAACCAAGAACCATAAATTTCAAGCAGGTACCATCTCACTAAGCCACACCCCCCAGCCCCTCACTGGGGGATCCCAGGCAGGGGCTCCACCCCTGAGCCACACCCCCAGGCCCTCACTGGGGATCCTAGGCAGGGGTTCCACCCCCTGAGCCACAACCCCAGGCCCTCACTAGAGTCTCTAGGGCCATCCATTATCTATGTCTAGGCCAAGATCTTCACTTGGATAGTGTATGGTTGCTCTTTTCTTCCTTCATTTCACCCAGATTCTCATATAGCCTAGGTGGGCTCTAACTTGCTGTGTATAGGGAACGCCTATCAACTCCTGATCTCCTCCTTGCATCTCCTGAGTGTTGGGATGACTGACAGGCCAATGCCACCACAGCCTGGGTTACAAAGTGTTGGGCAGAAGCCTGGGTCACTACACATACTCTCTACTGAGCTAAGGTCCACTGTCCTCTTCTGGTGTTTGAGACAGACCTCACTGTGTCATTAAGGTTGGCCTTGAACTGCTGCTCTCCTCAATCATCCCTTCTGCAAGCTGGGCTAATGTGCACCATACACAGGATCTCTGCAGTGCTGAAGGGGGAACCCAAGGCCTCATGTTTACTAGGTAGCCTCTCTACCAAGGGAGCCACATCCCTAACCCATATCTCTGCTCTGGCCTAGCATGTGGCACCATGGTGCTGCCTGCTGCAAATGCCCTGAAGATCACCTGTGTTCTGACTTCAAACTAAGAATCAGGAATTGGCTGACCGATGTGTTCCCGGGCAGAGACAGCTGAGCATGGTACAAGGAAACCTGACAAGACCCAGGTAGGTAAAGAGACNGCTGGCCAGTCCCTGGCAGATGAAGAGAAGGAAATGTCCTCAAGAGCAGAATGCCGCTGGAGCATTTGCTTGTGCACATACTAACTCAGAACTTCAGTGTAAGCTCAGAGACTACTTTCATGGCTTGACTGCTTACTGACAGGCAAACAGACAGCTCATTTTAAAGGTACAACTTGGGCATGTGCTGGCCTTGAACTCAGAGATCCTCCTGCCTCTGCCTCCTGAGTGCTGGGATTAAAGGCGTGTGCCACCACTGCCTGACATAGCCCTGTGCTTTATATTTAAGTCTTTTCCTATTTCTTTATTGGGTTATTGGTCCTATTATCTAGCTATCTTTGCTCATAATATATGAAAGCACAAGGCATTCCTTGCATTCACTAGGCAAGCACTCTATGGCTGAGCTGCACTCCATCCCCTCAATCTATAAGTTACGTCTATTCAGTATGACAGTGCAATGTGTGCCACAGCAGGCATGAGGATGTGTCAAAGGACATTTGGGAATCCCTTGTCTCCTATCTTGCTGAGGTAGAGTATCTGTCCTAGACTGCTGTGACAAAAACACTCTGATCAAAAATAACCTAGGGAGGACATCAAGACAAGCCCCCACAGACAGTTCCACAGGCCAGCCTGGTCCAGGCTGTCAATCAAGGCTTTTCTCTCAGACTGACTCTCGGCTGTCAGGTGACAACTACAGCTAACTGGAATCTCCCCTGTTTGTGCTACTGCACACTCCAGGCTGTCTGGCTCCCAGCTTCTGGTGATTCTGTGGTCTCTGAAACCCATCTCTCTTGGCAGGAGTGTGGGGACAACAGATATACATCAGCCCTGGCTTTTCACATGGGGTTCTTGGGAATTGAACTCTGGTTGTCAGGCTTGTGTGGCCAGGGCTTTTACCCACTGAAGCATACCAATGGCTGCCCCCACTGACACCTCTACTGAAGAGCAGAGGCCTCTGATCTGTGACCCCCACAGGTCCCTGGCTGTATCCATACAATCTGGGTTTCTGGAGCTACTGTTTCCTCCCAGTTCAGTTTGGGTCACCCATGAGGCTTGGAAAGCAACAGAGAACTGCAGCATCCTTGCAGTCAGGCTTCAGTCCCCTTCATCTCCAAACACCAGGGACCACAACTATCTTGAATTTTTCCAAGCATTTATTTA
>LZPO01116606.1:1006284-1016763 GCA_001675575.1 Neotoma lepida | reverse complement strand
TAGAGGGCTAGGATCATAGACATGCACCACCACACTCTAGAGGGCTAGGATCACAGACATGCACCACCACGCCCATCACCTAATTACTATTTGGAAGGATCCAAAATGCGCTGACGAGTGGCTGAAACCAGCTGATCTGACAGTTGCAGAGATCAGAGCCAAGGAACCTCAGAACAGCCCTAACCCAGTGTCCCTCCCAACCCCAGATAGAAGACAGTCCCATGCAAAGGCCAGCTAGGAGTTAAGAGAGCACTTTACAGCTCAGTTTCTAGGAGGAATGGTCCAGTGATAGGAGATCACAAGAGGAACTCCCTCTCCCAAGTGGAGCTGGCATGGCTCATGGGTGAAGTCCCTGCCTAGAACCTCACAATGAGGGGCTGGGTGCGAGTATGGTTCACCAGTGGAGCCTCTGCCTAGAATCCCCCAGTGAGAGGCTGCAGGTCTGGCTTAGTGCTACAGCACTTGGCTACCTTGCAGAAGGTCCTGGTTTCCGTTCCCAATGGTGCAAATAATAGACAACAACAACAGTGTAGGTGGCCCTAGGAATGCATCATGGGTTGACTGGACCCCAGCCAAAGTCTAGCATGGAATATCAGAACTGTGGGTGTCTAGTGGCCCAGACACTGTTGAAGGGCCACATTCCAGGATGTCCAAGGGCCACAGCTGGGGGCAAAGCAGGAATGTGAAACTTCTAGCCACAGCTCTCAATGTGAGCCAGCAGGAAGTTGTATGAAGCTACTTGGGAAAAAGGTCTTGAGAGAACCCAAGAGTTAAGCAGATATCGTAGGAAGTTAGAACAAGCCCTAAACAATGTCTGGCACTCTTAGAAGACACAAGGCTGGCATGGTGGCACACTCCTGTATACACAGCAATTGAGTTTTGGGTTTTTGTTTTCTTTTCAGCACTGAGAATGGAACCCAGGACCTCATACACACTGGGCAATCACTTTACCACAGAGCTACACCCCCCGNCCCGAGAGGCTGAGGCAGGAGGGTCTAGGAGTCCAGGCAAGGAGGGCTACTCATCAAGACCCTGTCTCAAATAAGGATATAATAAAGAACACATAAATTCAGAGGAAGGCAGAGATGGGAGACTGGCGGGACGTGACCTGAGCCACAGGCCACCCAAGCCCCAGACCCTGGAGGAGGCAGGAAGGAGCCTCCACCCAGAGCCTCTGAAGAAGGCTCTCCAGGATTTGGGATTTGGCCTCCAGAACAAGAAAATTTCATCCCTGCTGTTTTAAGCCATTTGGCTTGTAACTACTTATGACAACCCAGCACCTGATCTAGGTCCCCAAGAGGGGACATGGGGTGCTCTACATGCAGTAGTTCTGGGGTACTGCCAGCAAGTCCCAGAAAAAACTATGGCCTTCTATCTCCCCAGCTTGAACATGGTGTGAGAGCCTCTGAAGAGCCTTGCGACTCCACAACGGGACTCAGAACATGCCGTTCTTCCTTCCTGAGGCCACTCTTGACATCTGAGGGATAAGGTACCCTGGAGACAGCACCCATCCAAGTATGAACTGGGCCACCTTAATTACTATCTGCCACCCACTCTGTCACCCATCTCTCAAGGCAGCTTTCCCTGCCTGGAGTCTACCTGCCTATGTCCTGAAAAGACAGTGTCTGTCTCTTTCTCAACAGTTCTCATGTAGCTCAGGCTGGCCTCCAACTCACCATGCAGCTGAGGCAAACCTTCAAGTCCTCATCTTCCTTCCTGCCTGGATGTCAAGGCATGTTTATGTGGTGCTGATATGGAGCTCAGGGCTTTGTGTACCCTAGGAAAGCCCTCCACCAACTGAGCCCTTGCTCTGTTCCACCTGTCTTCTTTGAAGCAGAGTTTCTCTAGCCCAGGATGGTCTGGAACTCCTGATCTTCCTATATCGTTTTCCCCAATGCTGGAATGACAGGCTGTGTCTCCTTCACCTTCCTTTCCAATCAACGATCACCTCTCCAGTGTCCACAGGGTCTGGTATTGGGTTTCTATCGTGAGAATATGGCCATGAGGGAGGTAAATGACAGGCAACCATAGCAAAGGCACACTCCCACAGTTCCACAGTCACCAGACACCCTGGACAGGACTGATATGCTCAGCACCATTTTTGGCTGCTACTACTTGGGTGGAACACTACTGGCATGGGTGAATCAGGGGCCTCAACATTGCTCTGNGTCCTCCAGTGTCAGGACAACCATTCATCACAGCAAAAAAGGACTTGTCCCAAGCATCTGAGGANTGGAGACTCACAAACCCATGTCATGGTGGGTTTCTGGGATGCAGAAGTGGGGAGGCATGGAGCAGCCAGAGTCAGACACAGCTGGAGGGAGCCAGGCATACAAGGAACACGGGGGCATGTGCCAAGTGAGGATAGTAGAGCACAGGCCAGCTGGGGCTAGTTTGGGAATAGGGGGTCCAGTGTGGACATGAGAGGAGCCAAAGTAGGGATGGTCAGATCCTGTGGCCGCACATAGGACATTGTGGGGACTGATAGAGGGCCTGGGGAAAGCAGGGCCCCATGCAGTATCATATCCCTGCAGGTATCAGGGAGCTTACAGTGGCAGAGGTCAGACCTAGGACAAGCAGGCAGGCTCTGGCTACAGGTGAGAGGCAGGGCACAGGCCCTGTGAGTGACCAGGTTCTGGATCATTCACCATGCCCAACAGGCTGCAAAATAAAGGCAAAGGACACTGGCAAACAGGTGAGTCCCATGGAGAGAACAGACATCTCTGTGGACCTTTCTAGAATTTCCACAGACTACTTGTCACTAGGCCCCAGGAGGAACAGAGCCACCTGGAAGGTACCAGAGTCCTGCCTGCTACTTAAAAATGGCACAGCTGGGTCTTACTCCAGTCATAGGGCCCCAGGGAGGGCAGGAAATCACTCAACCCCCCCACCCCTTTTATTACTGAAACAGACTCTCCCATGGAGCCCACACTGGCCTTAGGCTCCTAACCCTCCTGCCTCAGAGTGACTGGGGCTCCCAACTTGTTTTGGAGCCTGACTTACAGCTTAGGAGGGAAGATCAGTTAAGGCCCTGTGGTTGGAGCCATCTACGGTCCCAGGGATGGTAGGATCATCAGGGACCTAGTATCAGGTTCTTGCGTGGGTTTCCCCAGCCTAACAATTCTGTTGTGTGGGAACTCCCCCATGATGTCACACTATGGGACTCCCCATCTCACACAGGCTGCTATGTGGGCTGGGAATGAAGTAGCCACTCAAAAAACACTGCCTCCTAGGTTTTCAAAGAATCCCATGTAGAAAATGTCTGGGATCACAAGGATTTTAGATTTTGAATCTTCTGGATTTTACAACATTTACAAATACAAAAAAAAAGAGCTTGGTAGAGTGATACATGCCTGTGATCCCAGTACTTGGGAAACTGAGGCAGAAGTTTGTACAAAAGAGACTGAAGACTAAGTTCCAGGCCAGCCTGTGTCTTTAAGAAAAAAAAAGTCATGTTGAAGATTCCACCCAACTCTAAGCCAAAAAAGCTTCCATATCAACCCCTGACATTCATCAGTCAGCCCTCCTACTGTCAGAACCCCTGGTAGACCCCCTGCAACACTTGCACTGTGTCTCTGTTGATAGCAATCCATCTCATGATGCCACATGAGGAATCTTCCATCTGTGGCATCACGTGAATGGCTCAGAAAGTTCCAGGTTTAGGAGAATTTAGGAGTTTGGATTTGGAGATGGTCCTCTGCTGTGGCAGGGCCCTTGCCCAGCATGTGAGAACCCAGGTTTGGTCCCAACACTGAAAACAAAAACCCAAACATTAACAACAACAAACTCCTCTCACATTTCCTCCAAAGTCCACAGGGACCTGACTCCACCTTCAGGACCCAGCATGGCCTCTTTGACCTGTGAGAAGGGATCTAACCAGGAGACCCAGTACCACATGCCCTGCCCCGTGTATATCTTTGGTGACAGTCACCACCCATCCCACTGGAAACTTATCCACATGAGGGCTCGGTGGCACTTATGTCACCAAGCAAAGTCCAGGCCCTAGGGCCAGAACGGACAGGTATCATGGAAAGCATGTCTCTGGTGTACATCAGTGACTGCCTCTGGGCTGACTGTTCTCAGGGAACAATGTCACCCCAGGAAGTATGGGTGTCACTAAGTCCTCACAGACCAAGGCTGGAATGCTGCTCAAGTCCCACAATGCAGAGCACTGCCTGCTATTGAGAACAACANCCTGTGCCCAAACATCACCTCTCAGAGGCGGAGAAGCACACTTTAACCGGCTCATGGGGGGCAGGGGGTTCCCTGGAGCCTCAGAGATACAGATATGGCTCCTCCCCATGCCCACAAAGCTCATGACAGATCCAGTGAAGGGGTGTGAGCAGTGACCTTGAGGGATAACCACCTGCCTCAGCAGCCAAGTCCATACACCTGTAGTGACACTCCATCTCCTAACCTCTCCATCTTTCCCTGCTAAACCCGTGAGCAAACTCAGAACTCAGAATCATCTCCCAGGGGAAAGGTCCAGGTCCCCAGTGCATCAGATTCTTTTTCTTTTTTTTTTTATTGAGGTGGCAGTGTACAGTTTCAGAGGTTCAGTCCATTATCATCATGGCAGGGAGCATGGTGGTGTGCAGGCAGACATGGTGCTAGAGAAGGAGCTATTACATCTTGATATGCAGGCAACAGGAAGTAGTCTATGAGAGTGTCTTAAGCATAGGAGAACCCGAAACCCACCCCCACAGTGACACACTTCCTCCAACAAGGCCATACCTCCTAATAGTGTCACTTCCTCTGGGGGCCATTTTCTTTCAAACCACCATATTCCACTCCCTGGCCCCCAAAGGCTTGTAGCCATATCATAATGCAAAAATGCATTCAGTCCAAAGTCTATTCTGAGACTCAGGGCAATCTCTTAACTGTAATCCCCTATAAAATTAAAATAAAAAAACCAGATCACATACTTCCAACATATAATGGCACAAGATATACATTACCATTCCAAAACATAGGGAAGGGAGCATAGTGAGGAAATATTGGACCAAAGCAAGACCCCAAACGAGCTGGGAAAACTCTGAACTCTGCATCTCCATGTCTGCATCAGATTCTTCTACTNGCATTTCCTTTCCACAGTCATTCCCACCCTGATAAACTCCATGTCCATATGACAGTGAGATCCTGTCATCATCCCAAGCCAAGCCCAGGGACCCCAGCACCCTCATGAGGAAATGAGTGCCTGGGGAAGTCCCAGTGACCTGAGGACAGAGACAGGAGTCCCCAATGTCATCTCTCAGCCCCTTCCTGGCATCACTCACCCAAGAACAGGCTCTGACTCTGGGAAGGGTAACAGGAGGGACCCAGGGTCTGGGCGCCTGTTGCTGAAAGCAGAGCTGTGGCCTTGCTGATCAGGAAGGAAGTAGCATTATTACCTCCAAGGTCTGGCTCCCTGGTACTCCATAAGAGCTTATTTACTTTTAATTACGTGTGTTTGTGTCCACTGTATGCTGTGTGTGTAGTGTTCGCAGAGGACAGAAGACGGTGTCAGATTCACCTGGAGCTGCCCATAGTGGCTGCTGGGTACTGAACTCTGGTCCTCTAGAAGAGCAGCAAGCACTCTTAACCACTAAGCCATCTTTCCAGCCTCCCCCATGGCTCTAGGAACAAGCTTTTTGCCCTGANCACCTTCACAGCTCCTGACAGGGTGTGAACTCCTGACTGCACAGACCAAACAGTTCCTTGTTCCCCTCACCGTCCCCAGGGCCAGCTCCAAGCCTGGCTCCCAGTCAACCCTCTCTCCTCACTGAATGATTCTGAAAATCTTCCAGAAGCTCCTTTGGACCAATCGTCTCGGATGGTAGCTGGTCCATGATGGAGTAGCTTTGGGATGTTGCTCTCTGTGACACAGAAATGCCCAGAACAGGGCACCCAATCTGTGCTGTTTGTAAGTTTCACCTGGCCCCTTACCCAGCACTCACAGCTCTGAACTGGACTCTAAAACAGCCCCTTGCAAACCAAAAGAAAGCCAGGTATGGTGGCTCAAACCTATCATCCTGCACTTGAGAGACTGAGGCAGGAAGGCTGGGAGTTCAAGGCCAGTTTGGGCAACTCCCTCCTCCCCCCTCAAAAAAAAGTCCCCAAAGATCACCAGCTCCTTCCAGGCAGAATCCCAGCCTCTCTGGATTCACCGTGAACATAGGAGGGTAAGATCCAGAAATTCCCTCACCGGGAGCTTTCCAGAGTTGACATGGCCAACCAACTGACCCACTCCTTAAAAGTGTTTATTCAACAGAGAAACTGGATGAACACAGCATGGGGGGGATGATCTGTCTCCCCAAAGTCCTCTACCGGCAGAAAACCAAGTTTGTCACAGGTCCAGTGTAATGGGTCAAGATGCCCTACCCTTTGATCATGAACTCAATTCTTAAAGCCCAGGATGCTTACTTTCTTTTACTTTTTTTTGTTTTGTTTTTTTTGTTTTATTGTTTTTTTGTTTTTTGTTTTTTGAGACTCTTGCTATACAGCCCAGGCTGGTCCCAAACTCAAGCTCTTCCTGCCTCAGCAATTCTGCTGAGACTGCACGAGACCCCGCTCCAAGCTCCCAACCCCTGCACTTTAAAGACAACTGCATCAGGGAATGAGGTTCTTCACAATGATGATTAAAATGAAGCGAGGTCCCCAACATGGACCTTTATAGCTCTGTGGCTGGTGTCCTCCTAGGAGGAAGTAGGACACAGGGACAAGCTCAGAGGAAGATGACAAGAGACAAAGAGAGAAGATGGGGCCACCCATGAGCCTCGGGTAGATTACCATGCAACCTGTCCTTGGTTTTGGACTCCTGGCCTTCAGAACCTCATGGCAGTGAAGCCCTGTGGCAGAGGCAAGCCTGTCAGAATCAGCTCTAGTTTGACTCCACTTTACACTTACACTCATGTGCATACGACATANTGAGTCAACTCTGCCAGCTTATTCATCACCCCACAATCCTCCAGGCTGAACCCCTGAATCACTTCTCAGGGATCACTGACTAGGAAGTGAGCAGATCCCTAGCTCATCGGCTGCACTTTTCCAACGTGCCTAATCGTGGAGGCTTTTCCCAGCCAAAGTGGATAGCAGTGCAGAGACAAGGCCCTTTGTTCTGCCCCTCCGGGGACCATGAGAGCAAAAGAGAAGAGCCTGTCTTGCTCTGTGAGGAGGCCACGCCTGGGCCTGGCTGAATGGTGGGCCGGGCAGGGGCTGCCTGGCACAGCTGGGTTGGGGACTGCAAAGACACAAAGGCCTGGCAGGTGGGACATGGCGGGGGCCACATATGAGAGAGGACCATCAGTTGGATGTGTCCCAGAGTGGATGACCTTCCCCACACTGAGGTGAAGCAGCTGTGTCATGGTCACTGGTGAGGGAGGGGTCAAAAGGAACAGGCAGGAAGAAAGGAGAGCAAGGAACATACACATAAATCCCAAAAGAACTTCAACAGTGTGGGAAAGGATGGGTACCTTGAAGGCGTAGGCCCATGGAAGAGATAATGCAGTTTATCAGAGGCATGGCAATCAGGCAACCTCCCAGAATGGAGTCTGGTATAGCTAATCTTGCAAGAAAAGTGACAGTTTGTTCCCAGATGGGGACAGAGTCTCCAGAAAGCCAGGTCAGTGGTGATACAAGGGCAAGAGAGACAATGGCCCCGCTGTGCCTGCCAGGCTGCCTCAGCTGGCCCACCTACCCGGTCCCTCTTGGGTGATCCCTCCTCCCACCTAGCAGCAGCCAGCAGAATCTAGCATCTAAGGTCTCCCCCCTCCCCCCCACCCCCGACTCCTGAAGATGCCCTGGAGAAGCAGAGGCCAGTAGGGACTGCAGCCAGATTTTCACACATAGCATTTTTCTCATCCTTGGGTCATTCCATGTAGCCCACTCCACATGACACCACCTGTCATCATCTTTGGTCCCCACACTCATGATGATGTGAGCCAGGGACACTACAGCATCCCAGGGTGAACAAGGTGGCCCGAGGAGCCAAGAAGGATCCCACACCAGATGTCAGGATAGTCTGACAGCCAAGTGTGGATTTAGTACTATTGTAGAGAATTCAGGTTCAAGGACTTGTTGACGTTTTGCTNCTTTGGGGTGCTGGGGATGCCTGGGCCTTGCACGTGCTAGAGCACAGGCCTAGCCTTCCAGCCATGCTTCCTGGTTCTGGAAAGCCTAGGGATCCATCTCCAAAGCCAGCACCTTCCTGATTCCATTTTGGGAAAATAGGATCAAAGACCCTCTCCTGGTGGTTGCCTGGAAAAAGACAGCTGAGACAAACAAAAGCAGGAGCCACAGCAAGTGTGCCAAAGAGCAGAGCGATGAGGTGTCTGCTCCTGTCATTGTAGGTTCATCACTGACATGACTTTCCAGGTTTNGTTGGGGGCCAGCCACCTCTTCCAAGGAAATGTAACAGACTCCTCTAATCCCAAGTCTCTCTCTCAGTGTCCCAATTCTGCCCCTGTGATACCCCATGCCACCTGTCACTGTGAGGGCCTGCCAGATGGGAATATCATTCTTTCTATGAAAGGGGACAGTAGTTGTCCCTCTGAGGCACAAGGAGATCTCAGCTCTGCTCTCAGGAGGCAGCCAAGCACTTGGCACAACCAGCTCTTGCTCAGTTAGACTTTAGACCCACCCAGCACATGCCACTCCAGAGAGATGAGGGAAGGGATGCCACAATTTCATGTTCTCTTGTCAGGAAGGGTATCAAGCCAGGAGTCCTGAGTCCCCATATGACCCACATTGTCACCAGCTAGACTTGAGAGAGGGTTTTACCTAACCAGGAGGTCAAAGCCATAGCTTTGTGCTCTGTGCATGAAGCATACTGGACCCCTGGCTGGGGGTGTGGCTCCATGTGGAACACTTACCTAGCATGCATGTGTAAGGCTCTAAGTTCCATGCCCAGGGTTGCAGGGCAAGAGACAGAGAAAAGTGAGGGCTGCATAAAACCAAAGGGTATGTACCAGAGACACAAAAGTTAATAGGTGGGGTTAGTTCTTGAAAAAGGCTGACACAGGCCAATGCAGTCACTTTGCAGAGGAGGAAACAGCAAGAGCCTTGCACCAGACACAAGGCACTTCTCCCAGGAGACCCCCACTGAGTCACATGTTCTGAGCGCACAAAGAAAATCACATGGCCATGGCATAGGAAGATTCAGGTCCTTCCTGGGGTCTCCAGACCCAAGCAGTCTTTGACATTTCAAGAGGCATGACTGGACAGTGTGCCCTGGAGCGAGCTAAGCTGAAAGCTTTCTTCCAGAACATTCTGGAAGTTAATAGGGCAGTCATGTCTCAGACTCTTTATATTCAGATTCAGGTAACAAATGGAGCTCTAAACCTGGCCTTCCTTCTGCAAGCACACAGCAGATAGGGATCCAGGCAATGGGGGAGGGGAAAGGAGAAAGTCATGCCAATCAAAACTAGGCAGCTCCAGGCCTCTGTAGGAGCAGACAGGCCTGTGACAACAACTTTACAGTTGTCCATGTCACCTCCAGCCATTCCTGGACACCTTAAAATTCTGGAGTCTCAAGACAATACTCAAGAGATGGAAGGAAGGAGCTGTAACGGGAGGGGCTGCAAGGTGGATGTCTTTAATGCTGGCACCCGAGCTAAAGAGGCACAGACAGGCCTCCCCTATGAAGCCCTGGAGCTAGGAGACCCCAGAAAAAGGAGGGAGTGCTTGCTGGCAGCTATGTTTCCCTGGGGCTGAGCTCACAACCACTGCTGGGGGACACATTTCCTGTATGTTGCTTTTACCCATTTAAGTCCAAGGATGCGACTCTCTTGAGGGTGACTTCCACCCTACGCGGCTCCCTTCCTTCTGAAACGCAGTTTGGAGTGTTAGAACTTCTCCCTAGCTCCCTCAGAACCCAGCTAGTCCTTTCTAGAGCGGAAAGTGATGCGTGTTCCAAAGCAGAGAGACAGACAGACCCAGAGGGCGCTGGGACTCGCCCCGGCGGATCACCCAGCTGTCGGGGTGTGAAGTCAGGAAGAAGATGAATCAAGAAGGGGAAGGCGGGGGCGAGCCTCCAGAGGCTGCACCCCGTCATCTCCGGGGCCGCTGGAGCCCTTTCCTCCCCCTTTCCCCTCCTCAGGCCCTCCTTGGAGCTGTTCTTGCGTGGCTTTCCAGGCCCATCTTTTGNACGCTCCACTCCCAATAGCGGGCTGCCACAGACCTTGTCCCGTTCTCTGAGCGCCCGGGGACCTCGCCGACACCCGAGGGCTCGCACCGCACTTGTGGACGCCTCTTTCCCTAGCCCCGGCCCTCGGCTCCGTCTCCCTGGCCTCCCCGGTTTCCTGAGACCCCCCAGTTGCCACCTCAGCCACGTCCTCTCCGCAGCCGCTGCTGAAAGGCGCAGTCGAGCCCCGTAAGCCCGGGGCCTCCATCAGCGTCCCCGCGGTCCTCCAGGCCGCGTCCCGCCCCTCGCGCCCCGGGACCCAGCACCAACCCCGGTTCGGGTCTCCACTCGTGGTCGCCGCGATAACTCACCTGGACCTC
>LZPO01116606.1:986181-997828 GCA_001675575.1 Neotoma lepida | reverse complement strand
GACAGTGTCTCTCTACATGTCCCTACCTGGCCTGGAACTCACAGAGATTCACCTACCTCTGCCTCCTGAAGGCTAGAATTAAAGGCAGGAGCCACCACATCCAACCCGATTGTCAGTCTTTCTTGTCGGACTTTCTTTAGGTCACCAGTTTCCAAATACTGACAGGGAGACTTCTTATTAATTATAAAAGATTGGCCTTAGCTTAGACTTACTTGTTCCCAACTAGCTCTTAAAACTTAAATTAACCGGTTTATATCAATCTACATTCTGCTACATGGCTTGTTACCTCTCCTCCATACTGTACATCTGACTCCCTCAGAGTCTCACTGGCTTAATCATGAGAGCCTGAGAGTCTTCCCAAGGTCCCCTCTCTCCCCAGAAGTATCACCTATTCTCTCCTGCCTAGCTATTGGCCATTCAGCTCTGTTAAACCAGTCAGAAGACACCTTAGGCAGAGACACATCTTCACAGTGTACAAAAAGATTATTCCACAACAGTCAGATGTGTACACAGGCCTTTGTCATGGTAAGGATGAAACCTAGGCTTCCATGTGCCACAGCCCAACTTCTGCCTGGGGGGGAACTGCATGGAGTCCTGCGTCCCTCCTCTGCATGGAGTCCTGTGTCCCTCCTCAGCATGGAGTCCTGTGTCCCTCCTCTGCATGGAGTCCTGCGTCCCTCCTCAGCATGTGGCTTCTCTTGGGTTCCCACAGGCTTTCATGTATGACATGTGAGGATGGCATCTGGCTTCAGCGCATGCCATTTTCAGTCTGGAATTGTTAAGGGTGTGCTATTGAAACATTTTAATTAGAATTGAGTGTACAAATAGTGAAATTCATGGTGACTTTTTAAAACTTCTACTATTTCTGTTCATTAGGAGCAGGGTTCAGAGGACAACTTGGGGGCATTGATTCTCACCCTTCACCACAGGGGTCCTGCAGATCAAACTTTGTTTGGCAGGCTAGGTGGCAAGCACCTTTACCCACTGGCCCAACTTTTTGTTTTTAGTTCCTGGTGCTGAAGTTGAATAAGGCTCACACATGCTAGACAAGCTCTCTCCCAGCCAACCCTTCAGAAGAGGGCATCGCATCCCCTGGAGTTACCATGTGGGTTTTGGGAGTTGAATCCAGGTCCTCCATAAGAGCAGCAAGTGCTCTTAACCACTGAGCCAACTCTTCAACTCCTTGGTCACACTCCCTCCAGTTGCTTTCACAATGGGCTCTCTTAGTTGGACTGACCCTAAGTCCCACAGCCCTGCTTGTTGTTAGTTGGTCTTTGGCCTTTTGGGGGCATGCCACCCAGCCCCAAATAAATCACACATGGAGGCTGATTCTTAATTATAAATGCCCAGCCTTAGCGTGGCTTGTTTCTAGCCACCTTTTCTTAGCTTAGCCCGTATACCTTTTGCCTCTGGACTTTTCCCATTTTCGTACTTCTGTAAATCTTACTCTTACTCCTACTCTGTGGCTGGCTGTGTAGCTGGCCCCTGATACTNTCCTCCTTCCTCTCTCATTCCTTGATCTTTCTTCCTTCAGAGTTCTCCTATTTATTCTCTCTGCCTGCCAGCCCTGCCTATCCTTTTTCCTGCCATGCTATTGACCATTCAGCTCTTTGTTAGACCATCAGGTGTTTTAGACAGGCACAGTAACACAGCTTCACAGAGTTAAACAAATGCNACATGAAAGTAACACACCTTAAAATAATATTCTACCATACCTGCTATTGGAGTACCACCAGGACAGGGAGCCAGATCTGCTGAGTGTGCATGCATGTTCATGTATACTCCCTACGCAAACTGGGTGTGTGGGGTGGGCACAGGCACAAGCAGTTTTGGAGTAAGATGACACCAAGTTCTGGAGCCAAGGCTGCAGCAGTCCCGGTGTGCAGCATGGCCAGGGTAGACATGAGCCCCACCGTCAGGCAGGTGAGAAGCAGAGTTTGCACTCGGTTCTTCACAGCTGATTCTCTTCATNCATGTCCTTGAGGGCCTGGCTGGCATCACCTATACAGGCTGGGAGTCTGCAGTCTGCTGGCTGTGGTGCTAGCCTAGATGCCCAGAGTGCCTCTCATACTTGGCAAACTTCTTCACTCTAGTCTGAATATGCTGGGGTGGTTTCTGCAAGGAGTGGGTGTCAGTTTTCTGGTTCTACACTGCTGCTGCCTTATTTCCTAGGGAGGGTCCCCTGCCCTAATGGTGAATGAGAGAGGCATGAACACACCACCCCTATGGTGCCCCTTCTTGCTTTACCCCGTGGTAACTGGCAGCCTGGCACTCATTGTTGCTTGTGGTACTGTTGCTGTTTGTAAGCTTTGAAGACTTACGCCAGTGTAGAAATTTGGTGTCTCCTTACTCCAAAGTAATATGTGTAGAGAACAAGCACATCCTGAGAATGCCATAGGAAGTCAGTTGCCAGCACCTCCATCGCACACAGGAGCACAGGCCCATCAAGATGGCTGGCTGTTGAAGGCAGTCCAGCAGACGTGCCATTAATCTCCCATGTCTGATGAATGTGACTGTCCCCTGTTAAACAAATCCTGCTTGTCCTGTATACACAGTTTCAAGACTCCTGCATCTCTCTCTGACCTCTAAGCAAACACATCAAAGTTCAAGTGGCCTGACCTCTGACTGTTCCCATAACAGGTTTCTGTGTCAGCTGCTGGGAAGCCACCTGAGGGAAGGAAGACCAGCGCATTGCCAAGGAGCAAAGGTAGGGCCCGGCTGGGGGTTGGGGTTTGNGATTCTGGCATCAAGGAAGGAGCTGCCAGGCCTCCCCAGAGCAATCAAGACAATCCCTCACAGACACGCCCACCCTCCAGCCTGATCCAGACAGTCCCTCACTTCCCAGGTGATCCTAGATTGTGTCAGGTTGGCAATGAAAACTGACCATCAAGGGGTCTCTGTCCGAAAGGATATGGTTCAAGTGTTTATGATGGGAGCATGGGGCAGTGTGTCTGAAGGCACAGCTGTATGCCCAAGGAACTACTTGCAGATCCAGGGAGCAGGTGGGGTTTGGCCAGGAGCTGCTGCTTGCTGTTGGTTTAGGAGCTCTGTAGAAATTACAGCCTACTGGGTGCCTGACATCTAGGCACTTAGGAGGTGGAAGCAAGAAGATCAGGAGTTCAAGGTCATCCTTGGCCACATGGGGAGACTGAGGCCACCCTGGGCTACATGAGACCCTATCTCAAAAAACAGCAACAAAAAAATTCTCCAGGTGGGGATGAGAGCAGCACGTGAGTCTGGCTAGGACTTTCTCATGTGACTGTGTGAGGGCTGTGTTTGAAGCTGGACCAGTCAGGGGCCAAGACCTGCCTGGATTTAAACAGGGTGCTCATTTAACAGTGATGATGACTGTTTAGGGATGTATGCAGACATTTTATTTTGATTTTGGCCTTTGGTGGATGGAGCCACAGCTGCTGGTTGAGCCCTTGGTGCATAGGATTGGCTAGGACCTGGCCAGCCCAGAGNTCAGCAGTATCAAAGCTGAGGAACTACTTTTTTTTATTTCATTTTGTCATTGTTGGTAGTTGTTCTTGGCACTATGGCACATGTGGCGTCAGAAGACAGCTCTGTGGAGTTCTTCTCTTCTTCCAGTTTTCTGTGAGTTCCAGGGATTGAGTCCATCATCAGGCTTGCCAGGCAATGAAGCACCTTTGTGGGCTGAGCCAGCCAACCCATCCCCAGTTTTTTGACACAGGGTTTCATGTATCCCAGACTGGCCCAGAAGTTGCCTTGTATCTGAGGGCAGCTCTGAATTCCTGAGTGCTGGGTTGGGCCTTGAGCACAGGAGCTACTAACTTCATAGCTCCAGAAGCCTGGACGGCTACTGTCATCACTCCACCTGACTTTGTAGAAAATGAAGTCTCCTAACTGTTTCCCTGCACAGCACTGCTGTAAAAGCAGTAAAATAGAGCCCCTCCCTACCTCTCTTATAGGTCACCACTTTGAACAGGTTTTTGTTTATCTCTAGGAATTACAAATTGTGGTTTTGGGGGTTATGATCATCCCAGGACTTGCTCAGCAGCCTCCATCTCCAGCACCACAAAGAAGAAACACTAAGGCTAATGGCACCCATGGTCCCTTTTGTCTGTTTAGAATGCCTGTGCCTGGGGAGTTGGCAGGGTTTGTTGTTGTTGCTTGTTTGTTTGTTTTTGAGACAAGGTCTCAATGTGTGGCCCTGGCTGTCCTGTAACTCAGAGAGATCCACCTGCCTTTGCCTCCTGAGTGCTAGAGTGAAGGTGTGGGCCATTGAATTATGCTTGTTTTTTGCAGTAATTGTTCTTCTGAGAAAAGATTTGTTCAGGCTAGAGAGAAGGCTCAGCAGATCTTAAGGGCTGGAGAGATGGCTCAGAGGTAAGAGCGCGGCTGCTCTTCCAGAGGTCCTGAGTTCAATTCCCAGCACCCACATGGTGGCTCACAACCATCTGTAAATGAGATCTGGTGCCCTCTTCTGGCATGCAGGGATACATGCAGACAGAACACTGTGTATCAGTAAAATCTTGGGTGAAAAAAGGGAGGGTAAATCGTTTTTTGTTTGTTTTTCAAGACAGGGTTTCTCTGTGTAGCCCTGGCTGTTCTAGAACTCGCTCTGTAGACCAGACTGGCCTCGAACTCACAGAGATCCGCCTGCCTCTGCCTCCCGAGTGCTAGGATTGAAGGTGTGTGCCTCCGCCTGGCAAAAAAAATTAAAAAAATAAATAAATCTTAAAGAAATAAAAAGGTTTCTCACCACCACCACCACCACCCCATGAGATGGCTCAGTCAGTAAAGGCACTGGTTGCATGCCTGGTGCCCTGAGTTCATTCCCTAGGACCAGACTGGAAGGACTTCAGCCCACAACAGTCTCACTCACCACAGAAAATAATTTACTAAAAACAAGACATTTGGGCTGGAGAGGTGGCTCAGAGGTTAAGATCACTGACTGTTCTTCCAGAGGTCCTGAGTTCAATTCCCAGCAACCACATGGTGGCTCACAACCATCTGTAATGAGATCTGGTGCCCTCTTCTGTATACATAGTAANATTAATCAAAAAATAAACACAGCAAATAATTGCTAATTAAGGTCACTATAGCCAAAAGAGTAGGAAATTAACAGAAAAAAAAAGACATTTAAAGAGGCTTATTGAGCTCACGGTTCTGTAAGCACAAGGACAAGAGGACTGAGGGGCTGCCCCTCAGCTCAGCCATGGAGCTCATAGGCACAAGAGTCCAGCACCCACACACCCTGGAAGAAACAGTCCTGGGGACCCCAAGCAGTACTGACCCAAGGGGTGCAGGCCCAATGGCACTGACTGTGGCATTCTTTGGGCAGAAGACAGCCGGGTGATGGGAACTGGAAACCTGCAGTCCACCATGCTGGAAGGACACGGCACAGCTCCATTTGACCTAGACCTTTCAGCCATCAATGGTAAGTGGTTTCTTTTAGGCCCTCAGGAGCTGAGCTTGTAAGGATGGTCCCCAGCCTCAGATAGCCCTTGTTGCCAGTTTGACTCACTGCTGTGAGAAGAACATGTGCCTTTCATGCACAGCAGGCCTAGGATTGTGGGTCCCAGTGTGTTCTCAACTGGCAGTGTGAGTCAGTTCTCTCCCGTCAGGTGGTGTGGCAGGTCCCAGGCTAGGTGGAGGTACAGGTCTCAGAAGTGCTTCAGTAATAAAGGACGTGAGGGCCTGGGTGCTGGGGTTGGGGGTGACATCTTCCTCTTGTGACAGTCTGAGTCATAAGTCCAGAGGCACCTGTTACGTTCTTGGCTACTTATGGTGGCTCAAGCCTGAAGCCCCAGCTGAGACAGGAGGATTGAGTCTTAGGTCAACCTGGACATCTCCAAAAACCAAGTGAAAGACTCTGTTTTAAATAAATGAAATGGTCTATTTTAGACAAAAGCATGTTCAGGGAGGCTCCCCAGCTAGACAGGACAACGTCAAAGAAAGCTGAGTCCATGTCCTTCACCACCCCACAGAGAAAGAAAACCCTTCACAAGAAGAGACGGGTGAGCATGGGGGTAGTGGGCAGTGGGTAGGTCTGACTCCCAGCAGCCAAGGCTTCAGGGCAGAGGAAGCCAGTCCTCCAGGATGGAGGCCAGGGCTGTGGTGCCCATGGGCCCTTGCTCAGGTCAGCGTGCCCATACAATTCCCGGGCAAGATAAGCCTGGCTCCATCCCTAGCCCCTTGGACACTATTTCCATTTGAACCTATAAAGTACACAGAGGTTGGGGGTTCTGCCATGCCCAGAAGAGCCAGGTCAACATGGCTTATTGGGAACTGAGCAGCTGGACCCCTGCAGGATCTGCAGCAGACCATGGACATGATGGAGTCGCAGACACTACTGCTGACCCTGCTGTCTGTGAAGGTGAGCTTAGTTGGACCTCATGGGTACCAGTGTGTCTTCTGTCATCTCCCCCACCCCACAAGAGTTGGTCTTGCACACACAGATGGAAGAAAACCTGACTCTGCTGGAAGAGAAGGCTGAGAAGGACTTGGCAGCCATGTGCCATGAGAAGAGGAGGCTACAGGGGCGGGTTATAGAGCTGCGGCGACAGCTGCTGTTCCAGCAGAAACACCAGGAGTTGGCTGCCATCCTGGATGCCCAGGTGGGTCTGAGCCTCCTGAAGACGGGTTCATGAGGGAGCAAGAATCAAGGTGTCACCACTTGCATTCTGCCCACTCTGCTTAGGCGCCTGATGTTAGCATAGTACTGTGTGTGGACACCTACCTGTCTCTGCCACAAGATGTGCAGAATCCTAGCACCTGCCAGTTCTGATGCAGGAAAGTCAGCTGCCATCCCACCCTGGTGCCTAGCACAGCAACAGTGTCCCATCCAGAACAGGTCAGAGATAGCTAAGGCAGCCTCCAACCTTGTGTCTTTCCTGTGGCCAGGAAACCTGAGGCTGGAGAGCTGCAGGGCTCAGCACATGCAAGGCCCATTCCATCCTGCAGATAGTTCCTTCCTGTGTGGGTGAGCACGGTGTGTCTTACAGTATCCTCTTCTGCCTGCAGATGGAGGTGCTGGGCCCTTTCCAGGCTGTAGCAGAGCGATTCAAGGAACAATACAAGACATTAGCCACAGCCTTGGACACCACTCGACATGAGCTGCCCGTGCAGGCCATCCACATGCAGGGAAGTGGGCAGGAGCTCCTAGGTAGGAACAGCCTTGCTGTGTGTCATTGTCATAGCAGGAAGGAGGCTCACATGCACCATATTCTAGGTACCTCCACCCTGGGGTGGTATTGGAACCCCTGTCCTCCCAATGTGGGTAGGGCACGAGTAAGTGAATCAGGGATTCCAACCCCAAGCTGCTGACCTCACAAATGAAAGGCTCTGGGGGCAGGCAGAGCAGGATGGTGTGGGGGACCTACCTACTGGCCCTGAGTCCTGGGCCCTACCAGCAGGGTGGGAGTGTTGGGGAGGTCACTGATGGACCAGTGCTACGTGCACCTTGGGGTTCTCTGGAGCAGATGTCTTCATGGGGACTTTTTAGCTGCACAGGGTTTGCTCAGCCTGGGCTATGTAACAAAGGAAAAGGTATAGTGGCCTATACCTATTGTCTGACACTTGGGAGGCTATGAGTTCCAGGCCAGCCTGAGCNACAGAGTGAGACCCTGGCTCCAAAAAATGGCACAGTGTTGGCCTGGAACCTGCAGCCATCCTCCTACCAAACCACCCACAGCTAACATGCTGTACCCAGCACAAACGTGCACACTGACTGCAAGGTGAGGACAGAGCAGCAATCTATATGCACTGCAGACACTGCAGGGAACAGGTGCTTTAACCCTCTTGGCCCATGCTTGGCTGCATGTGGTGCAGGCCTGTGTCTGGGACACTTGTGGCTGTGAGAGCACCATAACCTCTCTCAGCTGCAGCAGGTGCCAGAANCTCCTCTGTTTGGATCTGCAGGCCAGGAAGTGCAGGTCCAGGCCACATCTGGCAGGTGCGTCTTGCTTATCAGCTCACAGTAGAAGAACAGAGGGTGAGAGAGTAGAGCTGCAGCTAGCACGCTGAAGCCTCAGCCCCCCTCCTGGGCAGCTGTCATGCAGGGGTGCCTCCTGTGCATTCAGCACTGGGCTTGCCCTTCCCAGCGTGCCCTTGGCACTCACTCTCGCCAGGGACAAGTGAGATCTGCTGGGATTCCCTCCCTTTGCTCCCATCCCCTGAGTGTGAGAGAAGAGCCAAGTCCACACAGCACAAAGAGCTGTTGCTTTGGGCACCAGAGTCCTGCTAACAGCCTGTGTCTCCACAGATGACCTGCAGCCAGCCCTGAGGACCACCCTGCAGCTCCTGGGTGAGCTGGGCATCTGCTCCCGGAACACAAGTGGACAGGTGCCGGATGCCAGTGCACAGGTGCTGTACCTGCTGGAAGAGCTCAGGGACTTGACCACCAAGAAGGACCTGGAGCTCTACAGGTGTGGGGTGCACGTCCCCCTCCCTCCTCCATCCCTCCCCTCCTCTCCATCCTTCCTTTCTTTTCATTTGGGATGCTAGGGATGGAACTGCACCCTGCTGGTTTCCCAGGTGAAGGCTGGTTCCATATGGGCAGCCAGCTTTTGGGGGCTCTTTTGGCTCTCCAAAGTGGCCAGGCTGTGTCACTGCTGCCCTAGTGGCTGGCAGTCACTGTTCAGCTTCTGGCCTGCTTCTGAGTTCTGAAATATTGGGACATTGGGTATAATGGAGCCATAGATTCATACTGTGCCAGAATCCAGCAGAGTAGGATTGGGGACAACAGAGACCTGAGACCTGCACGGGTGGGGAAAGCATCCTGCACTCAGTGTCAGGCCCTAGACTGCAGAGCTGGGTCCTGGGGGACAGAGGGAACCTTTCCTGGGCCAGACAGGTGCTCAGCACATGTTAAACGTTGTCCAGAATACAATCTCAGTAGGGTGTTTGGGGGTTTCTTTTTGTTTGATTGCTTGGTATTTGGTTTGGTTTTGTTTCTAGACAGGATTTCTCTGTGTAACAGCCCGTCTGTCCAGGAATTCACTCTGTAGACCAGGCTGGCCTTGAACTCAGATTCGCCTGCCTGTGCCTCCCAACTGCTGGAATTAAAGGAGTGTGCCCCCACTGCCTGGCCAGTTTGGGGTTTCTTGAGTGACATTGTTGTTTTGTGTGTTCTTAAGTATTTATTTTTAAGTTTAGGCACACGCATGCCAGGGCATGAGTGTGGAGATCAGAGGACAGCTTTGGGAATCTGTTCTCTCTTTCCACTNTATGGGTCCTAGGGATCAAACTGAGGTCATCAGGCAGGCTTGGCAGCAAGCACCTTCACCCACTAACCCATATTGGCCACCCCCAAAAAATCTTGCTCCATCTGCTCTCACANTGCTAAATGCATCTAAGGAGATGCCTAAAGGACTTTGCAGGTACTCTGAAGCACACTACACCCAGAACTGTCCCACAGAATAGGTCAGCCATCACTCACTTGGAGCAGAGAATGAGGATGTCTCTCGTGATTGTGACCACTATCTGGCCGGCAGTTCCTCCTGTCAGTATCCTAAGCAGTACAAATGCACCCAGTATCCACACTCCGGCCCATGTCCTCCATTACCTAGGAGCTGTTAAAGTTTGAAGACACCTGGCCTTGCATAAAGGAGCAGACAGGGCATGGCTATGTGGTAACGGGCTGAGTCTCTGGCTTGGCTCCAGCAGGGTCTCCTCACACAAAATTTGCCAACTGTTCAGGGTTTGAAGGGCATGCCACTGAGGTCCCAGGAAAGTAGGAGTCTGAGGCAGGAGGATAAAGGCATACATTCAAGGCTGGCTAATGCCCCATCAGAGTGAGACCCTGTCTACATAACTCTTCTAGGCCTGGGAGCGCAGGTCTGTCAGTCTCAGCTACTTGGGGGCTGAGGCAGGAGGGTCATCAGTCAGGGTCAGCCTAGGGAACTTGGGTGCTGTCTCAAGAAGCAAAAAGGAAGAGCTGGGAATGGAGGGAACTCAGTCACAGTTCTTGTTCAGTATGCACAAGGCCCTGGTTCTATCTCCAGCAGCATATGGATATATACACAGGCACACATATGCACATGTGCACACTTGCCCTCAAGTTTGCAGTCATTGCAAATGTTCTGCCCTGCCTTACAACCCTTGCTCACTTCCAAAGACAACATTAGAATCCTGAGATCACTCTGCAAGTAAAGCCTGGTGACCTGAGTTCAGTCCCCAGGACCTAGGAGAGACCTGACCCCTGTAAGTTGTCTTTTGACCGCCACAGGTAAGCTGCACACAACAAAATAAATGTCTTTTAAAAAGTTTGTTTTTATAAGATCTCCGTTAGAGTTATGGCCACAGGCAAAGTTGTCCATTCTCTTTTCTCTTCCCACAGAATCNCCTGCCAGGTGCTGGAACTTTCCTCCCAGGCCAGTAAAGAAGCAGCATTGATAAACCAGGAAGTCTGGGAAGAGGCCCAGGGCACCCCCACCTGCAGCCAGTGGTACTTCAGTCCAGATGCCCTCAGGGACCACAGTGCACACCCCTTGGACAGGACTAATCACAGTGCAGGCCTGACCCTTGAATGGCTCCAGGCAGCCTGTCCTGCCACTTGGTAAGCATTTATTTCCCCTGGCTGCNTTTTTGGCCATTGACATTCCGTCCATGCCTTTTCCTCATACACTGAAGGAAGTTCTGGCGATGCAGTTTCTGGAAATTTTTTGCACTTTCTTTTTCTACACTTTCCGTTTGGGACATCATCAGCACTTCTGGGTTTTGGTTTTGGTTTTTTCAGACAGGGTCTCTGCAGAGCCCTGGCTGTCCTGGAATTGAGTGACTACTGGGGCCTCAGTCCCTGTCCTTGCTATTTAATCCCAGCATTCAGAGTCCAGGGCCAGCCTGGTCTACAGAGTGAGTTCTAGAACAGCCAGAACTACACGGAGAAACCATGTCTTGAGAAAAATAAATAAATTCTGATTGATGTGTNTTCACATATTTGTCACTCTGTACTGATCCTCTAGAGAAGCCCATCTGTGGCATCCTCCTAGCCTGCCTGGCCACTGGGCCCAGGATCCTCCTGTCTCCACCTCTGAAGTGCTGGAAACACGAGCAGGGACCACCCTGCTGGAATCTTCACTTGGGATCAGGGGACTGAACCCAGACCCTCACCGTTACATGGTGGTATTGTAGACTGGGGCTGACTCTGCCTCAAGATTCCAGAGGTTTCAGTCCAAAGTCATGGATGGCCCTATCACCTTACTGAGCCAAGAAAAAGAGAAGGGGTATGTGGTCTAAGAACAACCTTCCAGTGTACATGCCACTGTCCCAACTGCCTCCTCCCACCGTGTAAATTTTTGAGCCACGTGGAACATGTGGCGACATAGATTCATAAAATGGGTTAATTTAAGATGTAAGAGCTAGCTAGTGAGAAGCCTGCCAGGACCATAGTTTAAAAATGATATAAGCCTCTGTGTGTTTATTTTGGTCTAAGCGCCCTGGGAGCCGGGCGGGATCAGAGATCGGGACCAGACAAACTTTCGTCTACAAATGGCGTCCATACGTGGTGGCCACCTAAAACTTGAGAGAACTTAAAAACAAATTCTAAAATTGAGCTAAGAGCAGCTTTCTACTTCATGTTTCATGCGGGCCANGAGACGCTGCAGCATTCAGGCTTGAGCACATCGTGGCGGATTCCCGCTGTGGTACACAGTGGCGTCTGCAAGCCACACAGTACTCT
>LZPO01116606.1:956873-980875 GCA_001675575.1 Neotoma lepida | reverse complement strand
GGGGCTAGGTGTGGTGTGCATTCCTGTAAAGTAAATCTCANTTGAAGGCTGAGACAGGAGGATGTTCAAGTCCATCCGGGGCTATATGGTAAAAAAAAGGCTGGCGAGATGGCCCTGTGGTTAAGAGGCCTTGTTGCTCTAGCAGAGGACTGGAGTTTGCTTCCCAGCACCCACATTGAATGGCGAACAGCTACCTGCTTCCAGGTTCTTGCCTTGACTTCCTCTGATGATGGACTGTGACCCAAATAAACCCTTTTCTCCTTGGGTGTTCCTTTTGGTCACTGTGCTTATCACAGCAATAGTAACTAAATTAGGACAGTCCCCAAGGTGAGGACCAATGACCACATCATCAGAAATGTGGCCCTGGAGGTGTGCACCTCTGCTTTCCCACAAGGACTCTTCTGGTTGGTGCCAGCAGGCTGGGGTCTTCNGGTGTGAATGAAGAGAAAGAAGTGCTTGGAATTGGACATAGCAGTCCACAGTGGTGCATGTGTGTGTATGAGTGTGTGTGTGTATGTGTCCAGCACTCTGTCCTGGACTTACATACCAACTGCAGACTCCCTACCTGGCTCCACACTCTCCACCCTGTCAGCTGTCACCCTTGGTCCCTTAAGGCCTGCACTTCTATGTCATGAGAGCACAGCCCTTTCACCCCAGGTCTGTGCTCAGGGCCCACATGCAGGTAGGTGGCACACAGGTCCTGGTGAATTTGTAGAAGCCACTGTTGCTGCCCAACCTTCCACAACCAGGACACATTCCTTCAGACTCCAGAAAAGGTTTGCCCTTGAGATCAGAGACCAGGAAACAGCCAAGGTTGGAAGCCACAGCAGTCAGGACACAAGGCTGGGAGGAGCGGGTGGGAGGGGCCATGGGAAGGGAAGGCTGGTGTTGGGCCTGAGTGGGGTTGGGGCAGTTCATGGGGCAGTTTGGGGTGGGCTTCCTGGTGTTGCAGTGTTGCCCAGTTTGGGGGCAGATCTGTGCCAGTCTCCTTTCCTACCATCTTCAAGATACAGCCTGTGGTAGGGACCTTGTGGGCCCAAGAGTTCCTTAAGGCACATATTCAAAGTTTCCAAATGCCTGAGGGGGTCTGACTCTGAACTCAGAGTGCTCTCAGTCTGAAGGTTTGAAAGTTGGCGTGTCCAGTTAGCTGTCCTCTCCAGTGACTACTCCCTTCCCATCTCCTGTCTTTCCAGAGCAGGGCCCACCAGCCTCCACCTAAAGCACCTGTAGTGGTGTCAAGACACCAGGTTGTACTCACAGCTGTCACAGTGCCCACACTTTCTGTGTTGGTCCAAGAACAAGCTGGTCAGCAGAATCTGCTCACAGTGCACCCCAGCTTAATGCTATGGGCTGGCCCGCATGCAGACCAAGCCATAGGCAAGGAGTCAGATCCACTGAGAGACCCAATCTCACAAATTAAGGTGGAGGCTGTCCAGGTGGCCCAGCAGTTAAGAGCATCTGTCTGCTGCTCTTGTTAAGGACCGGGGTTCCATTCACAACTATCTGTAACTCATGACCTTTGTGGGCACCACACATCCATGCAAGCAGAAAACCCACACACATAAATTTTTTTTTTTTTTTTGGTTTTTCAAGACAGGGTTTCTCTGTGTAGTCCCAGCTGACCTGAAACTCACTTTTTAGACCAGGCTGGCTTTGAACTCCAAGATCTGCCTGCCTCTGCCTTCTGAGTGCTGGGACTAAAGGTGTGTGCCACCACCACCTGGCCATAAAATAATTAAAAAACAAAAATTTAAAGGTAGAGAAGGAATTGAGTAAGGCACCTGTCATCCTCTGGCCTTCTTGTGTATCCACAGGCTCATGCATGCACATATACCTACACCACACAGACACACATATACAAAGCACAAAGGGTTGAGTTTATCGTCTCACAGTTCTGAGAGTCTCTTGACAAGATCAGGGTCCAGGGCTGGGTTCCTCTGAGGCTTTGAGGGACAAACTGTCTCACTTGTGGTTTCTAGTGACCCCAAGTCACCCTCAGCATCCCTTGGCTTGTGGCCTCATAACTCTTCTCTGCCTCCATAGTCACACAGTCTTGTGCTCTGTTACTGTATTTTTTTTTTAAGGACAGGATTTCACATAGCTCAGGCTAGCTCTGAATTCACTATGTAGTCAAAGATAACCCTGAGCTCCTGATCCTCTTCCCTCCACCCTTCCCTTGTGCTGGGGTGACAGGTGTGAGGCACTGGGGCCTATTGCTCCTCTTTTACAANGGCATTGGCTACCACCCTTCTTCCATGGACATCAGCTCCACTAATGACGGCCACACCAACTGTATTTCCAAATAAGGTCATGTCCCGAGGGTTCAGGAGGGATGTGGTTTAAGGGAAGATCTGGTCAACCCCGAGTGCCCGCTTCCTCCTCAACCACCTGTCACAGAAGTGTAGAGGAACAAATGGCAGTCCCTCTGCTTCCAACCTCCCTGGAGGCCTGAGAAGAGCTNCTGGTCTCTGGCTGGCAACACAACATGGCCCGTACCTTGTCCCTGAACTCATGGGACACATAGTAGTAGATGAAAGGGTCCACACAGCTATTGAGAGTGCTGAGTGCCAGGCTGGGCACATAGGCTCCGTAGAGATCGCCCCAGGCCTCAGGGCTTGGGTTCGAATAGTGCAGCACCAGCAGCACGTTGCTGGGTGTGAAAGAAACCACCGCCGAGGCCAGTACCAGGGCTGTCAGTCTGAGTGCATGGCCGTAGCGCTGGCCACTGGCCGCCAGTGCACGCAGTGTGGCCCCATAGCACAGGCCCATGGTCAGCAGTGGCAGGAAGCAACCCAGGACAGCCAGGCAGGTGAAGGCCGGTCGCCAGTGGGAGGTCTGCTCAGCCAGGGGCAGTGCATCGTGACACAGCATGTGATCCGAGCCAGCCAGCCGAAAGGTCTGCCGCTGCAGAGTGAGGGGCAGGGCTAGGGTGGCTGCAGAGAGCCAGGCCACCAAGCAGAGCCCAGTGGTCAGGCGCCGACCACGCAGTGCACGAGCTCTCAGAGGATGCACCAGGGCCAGATACCGGTCCAGGCTGACTGCAGTTAGCAGCAACACTGAGCCGTACATGTGGCCATAGANGGCAGCTGTGGCCATCCGACAGGCAGCCTCCCCAAAGGNCCAGCGCTGGCCACGCAGGTGGTAGGCCAGGCGTGGTGGCAGCACCAGGGCCAGCAGCAGGTCCGCGACGGCGAGGTTCATGAGCAGGACGGTAGATGGCAGGCGGGGCACCCGTGTGGCCAGCACCCACAGCGCCAGTCCATTGGCTGGTAGCCCTACGGCCACCACCAGCCCATAGAGGGCAGGCACCAGCCTCGTGGGGACCCACCCCAGGAGCAGTGCTTGAGAGCTGGTGGGGAGCTCCAGTGTGTCACTGTCGTTGGCACAGAACTTGCCCGGGAAGCCTCGTGGGTGAAGTTGGGCCGGAGGCTTTGACTCGTTGAGTCCGGCCGTGGGACCCACAGTCCCTTCTGTGGGAGAGAGGGAATGTCAGTCAACCCATGCCCTGCCTGTGGGGACACAAGATGCAGGGAGGGTGATCTTGTGAGTCTCAGGCACTGTGGGTACCTCGGTGTCCCCACTCCAGCACTCAGAAACCCTGGGCTGGTGAGTGGAAGGATATAGCCCAGCCCCAAAGGACTTAGGACTTAGGGACCCAATGCTATAAGCCTGCCTAGCTGTGGCTCCATTTCTGTTCTACCCCTTCAAGGGACAGAGTCACTCACCATGGCCTGGTACTTTCTCCATCATCACAGACACTGGACCTCTGCCCCAGCACCAGTGGACACAGCAGCAGCCAGGACATGCTCCCAGGGTCAGACTCCACTTCTTGGCTGTAGCCTGGGGCTTCCTGCCTTGTCAATCCCACCCCCAGTTTCCGGAGCACCAGCAGAGAGCAGACTGTACCTTCAGAGAGATAACCCTACAGAAGAGCCCCACCCCCACAGACCCACTAGGGTATGCTTGCTCACCCTGGAGCCCATGGGAGACCCTGTGTGTTCTTAGGAGATCTGGGTATCCTGCCCAGATCTCTCTGTCTCTCTAAGATGCTTCACAAGGAACAGGGCCAAGGATGGAGAAGAGGGTCCTGGGCTTCAGCTCCACCCCCACCCCCACCACCCCACCCGGCCCAGGAAACATCTGTGGACCAAGTAGCCACTTCCTGCTGGCTCGTCACACAACTCCTGTTTGGATGACAATCCAGCCCTCCTCCAAGTCACCATCATGTGGGGTTCTTAGCCCTTCCTGAAGCCACCTACTACTTCTCTGTGGCTGGTAGAACAATAGCGCATCCCAAAGAGTTCTGGCTCTGTCAGAGTAGGCCAACAAGTGCCAGCAAGATGACACAAGATGAAGGTGCTTGCCATCAAGACTGATGGCCTGAGTTCATTCTGCAGGACCGACATGGTGGAAAGAGAGAATGAACCTCCACAAGTTGTCCTGTGGCCTCTATGTGGGGTACCTTGGCATCTGTGCACTCACACAGGAACACACACACACACACGCACACACACACACACACACACACACACACACACACAGCTATAATGGTGGTGCAAACTTTTAATCCCAGCACTCCAGGAAGCAGAGGCATGTAGATCAAGCAGTTCAAGGATAGCCTGGTCTATGTAGTGAGTTCCAGGACAGCCAGGGCTACACAGTGAGACCCTGTCTCAAATGAGTAAATACATAAATAGTGATTGTATGTATGTAACAAAAAGCTAAAGGCCACATCAATAATTGTTGCTTCCCAGAGTACCCCAAGTCCTCTTGGGGGGTACCCTGCCATTATCCCAGCTCCTTGCATGGCCTAGAGTAAAGTGAGGTACAGAAATAAGGCCTGCATGTGATTCTGGGGTCAGGTGGAGATAGTTGAGGGGGTCTGTGCCCTTTCTTAGACCTGACACTGAATACCTGCTGTAAGGCAGGGTCTGGGGACCCTTGGAGGCACTGGTTACCTGTCCTCAAAGTTCTAGGCATGACTTGTGAAGGAGGTGACCAGTCCTCTGCAGAGGGCCTCTGAGAGCTGCCTTGGTGTCCTAGACACTCTGGGGAGTTTTCATAGGCAATACTCAGTGGGAACCCAATGTTCAGATGAGGTGGTGGGCATGCCTGTCACTCCAGCACTTGAAGGCTGAGGCAGGAGGCTTGCAATTTTTAGGGCAGCCTGGGCTATGAGGTGAGAAATAGTCTACAAAAAATGGTGGGGAGAAGGTTGCTATGGAGATGCTACTATGCAAGCATAAGGACCTGAGTTCAAATCCCCAGCACCTGTGCATAACAGCAGCACATGGCAGAGCACATCTGTAAACTCCAGCTGACAAGTGGTCAGGAGGGTCCTGGAGGTTCACTGGTCAGTGCACATAGCCCACTAGTGAGCTCTGGGTTCAGAGAGAGATCCTGTCTCAAAAATAAGGTAGAGTGCGCTAGAGGAAGACACATGACTTAGACCTCTGGCCTCCACATGCACACACACAAAGCTTTCTGAAAAGGGTTGGGGAGAAGAAGAGAGAAAGAGAAGGAGAAACTGAGGTTCAGAGAGGCAAGTACACACAAGTCTGAGGGGACATAGTTCAGCATAATACCGAATGCTGATCATCCTAGGTTCATGCCAAGCAATGTAAAAAATAAAGTCTGCCTGCAAGGGCCCCTCTACCATCCTGTCCTGGGGTGGGGGCTAACCTCAGAGGGTGTGCTGGGGAACAGCAGAACCCAGCACAGGGCGACCAAAGCCTGGGCACATGAATCCAATTGGGGATGGAAAGGAAAGAGGCCAACATGGCCATTTCATGCCTCACAAGCTAGCAGGATATGAATGAGCAGTCCCTTAGGGTTAGCCCCTGTACTGGGAGGGGAAACTGAGGCCTGGAATGCCCAGCCAGAGGCGTGCGAGGGACCCAGGCTTCTCAGGGACAACCAGGACAAGGAGGTTTGGTAATTATGTATTAAAATTGTGACCCATCTACACTCAAGGCTGACATGTCTGAAGTTGAGGCCAGAGCCACACACACAGGAAGAGGTCTAGACCAGGATGCTTGTGCCTAGGGTGGGGGTGGGGGAGGAGCAGATGTGGTGGGGTGCCCATCAACAGTCTCTCCACAAGAAGAGCATTGTGACATGCAAGGGAAGGTGCAGAGCTGCCCGTGAGAACCACCATGCCAATCGGGTACCGGATGGTCCCAGGTTCCAGTCCTAAGGAAGGACACTGAGGAACATCCACCACAGAGGTGAACATTGAGGCCTTCCTGTTGAGTGAACTAAGCCTGCCACAGACAGGCAGTCTGGCATTTCACATGTATGAGATCCTGTAGTCACCAAGGTCACTGATAAAGTACCAGCTGATGAGGAGTTGGAGGAGTGTCTGCAGTTGGGAGAATTCTGAAGATAATGATCGTGATGGTTGGACATTTATTTCTTCTCATAGCTTAGACTGGACTAGTACTCAGTATGTAGTCCAGGATGGCCTTGAACTTCTGTTTTGTGTGTGGGCTGTGTGTGACCCACTGTGAATGGGGACTTGAGGGAGTCTGTAGGGTCTCTCATTCCACCATGTGGGTCCTGGATGTTGAACTTTAGCCTTGCTGGCAAACACCTTTACCTGCTGAGCCATCTTTCTGGCCCAGTATTAACACACACGTGCCACATAGCATGTATGTGGGCCTCATGATTGCTTGGCATCCATCAAGATCAGAAGGAGACAGATCAGAAGAGGGAGTTGAACTCCCTGAAACTGGAGTTAGATGGTTGTGAGCCTCCATGTAGTGGCTGGGAATTGAACCTGGGCCCTCTGCAAGGGCTGCCAGTGCTCTTAACCACTGAGAGATCTCTCCAGCCCCTCAATATGGATTTTTTGTTGTTGTTGTTTGGTTTTTTTCTTTCTTCTCTTTGTTTTGGAGACAGGGTCTCACTCTGCAGCCCTGGCTGGCCTACAACTCAGAGATCCGTCTGCTTCTGCCTCTGCTGGGATTAAAGATGTGTGAGCTCCTCCACTGTACTGCTAACCAGCACAATTTTTAAAAAAGAAATTTGTTACAGTTTAAAGTCATTTTGTGCATGTGACTTGGTCCTCTCCTTCCATCATGTGGGGCCTGGGGATCAAACTCAGGTTTTCAGTGCCTTTAGTCACTGTGCCATCTGCACTTCCAAAATGGTTTGTACAGGGACAACTCAGGTGTGGAAAGGAGATGCCTCTACTGGATGTGAAAAGATAATTGGGAAATGATGTTCTAGAAAGCAGTCCCAAGTTAGGGGAGCTGCTGTCATTTTGGGCAGTTTCTGCTCCCCTGGGGAAGGACTCTGGAGTGGGCTGCTGTCACCACTTGAGACTTAGACATGGGCAAGACCTGGCCAGGACTCTTGTAGAAAATGATGGGTGGACCCTGAGGCTTGGCATCAATATTTAACTTTAATGTGCAAATAAATAGAAAAAGAAAACTACATTCAAAACAGCTGCGAAGGGAGATCAAGGCTGGAACAGAAATTCCTCAAAAACGTTAAGGAGCGGCTCCCCAGAAGCATGCGAAGGTGCCCAGCCTCCTTGCTGGGGAATGGAGGCCCAAAAGGTCCTGGGTGGCTCGGGGTCCCCACAAGCAACGCCNGTCTCAGGAAACTAGGTTATGCTCAAGGTGCCCATGGATCCCTTGTGAGGCACGCAGTCGGGCCTGGGTAGGCACACCTGCTCCCCATTGCCCAGGCCCGGGGTCAAAAAACCGGCTCAGGAAACATGGACAAGTGCTCTCTGGAACCTTGCGTTTGGCACAGCGACCTGGGCCTGCGGAGGGCAGCTGTGGGAACAGCGGGTAGTTTGAGGGCCCACAGGGAGGTCTCACCCGTGGGAAGCCAGGGGAGATGCTGCTGCGAAAGTCACAACCACTACGAGCGCAGGAAGGAATAAATACTTGTGCACAAGCATCTAGAACTCTGCGGGAGGGGGCTGCCCTCGCGGGGACCGCCCCTGCCGTTGCCCGGGATCTGCTCTGCACTGCAAGAGCTACAGCTCCTGCTTGTTTGAGGTCAAGGTATGACCTCGGGCTCAAAGTGACAAAGCCCTTCTTGGGGCACGGCGCGTGGGGTGGGGGTGGGGTTCACGTGCTGGGGCTTCTTCCAGATGCTCACGGTGAGGCAGGGCGACGGCTATACTGCACACGGTAGCGCGTCACCGGCAGCCCGTGCACGTGCGCTGTCTCACAGAGCGTCTTGCAGGGCACCATGTCCTCCTCCTCTTCACCCATCAGCCAGTCCTGCACCAGCCCTGCAGCAGCCACAGTCACATTGTCCTCCAGCCAGCGGCCGTGCCACTCCTCGAAGTGACGGTGGTGGCGCAACAGCACCAGGGGCTGCAACTGAGGGAGGGTATGTGTGAACTCCTGGGGCTGGGGTGCGGGGCTCACGGGCTCGGGGTATGAGGTTCATGGGCTCGGAGTGTGGGGCTCAAGGGCTCAGGCGGGTAGGTGTGGATGCAGCACCTGCTTGGCACGGCACAGCGTCCCGCGGCGGTACATGTAGTCCTCGGAGTTGACGATGAACACCATCTTGTGGGTGCCCAGGCGGAAGCGGCAGTCCACATCGCAAGCGCTCTCCACACCCATAAGTCGCTTCCACGAGCTCTTGGCCTCACCGCGCAAGGCACGTACCTGCTCACACTGCCAGCGGCGGAATTTCTTCAGGTTCCTGCGGGGACAGGGCCTCGGGGAGGGGACTTGCGGGCTCTGGAGGACCAGGCGATGGTGACCGCCCAGCATGCATGATACCTCATACCCATACCCCTACTCTCCATTTCCGGAAGCTTCTCCCCAGCAAGGCAGATGGTTGCCCCTTCTGCTCCCTGGGGGTGGGGGGCCTCCTGCCGGCCCAAGATTACCCCTACATTTCCTGCATCCCCTCCCCACTCCATTATCTCACTACACACCAGGCACTGGCAGGTGGCACACGTGAGGCCCTGTACTCACCTTTGCAGGAACACGGGCTTCAGCAGGAAGCCCTCGGTGGGCGAGTTAGATGCACCCTCAGTCCCCACGTACTGCTCCACATAGCGAGCCAGGTGCTGGGCATGGGACAAACACACCCTATGATCCCCTGGGATAAGGTGGCAACCTCTTATCTTGGATCCTAAATCAGAAGCTCATGAGAGTTTGTACCCCAACCCCAAAACATTAGGAACCAGCCATGACCATGGAGCTAATGTGCAGTGCACACAAAATCCCAGACTGACGCCTTCAGCTAGGGTTCTGCTGTGAAAGAACACTACAGCCTAATGATACTTCGGTCTGGGACCTGCATGGCATGCCTCCACGGCATGGTGTTCTCACCTTAGTACAGGGTTTGAGGCAAGGAGGAGGACAGTGCAGAGAATGGGGGAGGGGGGTATAAAGAGGCTGGGGCGTGGCTCAGGGGTGGAGCTCTTGCCTAGTCTCATCAGATTAGTGTGCAGACATATCTGTACGGGGATTTGATTCCCAATTGGTAGAGGGCCCAGCCCGCCGTGGGCCTAAGCTGCAAGCCAGTAAGCTCCTGCCTGCTTGCCTAGATGGACTGTGGTATGGAAATATAAACCAAAACATCCCCTCTCCTCCCCTAGTTGCTTTTGGTCCCAGTGTTTATCATAGCGACAGGAAGCAAACCAGGCCAATCTCCAGACAAACTCCATGAAATATTTTCTCCCGCCTTGGGAAGGTAAAAGGGCAGGGAGTGTATGGGTGTCCCCTGTGTGTGTGCACGCTGTATGTATGCGTGTGTGTGTACTGGTTGGGGGAACAGGGGCTGGGAGGAGGGAGGCTTTTGACTGCAGCAGGCAGCAGGGATACCCTGGTCTTCAAGGAGGTGTGGGCACGCGCCCTAAGGTCTAGCCTGTGCTCCCTCACACCTGCCTCCCTGTGTTTAGCCAGTTCACCCAAGGACAGGAAGGTGTGGCCACCAGGGCCCTTATATTTCCTGTACCTCTTATCTATAGACTGTCTGGCTCAGATGAAGGGTGGAGGGAGGCCTGATGTGTATATGTGTATGTGTATGTGTNTGTATGTATATGTGTGTGTGTGTCTGGTTCTGGTCCTCCAGAGTCTTGGGACCTGTGTGTGACCTCATTTGCAAAAAAGGTCCTTAGCACATACAACCAAGGTGAGGCTGTAGAGGGTGGCAGTCCTCATTTTTATATTCTATTTAGCAGTACTGAGGACAGAACCCAGGGCCTGGCCCATTCCAGGCAAGCATCTACCACCAAACTACACCCTGGGTTTTTTGTTTTCCAAGACAAGGTCTTTCTGTGTAGCCCTGGCTATCCTGGAGCTCACTCTGTAGACCAAGCTGGCCTCAAACTCAGAGATCCACCTGCCTCTGTCTCCCAAGTGCTGGGATTAAAAGTGTGTGCCACTACCTAGCTAGAGCAGCTGGAGCCCTGGGAAGTGGCAGAGGTCATGAGAGGCCTCCTAGCACCTTTGAGGGTTGGGACTTCAGTATCCCTTGAGTTTGGACCCTGGGCATCCAGGATGAGAGGGTATGTATGGCTCTGCTCTTCCAATGTCTTGGTCTGTGGTCACTTGTGGAGGCCACAGGAAGTAAGTGTGCACACTGAGTGACAGAAACACAGGGACCCTGGAAGGTACCAGAAGGACAGAGGAAGGGTTCTCAGTGACTGCTCTGGGGCTTACATGGGTGTCTTTTTAACCAGCAGCAGAGTGGGAGACATGACCAGGACTGTGACGCTGTGATGTGTAGCATACATGTAGGCAGGGTAGAAGCTGCAGGGGGCCGACCCACACAGCTGAGTACCAACAATGGGAGCAGACTCACCTGCACCTCCACAGGGTCCTCTGCCTGCGCCTCCTCAGTGTCCAGGAGCTCTATGGTCATGATCACCTGTCCTCTGCGCTGCAGGAACATTACCTGGGGAGGTGCCCATAGCCTGAGTAGCCATCACCCACCCCTACCACCATCCAAGGCCATGGCACTCCCCTGTAAGAGGGACCCAGCAGGTGCTACAGCCACTCCTGGTCCACAGGTGTGGTGACAGTGCCCCTGGCATCCTGCTCAGTGTCAGTCCTCTTCCAGTGCCTTGGCCTTTAGCCCCAGGCCCNCACAACCTCTCACCTTGAAGCAATTCTCATCTGCCATGCATCGCTCCGCCTTCCACTGGTAGCTGGTCTCCCTCGCAGCTCGAACGCAGCGGGAGGACAGGTTCCCACCGGCTGCCCCCCGCTGCTGCTCATTCAGGTACAGTTCCACTACCTTCAGACACACGTCATCACTCACCAGGTGGTGCAGCTGGCAGGGAGAGAACAAGGTCACAGCTGCCACCTCCTGCAGCCCACCACCCTGAAGACCTTGGCCACAGCCCCACACCCAAGGAAACAAGTCTGTGACAGGGTGGGGAGGATGAAGACCTGATCACATGGTACAAGTAACAATCTTTTTTTTTTGGGGGGGGTGTTGGCAGACCAGACTAGACCAAGCCAGACCAGAGCAGACTAAACCAGACTAGACCAGCCCAGCAAACTGTCTGGGTGTAAAAAGAGACAAATGTGCCCTTTGGAAGCACAGCCCTCATCTAAAACTTCCCTTTAGATGTGTGTAGACAAACAGTCCTTCTACCTGTTTTTATGAAGAGGGACATAACNCAAACAAGGGTTGGGCCAGCTTAGCAGGTCTTAGGTGTTGTTGGGCACCCCAGGGGTGATGGCCCAGATCCTGCCCATCTCCATGAGGAGAGCAAGAAAGGACAAGGGAACAGGAATGCTGCAAAGTGGGTACAGTGCCAGCACGGTAGCCACTGGTTAGCACCTGGCCAGCAGCTACAAGGGTCTGACAGCCACAGATGAGGCCTGTNCTGCTTACTTTCCTAATTTCCTTCTTTTTAAACCAGTTTCTGCTGTCTGTGAGTGTGTGTGTGCACGTGTGTGCCTGCACACACGCACCTGTTCACTCATGCAGGCCAGAGGAGAAGAGGCGGTGACAGTGGCTGTCCTACTCTGTCACTCTCTATCTCATTCCCTTGAGATGGGGTCTCTTACTGGACCTGAAGCCATTCATATATGTGGTAATATATTGTGTACCCTAGTAAACTCGCCTGAGGATCAGACGACAGAGCCAGCCACTAGATTAGACACAGAGCCATGCAGTGGTGGCACACACCTTTAATCCTACCACTCAGGAGGCAGAGCTCCATCTGGATCTCTGTGAGTTCAAGGCCACACTGAGCTACATGAGATTCATCCAGTATAGGAGAGAAACAGAGCAGGCAGTGGTGACACACACCTTTAATCCCAGGAAGTAATGTGGCAGGGCAAAGAAAGGTATATAAGGTGGGANGAAACAGGAACTCACTCTCTTTAGGCTGAGGAGTTCATAGAGGTAAGATTTGTTCTGATGCTCTGATCTTTCAGCTTTCACCCTGATATCTGGCTCTGGGTTTTTTTATTAAAAGACCATCTAAGATTTGGACAACACATATGTCCAGCAAGTCCCAGCCATCCTCCTGTTTCTGTCCTCCACAGTGTGGGGNACACAAGTGTGCTAGATAGTTTTATGCCAATTTGACACAAGCTGGGGTCACCTGAGAGGAGAGAGGCGAGCTGAGAACACGCCTCCACAAGACCAGGCTGCAGGCAAGCCTGTGGGTGTTTTCTTATGAATGAGCCATGGGAAGGGCCCGGCCCATTGTGAGCTATGCACTCCTGGGCAGGTGGTCCTGGGTTCTATAAGAAAGCAGCTGGGCAACCCAGTAAGCAGCACCCCTCCATGGCCTCTGCATCAGCTCCTGCCTCCAGGTTCCTGCCCCCGGTGTTCCTGTCCTGGCTGCTTTTGATGATAAACTGTTATATGGAACTCTAAGCTGAACTAAACCCTTTTCACCTCAACTTGCTTTGGTCTTGGTGTTTTATCACAGCAATAGTTAAACCCTAAGACAAGGAGCATGTTGCCATTCCCAGCTTCCTACAGGGTGCTGGGGATTTGAACTTTAGGTCTTCATGTTTGCACACAGCAAGTATTCTCATCCAGTGAGCCATCTCCTCAGTCCTGGGAGGTTACTTTAAAAGCTTTCACCAAAGGGCCTGTTCTGGTCCAATCATCTAGTGTCAACAATGAGGCTGCTGTTCCAGGGGCTACGGCCCTCTACTGTACCCCACCTGGCTGCCCTCACATTGTATGTGTGGCCCCGGAGGCCACAGGTGCAGTGGTCACTCCTGTGGGCAAGGACAGGAAGAGACTCACTCCTGGAACGTACAGGAAAAGTAGAGGTGCTGAAAGAGAAGGGATGGACGGACCATGACTGCTGTTGGCTGTGATGTGGCGGGGTAAGGTAGGAGAGTAACATGGGTGCAAGACAGGCTCTCTGGCTCCCCAGGGCATCTAAATAGTCCCACGGTGGTCACAGGAGGTCAGACCACAAGCCACTGGGGGAAATGCAACAGGAGCCTAAAGTAGGTCTAGCAACCAGAGGCAGAACAGGTTGTGGCCTGACTCACCACTAGGAGGCACCATCGCCCCATACCAGGTCAGAGCCATTGCAGATGTGACTCAGCCACTGAAGCCCAGACAGATCCCTGTAGCAGGTCACTCTGAAGGACAGAGGTCACTGCTACGATGAGCCACTTTTCTACATGGCTTGAAACTTCTGTGCAGAATCAAGGTGAGTAAGTTTTGCTGTGAAAACCCACTGAGTGGCCCCTGGGAATCTAGGTGCTTTATGTGTGCTTTACCTCAGAAGTCCTGGGGGGGGGGGCAGAACTTGGCAGAATGGAGAGTACTTGCTAGCACACACAAGGCTCTGGTTTCCATCCCCAGCACCAAAAAGGAAAAACAAAAAAGTCCTTGGGACCAGTGAGATGGCTCAGTGGGTAAAGGCACTTGCAGCCAAGCCTGACGATCTGAGCTGAGTTCAATCCCCAGATCCACACAGTGGAAGGAGAGAACCAAGTCCTTACAAGTTGTCCTATGACACACACACCATGGCACTCGTGTGTCCAGACACACATATGTAAATGAATAAATATATGTAATAAAAAAGGTCACTAAGCCCTTCCAAGGAAACAGCTTTCTAAAGCACTGATTCAACTCAGGAACAACACTCTTCCCCAGAGGGCACAGCTTTGTGTTGGGACTCTCTCATTTTGGATGTTGGAACAGCTGGGGTGTAGGGGCTTTGCCTTAGAGATGGTTAACTGTGCTAAATGTTATGAACTAGGCACTTCGAGATGGTTAATTCTGTTATGTGAACTTCATCTCACTGAAACAAAAGGGAAGACTTGCTATGTGACCAGGTGTTGAAAGGACCAATTCCCAAGGTGACAAGTACAGTGATGGTGGTTAGGGACAGATAAGGAGAGTTTCCAGAGCCTGCCCTGCCCCAGCCAGCCTCACCTGGCGAGCAATGTTCTGCACCAGCTTGTCCATGGTGAAGCCGATGTAGGCATGGATGGTGAACATCTCGCGGAGGGTGTCCTCATACTGAGTGGGGTCGATGCTCCCCTCCAGCAGGCTCCGCACCATGTCCAGGAAGGCCGGGTAGTACTCCTCCAGCTCCACTTGCGAGCGAGGCCAGGGCCCCGGGTCCTCCACCACCCTCCACCAAGGAGGCCTAAAGGGGCAGAGGGTGGCCCAGGGCCTCGGCCCTAGCGCTCACTGGGCTGCTTGAGGCGCAGCTCCATGGCGGGGTCGGCGGCCTTCTCGCGGCGGCCCTCGCACAGCAGTTGCTCGCGCTCCTGCTCACGCCGATGCTCCAGCAGCTGCTTCTGCGCCTGCCGGTAGATCTTGAGCAGGCGCGCGCACAGCGTCTGGTGCAGCCGCAGGAAGAAGTACCAGTTGTTGTTGGCGAAGAACAGGCTGTACACGTCATCCAGGGCCTTGGGCGGGTCGGGAGGCACGTCCACAGGGGGCTTCTCATCGGCCGGCCGCCTGCGCTCAGGCTCCCCGTCGCGGTCGCGCTCGTCCGCGGAGTCGTCCGAGGCGCCAGGGTGCTGCTGCGAGAAGAACAGGCTGGGCAGAAAGCGGTGAAGCAACTGGCGGATGGTGCCCTGGTCCTCTTTCTGGATGGCTGGCTGCCGCTTCACGTAGTAGCTGATGAGCGCTGCCGCGTCCTCCAGGATCTGCCGGTCCTCGTACACGAAGATGAGGTGTGGCTCACTGGACGGCGCGCTGCGGCCCTCCGAGTGCTGCTCCTGGTGCTGTAAAGGTGGGCAGTCAGTGGGTACGACTTGCCAATCACTGGACGCCGAGCGCCGTCTCCAGCACAACAGCTTCCTCAGGAAGGATGAGCGACCTTGGCAAGTGGGGCACACACACACCCTTCCTCTCTTCTCAAAGGTGCACAGCTCCCCTGGAGGGTTCAGCCCATAGCCTGCCTATCTTTCCGCTGGGCAAACCAAGACCCTCTCACTGCCAACGTTAGGGCCAGAGGGCTGCAATGAAATATCAGAACCACTGTTCTGGGCTTCTCTCAGACCTGACCACGGGGTAAGGGCTCCTTGGGGTGGGGCTTTCACCACCTGTCACTCAAAAACTCAGCTCACTCCACAGGGCTGGGACTGTGCTCAGGAGCCCCTCTCCCACACCCTGCCTATCCACCACTCCCATGAAAACAGCTTGCTACCCTGTTAGTCACTCTTTGGCCAGGCTCCCGCCTGCTGAGCCCAGGGCCTTTGAGCATGCTGGCTGCTCACTGTTCAGGCGAACCTCTTTCCCATACATTGCCTCTTAGTGCCGATCTGGATAATGACCTTTTCAAACTCAAAGGTGACCATTACTTGCCCCTCCCCCACCCCAGGTGCCGTCTCTGTACTGTGCCACTCTCTCGGGGGCATCAACACTAGCACTGTGTGGAGAGGCAGACATATCTGAGTTCTGTGGGCATCGTCTCTTTAGACAGGGAGCTTCTGGGGGCCGGCTGGGTGTCACCTCAGCTCTCACTGGTCAGTGCATGGTGAAGCTCTGGGAGTCTCTCAAACACCATCTGAGGCAGGACCCAGTTTGCCAGCACACTTCTCATCAGAGGTCAAACTCTCTTACTCAAGGCTGGGAAGCTCAACTCAGTACCTCAGAAACGCCATGGCCAAAGCCCCACCCACCACAGTACCTCACACCCCCTGGGCTTCCTCTGGCCTCTCAAGTCCCCTGTTTTGTTTATGTCACCATGCTTATGCTCCATTTGTGTGTGTGTGTGTGTGTGTGTCACCTTGACACAGGACAGAATCATCTAGGAAGGGGAACTTCGATGAGGGACTGCCTGACCAGACTGGCCCAGTCCATGGGGCATTTTCTTGACTGGCGATTGACGTGGGAGCCCCAGCTCACTGAAGGTGGCAGATGGTCCTGGGTTGTAGAAAGCAGGCTGAGCAAGCAAGTAAACAGCATTTCTCCATGGCCTCTATGTCAGCTCCTACCTAGAGTTCCTGTCCCGACTGCCCCTATGACAGACCTGAAGGCTAAATAACCCTTTCCTCCCCAAGCTGCTTGTGGTCATTGTGTTTATCACAGCATCAGAAAGCAAGTTAGGGCAGTGCTAGCGTTTGGATGCTCTGGTCCTAGGTGGTAGAACCAATCACCCAAGGTGAATGGACCATGAGGGCTCTTGGACACTGACCTAATGATGGCTTCCTAACTGGTGTTACTGGGAAGTAGGGCAGGTGGGGTCTGACTGGGGGTGGTGGGTACCTGGGGTTGTACCTCTGAGGGTGTCTTGCCTATGTTCCTCTCCCTTTACCTTAATGTTTCCATCTTGTTAGAGGTCTAAAGCCACGGAGGAGTGGCAGACTATATGAGCCACCACCAACCTTCCTCTTGATGAATGTTTCTCTCACATGCTTGACACAGCAATGGAGACTGATTTACTAATATATGGACATCTCAACAATCTTTTTCCCCTTGTGTGGTTACCTCAATTTGGAATCCAGGATTCAAATTAAGCAAGTGCTTTACCCCAAGCCACCACGTCTGCCATCAAAGATCACACTATGGGGGCTGGAGAAATGGCTCAGGAATTCAGCGTGCTTGGTGTTCNTGCAGAGGACCTGAGTTGGGTTTCTGGTAGCTCATGGCCACCTGTTAACTCTAGCTCTAAGAGGATATAACAAACCTCTGACCTCTGAGGACACCTGTTAACTCCAGCTCCAAGAGGATATGACAAACCTCTGACCTCTGAGGACACCTGTGTTCACATTCACTCTCATACAAACCAAAACAATCTATCTGTACAGCACAAAGAAAATCCCAGGGCAAAGTCTAGCAGCAGTCTTTCACACCTCAGTTTCCCCACTGTAAGGCAAGGGCTCTGGGCTCTGCGGGCTGGGGTGAGGAGGCCAGCAGTCCCCGCCCCACATGCCTCACCTCATCATAGACGCTTTCGATCTCATTGAGCAGGCTCTTAGAGCGCAGAGCCTTGGTGTCGTTTTGCTTGAAGTTCACAGCCTGGTGGTCCAGCGACTTGAGGTACGCTTTCTCATACTGTTCTCGCCAGATCTTGTTGAAACCCTGCTGGGCCTCCCGCCACTCCTCCTCCTTGGCCTTCAGCCTGTGGGGAGTGGAGCTCAGCGCTGCGCCTGANGCCCAGACCCTCCTGGGACCTTCCTCCCAACAAGTACACATCTGGTCTGTATCGCAAAGAGCAAGTCAACATGTGGGAGGCTGAGGCAGGAGGATGTGCAGTTCTAGGCTGGCCTGGACTATAGTGAGAAACCCCCTTCTCAAAAAACAATAAAAAAGGCCAGGCTGTGGTGGCGCACACCTTTAATCCCAGCATTGGGGAGACAGAGGCAGGTGGATCTCTTTGATTTCAAGGCCAGCCTTGTCTATAGAGCAAGTTCCAGGACAGCCAGGGTTGTTACACAGAGAAACCTTGTCTCTAAAAAACCAAAACAAACAAAACAAAAAAGAGCCCAGCATCATGGTGCAGGATGCCATACCAGCACTCAGGATCTGGAGTTAGAAGGATACCAGGGGCACATGGTAAGTCCAAGGCCTGGGCCACATAAGACCCTATCACCAAAACAAATGAACAAACAAACCAAAAGCAAAAAAACACACAGAGGGAGACGGGGAGGAAGGGGGCAGTGGTCTCACAGAGCAAACATGGCTATTTTAAAAGATTTCTAATTTTATATGCATGAGTGCTTTGTGTACATGCATGTGCACCACATGCATGCCTGGTGCCCTTGGATTACAGATAGCTGTGAGCTGGCGTGTAAGTCCTCTGGAAGGGCAGGCGGTGCCCTTAATTGCTGAGCGTCTCCTCAGCAGTGGCTCCACCTCCTCCCAGGCACCCAGCTGCCCACTCAGCTGCTACTAACCCTGTCAGTAGACAGCGGCCTAGGGAGGTTTGTGTTTTATAGTCACAGTCTACCTTCACATCCCAGGACTCAACCAAGCCTAAGTGGGAACAGTGCGTCTACTGGACACAGAGCATGTGTACTGCCACAGGTGTTCTAAGTCACTTAGGAGTGACGGACAGGCATGGACAAGGTGTGGGCTTTATGTAAGCCCTGACTTCAATTCTAGAAGGGTCTGAACGGTCCCAGAACCTACCCACCCCAAAGTGAGACTGCATATCTACACCTGGAGACAAATATGACAATAGGTATCCAGGAGCCTGGCTGTCAAGACTTTGCTCAGGACTAGAGTGGGAGACATCAGCTGGGGGCCAGCACCTGCCTTCAGCCCTGGGGACTAGGTCAGGGGACACCATTGGTCAGGAACCCTAGTAGCTCCCCTGTGATGCCAAGTCAGGGAGGGAAGCAGAAGGTGGGGTACCTTTTCAGAACGACAGGCACAGCGGTGACAGGGTTCCTTTTGAGGCTCTCGATGACCTCGGGGGCCTTGTCACCATAGATGCGGTGGATGGCCCGGCGCTGAATCACCTCCGATGTGCCACCCAGGCAGTCATCAAGGCGGAGCTTCTCCTGGTCCTCAGGTGCCATCCTTGACAACTTCTTCTGCACACTCTCCAGCACTCGGATGGTGGCCAGGTTGGTCTCCAGGACAACATCTAACTGCAGGGAGGGGCAGGCATGGTCAGCACTGGGGACCCCAATGAGGTGTATGAAAGTGATCATGGTGGTATGGTGGGTGGTCAGGAGCTGTAGATGGAGCCAGTGAGTGTGGGTGCCCACCACAGCACACTTGTGTGGGAGGGGTGGAGTTACAATACCACCTCATGGGGTGATTGGGCACCATGGTGGCCTACCCTGTGACATCATTTGTACTTTATATTCACTTGCTGGTTTTCTTAATGATTTATTTCATTTTTAACTTTGCGTATATGTGNAGTCTGTGTGTAAGAATGTGCCAGTGAGCTAGTACCCCTGGAGGCCAGAAGGTGGTATCAGACCCCTTGGAGCTGGCATTACAGGAGGCTATAGCTGCCCAAAGTGGGTCCTGGAACCTGAACCATGGTCTCTGCAAGAGCAGTCAGCAATCTTAACTGCTGAGTCCTCTTTCCAGGCTCTTGTTTATGTTTTCATTTTTTTTGAGACAGCTCAGGCTGGCATGGAACTTAGGCAATCCTCTTGCCTTTGTCTCCCATGTGCTGGGATCAAGGGCATGTGCCACCACACAAAGTGCATCTATCTATCTTGAAATGATAGAGCAGTGAGAGAGAAGGGAGTTCACAGGGTATGGGAAGGGGCAGGCTGAGTATGGCTATGTGGTGATATATTGTGTTCCAAAATGGACAAGCAGGACATAAAAGAAAGGACTGCCGAACCTTGTCAAGACAAGTTAGGAAGGCTCTTTAGAAAATCCTGCTTCATAGATGAGTCTGTCAGATATGCTAGGCCTGTAGGCTGAAGATGGATGCCCCAACGTTGCAGAGAAACCTCGGGTGACTGTTCAGGCAGCCGGCTGTTTCTGTCATAACTCACACTTTTTGGAAGTCACTTGCTTGCACTACCTGCTTACTTAGGTAATATTATTTCCTTCTCGGGTCTCTAAGGGAGCTGAAGATTAGACAGTTATGGTTTTCCTTGTTAACAAAATCAGAAAAGAAATTCCCTAAGATGTATAAAGTGTATAAGTTTGAAAGACATCAAAAGATAGTTTTCTGTTGGTAATACAAGTTAGGATAGAAAGTGAATTAGGTACAACATTTTGCACTCACCAAAATAGCATAGATAATGGAGTATTTTCTCTGAATCTGTCAAATGTTAATGGACTGGACATTATTAATGTAATGTAATTCTTGGCTGTGTATATTGTATATACTTATTGTATTTATTGTTTTTCTTATACTAGTTATAATTATTATTTAGACAAAAAGGGGAAATGTGGTGATATATTGTGTACCCTAATAAACTTGCCTGAGGATCAGAGGACAGAGCCAGCCACTAGATTAGACATAGAGGTCAGGTGGTAGTAGCACACACCTTCAATCCTAGCACTTGAGATTTCATGCCTTTGCCTGGGAAGCACACATGCCTTTATCCCAGGAAGTAATATGGTAGGACAGAGAAAGGTATATAAGGTGTGAGGAAACAGGAACTCACTCTCTTTAGGCTGAGGATTTCATAGAGGTAAGAACTCGTGGCTGGCTGTTCTGCTTCTCTGACCTTTCGGCTTTCACCCTGATATCTGGTTCTGGGTTTTTTTATTAAAAGACCATTTAAGATTTGAACAACATGGCTATTGATTATTAGAACAGCAGAGAGATCAGGGGACTGTGTGGCTCAGGCCTTGACTCCACCAGTGACAGAATCACACAATACACACACGCACATGTACACATTTGCCACTACCATCTGATTATTGGCCCCTCCCAAATTCACANTGAAGTTTAGAGGTTGGTATAGCAGTATTTTTTTTTAAAGATTTATTTATCATGTATACAGAAGAGGGCACCAGATCTCATTACAGATGGTTGTGAGCCACCATGTGGTTGCTGGGAATTGAACTCAGGACCTCTGGAAGAAGTCAGTGCTCTTAACCTCTGAGCCACCTCTCCAGCCCCAAGGTTCGTATAGCAGTGTTAACATGACCCCAGCACATGGGAGGCAGAAGGAGACCATGTGTTCTAAGAGAACCTTGTCTCAAACAGAATACAGGACTTCGAAGAGGTGCTCCAGGCACAGGCTGTCCTCATGGGTGGGCAGCACTGTCCAGGAAGGGGGATATAAGCCACAATCGGTCTCCTTTGTGTCCCTCCCACCATGGGATACCAAAGGCAGGCTTCCCCAGGTATGGCCCGTCACATCCCACTTCCCAGCAGCTGCCCTGTTCATAGGACTCTTGTCACTGTTTCTCTAAGATAGAAACACACACACACATAGGAGCCTGGGGTGGGGAGTGTGCCCTCGTCATCCTAGCACTTGGAAGGCTGAGGCAGGAGGATCACAAGTAGTATACCAGCCTACACTACAAAGAGAGATGGTTTCAAAAAGGAAACCAAGGGCTGGAGAGCTGGCTCAGTGGCTAAGAGCACTGGCTGTTCTTCCAGAGGACTGAGGTTTAATTCCCAGCACCCATGTGGTGGCTCATAACTGTCCTTAACTCCAGTTCCAGGGGATCCAATGCCCTCTTCTGGCCTCTGTGGGCACCAGACACACATGGTGCACAGACCTACATGCAGGCAAACACCCACACACATAAAATAACAATAAGTAAACCTTAAAAAGAAAACCCGAATCAAAAAGAAGACGTGGACTTTGGGACAAGAAGAGTGGTTATCTGCCTGTCCCCAGGAAGGCCACTGAGAGCTCAATTACAATGTCAATAAAAATAAAGCCAACTTAGTTTTAAGTTAACTAACCCATTGTCTTTGGTTGATGTATTTATTTATTTAATGGGTGAGTGCTCTGCATATANATCTGCAGGCCAGAAGAGGGTATTAGATCCTATTACAGATGGTTGTGAGCTGCTATGTGGGTACTAGGAATTGAACCCAGGTCCTCTGGAAGAGCAGCCAGTGTTCTTAAGTGCTGAGCCGTCTCTNCAGCCTCTCACTGTCTTTAGTTGAAAGAAAGGTGGTGGTGATGTGCTGGGAGCTCAAGAGCTGGCAGAGCTGGCAGAGCTGGCACGCAGGGAGCTTTGGGAGCTGCTCCCAGTGGACTGCAGGACTAGGAAGGAACTGGGCTGGGTGGACAGAGGACAGGCAGGCAGGGGTGCAGGTGGGTTAGACTCGCAGCTTCACCTACCTCAAACCTTTCNTCCTCACANCGATGCAGCTGCTCCTCGTACGGTGTCTTTTTGGAGCTGACAAAGGTGGAGTCCTCCGACCAGGATGGGAAGGACACCCATGTGTCATTCAAGACCTGGACCACAGGAGACGAGTGCCACTAAGCATGCTAGTACAGACGACATGAGCAGTTACTTCCCACCACTCACTGAAACTAACTCTCTAGCTGCTTCTAAGCAGGCCAGTGCTGTGGTGCTGAACACACAGCGGTGTCTCAGGACCCAGCACCCATCGCATAATGGGCTTGAGCCCCAAGATGGGTGCTCTGTCTTGAATACCTAACTTGGCCTTTGTTGCAAGAAAGTAGCCACAGGCAGTGTGTCCACAAAGGGCATGGCTGTGTGCTAACAAAGCTTTACTGACAAGCACGAGCAGTGGAGCAGATTTGCTTTGTAGTATTTAGTAGATCCTNGGGCTATAAACTGTCTAAACATCAGTGGGACTCCTGAGTTCCCTCTTGAGGGACTCCACAAACCTGACAGAGTGTCCAAGGGTCACACTGAACACAGTGTTCTGGCTACTTCTATGTCAACTTGACATAACCTCGAGTCATTTGGAAGAGGGAACTTCACTTAAGAAAATGACCTCCCAGACTGGCCTGTAAGCAGGGCCACCCCTGGGCAGGTGGTCCTGGCTGTATAAGAAAGCAGGCTGAGCAAGCCATGAGGAGCAAGCCCGTAAGCAGCATCCCTCCATGGCCTCTGCTTCAGCTCCTGCCTCCAGGCTCCTGACCTGACTTCCTTGGATGACGGATTGTGAAATAAATCCTTTCCTCCCAAGTCGTTTTGGTCCTGGTATTTCATCATAGCAAGAGAAACCCTAAGACGCCTGGGGACAAGGCAGAACTCGGGCAGTGATAAAGTTGACCAAGTCCTCACACTAGTGTGAACTCTAAGCACAGCCATCCAACAGGGCATGAAGCTCAGCTGGGCTCTGGTGACAGCCCTTGGAATTAGATATCATCAGGCAGTCCGAACCCTGGCCCATGCTGTCTGCTGTGGAGGGCTGCATTGTAACCTCAGGGCAGTACCTCCTTGCAGATGGCTGTCCTCCCGCTGCACTTGGGCTGCTGGTAGGTCTTGGGAAGTGCCCTGTAGCTGGATCCAATTCGCTTACAAGATGCATAGTCAATTTCTCTGCTTATGCCATCTCCAGACCGGTCACTCATAGGTGGTGCAAAGGATAGCTCTTTCACTCCCAGGAAGGACTTGAACTGTGCAAAGAGTTCTGGAAATTTCCTTCAAAGACATACAGAAACTGTCAGTGGGCACTGGGCCTCTTGAGAATGATCTAGAGTCATGAAAATGGCCTTGTGCATGTGGAACTTCAGAGATGGTCTCAATTGAAATGCAATGTTAGGAGAGGCAGGAGGGTCCCACCTATAATCAACTACACTCCCTCTTACAACTATAGGCCTTGCCAGCTGCACTAGGCTACAAAGCACACTGGGAATAACCTCTATGGGCCCCCCGCCTTCATTTTCTGTCCTCTAATTTAAAAAAACAAAGACAGAGGGGGATGGAGAGACAGCTTAGCAGTTAAGAGCACTGACTGCTCTTCCAGAGGATCCAGGTTCAAGTCCCAACACCCACATGGCAGCTCACAACTATCTGTAACTCTAGTTCCAGGGGATATGACACTTTCACACAAACATGCATACAGGTAAAACACCAATGCACATAAAATAAAAAATAATTAATTAATTAAAAAAACCAAAGAAACAAATCGGGGTATAGTGACACATCTTTAATCCCAGCACTTGGGAGGCAGAGGTAGATAGATCTCAGTACGTTTTAGGTCAGCCTAGTCTACATGGTAAATTCCAGCACAGCCAGAGCTATAAAAGAGCCGCTGT
>LZPO01116606.1:935615-956843 GCA_001675575.1 Neotoma lepida | reverse complement strand
CAGAAGGAAGAAACAAGAAAACCACTCAAGAGTCCTAAGAGCCCTGTGACCAGTCAGTCAGCTGCAGAGGTTCATGGCCAGCTTGTGCCCAGGCTACAGTCTGGAACAGACAGGCTAGAAATGAACTCACTTAGGCTATTCAACACAGATGCCAGGCTTGCCCCCAGCCCTGACACCAATCTTTCCAGCTGCTGGCTGTACCCAGGCCTGGGCAGAGCACTCCTGCCCGTCGCTGTCCCTCACAAGGTAGCAGGCATCACAAAGTTCCTTGTCCTATGCTAGCGTTCTGGGGTAGGGCTGGACTTGTCTCCCTTGCACTGCTTTCTAGGTGACTCTACTGGCTGGTCCAGTCTAAGCAGGCCGAAACTGAACTCCAAAGGCAGGAGCCTAGGGTCGGTAATAGCCCTTGATCCAGGCCAGGTACCACACACTGCAGCCAATCAGCCCATGGACTGCTCCTAAATAAAGTTTTATTGGCACATAGTTCTGCTCCACTTACTTACTTCTATCCATGGCTGATCTGCAGGACAGAACAGAGAGCAGCTGTGTCCACTGTGGCTGTCTTCCTGGGTGAAGTCTCCCTCCCTCATGAGGGACCCCTCCCCAAAAGGCCCCTGTGGATTCATTCTCAGAAGCCAGGACGGAAGTTAATGGGGCAATTTTACAGCAGCTGACATCCAGTGCTACCTATATTTCTGTTAATTTTTTAAAATTTTAATACCTTTAAATTTGTACTTCATGTATTTATTTTACTGTTGTAGGGAGGGTACATGTGATGTGGAGGTCAGCAGACTCACCACCTGCAGGAGGGCAACTTGGAGAGTATGTGCAACACAATATACATACATGTAAAAACTTGAAAAATACAAAAAAGAGAAAATACCATTAAATATGAACTCACAGTTCAACATACTACAGATATAGGCTGTGCCAGGAGGGCACACCTGGGAAGGGCCACCAAGAAGCTGCCTTTGATGCCACTGCCCAGAATCCTGCAAGACGATGGACTGTACATCACCAGTCCCCAAATATGGACATCTACAACTTGTAAATCACAGGTAAAATGTCTACCCAATGGCAATAGCTCTCACATCGTCATGAAGTTAAGAGTCATAATCTGAGACAAAAGACACTGTCCATACAGTGTACAAGGTCACNGGGACCCAGGGACAGTCAGCTGTTGTGGCCACCTAGCACTAGGGACCTGTTTTCTCCAAGTCACTTGTTTACAAATGTGAGCCTATCAACAACGACTGGGGAACAGCTTTAATCAACAAAGAAATACCACAGGTGGGCGAGAAGCTCAGTGGGTCAAGGTGCTTGCTGCCAAGTCTGAGGACCTGAGTTAGCTTCCCGAGACCCACATGGTGCGAGAGAACCCACGGGAGAACTTGCCCTCTGGCCTCCACCTGTGCACACATAGGAACTAAGCCAACATTTAAAAGAAAGGAAACGCACAAACACACTTCACGGATCACTTCCCTGGGTCTGTGTGTGGGACGAGAGGGATCTGGGAGCCACTCACCCCAGGAATGGGCTGACAAGCTGCAGGAGCTCAGAGCCGGACACCAGCTCCTGATTGAAGAGCGCAATGCAGCGCAGAAAGTTCTCGTACACCTCTTGGCTCTTCAGCACCCTGCGCACCTGTGGGAATATGCAGACTACCACAAAAACTGTACGTATTGGGCATTGCAAAAGCCACATGTGTGCACATGTGAAGCGGGCATGTGTATGGCCCCGAACCATGCGGGGAGGGGAGGTGCTTTGCAGCCTATGCTTTCCTCTCCCACGCACCTCAGCGGCCCTGCTTCGTAGTCAGGAAACAGCTGCGCCCGGAGGGACCGGCCTGGCTCACCTTGTCGAAGAAGGAGAACTCCTGCAGCGTGCCGTACTTCCCCACGGCAGCAATGGACAGGTCTTTGGTACCTCGGAGCTTCATCTTCTTCTGCAGAGAGAAACCCTTGGCTTAATGGTGTCCCCCCACACACACACCACAGGCACTGTGGGATACACGGAACCCGGGGAAGCTCCAAATGCAGTTGGCAGGGCCTTGTCCCCAGGGCCCCGGGTGAGGTCTGGCCGCCCAGCATCAGGACGCTGTTCCCTCCTTGGCCCTGTGTGACTGCAGGGAGGGGTGGTGGTGGCAGGTGACTCAGGATCTGAGGAAAAGCAAGCCCACAGTAGCACCCTGTCAGATCTGGGGTCTCAAATTCCTGCTATGGTTTTATTTTCTGCCATCCTGGGGATCGAACCTGGCGCCGAGCACACTTGGAAGGCTGTGGAGAACAAGATCTGGGCCACGGGCATGTGCAGTAATGGTCCAAGCCCCACAAGAGGTAGGGAAGGCACGGGCCTGCACGTGATTGACAGCCGCCAGGGAAATGAACCTAGGGTCTCACGCATGTGCAGTAAGTACTAGGGAAATAGAACGCAGGCCTTTCAAGTGCTAGGCTGGTGCTGACAAGGGAAATGGAACCACGGCATGCCGTATGCTCTTCAGAAACTGGGAAATGGAACCTAAAGACCTTGTACAAGCTTGGAAGACACTGGGAAAACGGAACTCAGGGCTTCGCGCATGTTCAAAAGACACGGGAGCGCTCAGAACTTCATGCATTCCAAGATGACTCTGGGAAATAGAACCTTCAGCCTTGATTGAGCGTGTTTGTAGACACGGACTGGGAAACTGGAAGCCAGGGCCTCACGCATGCTCAGAAGACACTATCTGGGAAACTGGAAGCCAGGGCCTCACGCATGCTCAGAAGACACTATCTGGGAAAATGGAAGCCAGGGCCTCACGCATGCTCAGAAGACACGGACTGGGAAACTGGAAACCAGGGCCTCACGCATGCTCAGAAGACACTAACTGGGAAAAGGGAAGCCAAGTCAGTGACAGGGTGGGGTAAGGGCGGGCAAACACCGAGGAAGCAGATCCTAGATCTGAGCCATGTGCACTGGGGAAACTCGGGGCCAGAATCCTGCTCAGAAAATGTTCGTGCTGTATCCTGGGGCTTCAACTCGGCGACCTGAGACAGCACTGCCAGCAAACTCACCCCAACACTTAACCTGGACTCGAGGACACAGACATTGTGAAGTTACTGTCTGTCCTGTGGGCCAGAGGTGACTAGAAGGCAGGGAGGGGACAACACTAGGGGCATCCTGAGGAAGCCAGGTCTAAGGTTGTGTGCAGATACTGGTCTCTCAACTGGACTTCGGGGCAGGGGGTAGAACTCTGCAAAGTAAAGGAATCTGCCTGTCACACACTTGACACCCCAAGGATCCCAAATGAGACCTAAAGTTGTCTTCGGATCTGAGACATGCCACATTCTTCCCCGCCCCCAACTCACGCACACCCACACACAGATGGATAAACCAACTTGGACCTGCATTTGACCCAGGCCCATGGCATGAAGCACCCTGCTGTATAGCCATTCCCAAGAGTTGGGCAACGATGAGAAAGACGGACATGGTAAGAGACTCAAGAGCAGCCTGAAGGGGTCCCCCACTGGCCAGTCCAGGACAGTGTGGGTGTCAGGATACCAGGAATAGTGATGAACTGTGACTTGAGGTTGACACTGCTGCACATAACTAAATCAACAGAAATGCCAAAAAACTTTATTACTATAGAAAGTCAACTAGTAAACATGCAGAATGATAGAACTAGAGATCCACCATCACGGGGTGATGAGCGGGACAGGAACTGTTGTCAGCCACCTTCACTCCTCAGTTGTGCAGTAACCAAACCATACAACTGCACATTTCAATTGCAGCCCCACCTACGAAAGAGTCATGACAGTGAAAAGGAGAATAAACAGCATGCCACACCTTCCTTCCAACTCCCCCTTCCAACCACCTCAGGTCAGGAGAGCAGGTGAAGGAGCACCGGTCAGTAGATGTCCTTTTCTAGCAGACTGGTCTCTGGCCTCAGGGTCCCCTGCTGCTTGGGCCTCCGTACCACTCCCCGTCATGTGCAGCCAAACCCACACATGGACAGTTACCTTGGCCGGAGCAGACACGGGGCGCAGGAGGGAGGGTCGAGAGCGCTTCTTACTATGTTCCAGACCCTTCTCCTCATTCTTCGGGACGCTGTTCATCTCACATGGTCCATTGCCTGTGAACTAAGGACACAAACACAGGAGGTGGTCAGACTGGAGAATGGCAGATGGCTCACCTATGTATCTGCGCACATGCAGGACTCGGGTTTGGCCTGTAGCCTGGTAGGCATCGTCTGCCACAGGCCTCTGCAGTGGTCCTATTTTCTGGGGCAGGCAGAGATCGAGTACACGGATTACTGGGTGAATATTGTGGCTTCAAGAGCAAGGAGTCAGAGGTCCAGGAGCAAGACAACTGAGTATGCCCAGGTAGAGGGCCCTACTGCACACCTGGCCAGGGTGTCTACAGAAAACACAAAGCATTCTAGGTAGGGGGTAGGTAGCATCACTCAGCCCCAGCAGCAAGAGGAAGTAGCTGATGTCATCCAGGTTACTAGGGGGGCTTGGAGCCAGGTTTTGTACTATTTGTCATGAATGACAGAACATGTCTAGGAGTGCTCTTACTCTGTAGTGTATTGCAGGGAGGGGTGGTCAGAGCAAGTTTCAACCAACGGACAGGGCGGGGATGCTACTCCTCCTGGAAGCTAGGAACGTCAGACCCCCTAACACCCTAAATGATTGTTTAGGGTGTTAGGGGGTCTGACGTTCCTAGCTTCCCATTTCACACCACCGTGGGACCTAGACATACAGACACAATGAAGGTTGTGCTATTAGTCCAGACTGTGGGCAAAGTGAAGCCATGGTCTATCCAGACAGAACCGATGGCAGCAAAATGGTATGCCAGCTTTGTTCTGTGCTGCTGTAACAGGTATGCACAACACACAGAACAAAAAGGAAAAGGAAGGCAAAAACAACAAGGAACAAACACAAAGGGGAGAACCAGCAGGAAGTCATTTGTACTGTTTCATTCAGGAAAAGCGCTGGACTGCACACACACGGACTACACACACACACACACACACACACACGCTCTGAAGAGACATTTTAAGGGATTGTCTCCGGGGGAGAAATTCCTACTTGAGGTGAGAAAAATTTTACAACACTTATAAGACTATCCTTTGGCCACAGGTTAAGACAAACCCCCTAAATCTAACAGTCAGGCATAGTAGTACATGGTTGTTATCTTAGCCCTCGGAGGGTGAGGCAGAAGTACCAGTTAGAATCAATGTGAGCTACATAGCCAGACCCTGTCTCAAAATAAATAGTTCAATCAGTTAAAAATTGAAAACTTCCAGGAATTCTAAGTAAAGTGATATTCCCAGAGAATCCTTACAGATCCAAACTCCCAATTCTGAAGAGGCAGGTGGGGGTAGTGCAGAATGTGCAGTGGCATAGGCCCTGAAGGGGTGATCTGATGCTTGTCAGCCTGGCTTCAGGGCACTCAGCACTGCTAGTCCTACCAGAGCCCACACACTCCTCACTTTAGCAGTTACACACACTCCTCACTTTAGCAGTTNATCTACTTCGCCTACACAGACATCAAATCAGGGCTGCTGGCCTACTACTCACATAGGGCCTATGGCCAACAGCCATAGACATTCATTCTGTAAATGAGGTATTATTGGTTTGCAGCCAGCCCATTCATTCTGTGAAATTTTTAGTTGACAGCCAAACCTGTAAATAGCTCACTTTGTAAATAAAGTTTTATTGACATATAGCCACACACCCATTCACTCTGTGTGGTCAGATGAAGCTATTTATTTTCAAGCTACTGGAGCAGGGCTGATTCTCTACACTGAGGCCAAGTGGCCAGTGTCAGGGAATACTTGGACCCGACTGGTACTGAACAGCCAGATTTAGTAAGGATGACACCAGTTTATCCCTTGTTTAAAATGAAGACCGCAAAGGTCTGTAACCTCACAATGTGAATCCAACAGCTTATGAGATGGAGAGTCTCTCTGCCTCAATGCACAGGACAGCTCTCTTCACACTGAGCTGACTTCTGCTCACACAGTTATGTTGGAGGCAGGGATACTGTGGACCTTCAATCATGGCAGTGACTGAGGAGGAAGCGCAGAGAACGAAGCTGGTCTCTCTTCTTCGAGTTCCAAGAATGGTGTGACTGCTGGTTCCGGAGCTGTTTCTTTCGTTTTTCAAGACAGGGCTTCTCTATGTAGTCTGGCTGTCCTGGAACTCTGTCTGTAGACCAGGCTGGCCTTGACTGAACTCTGAGATCCACCTGCCTCTGCCTCCCAAGCAGGAACTCTTCACTATGTAACTGTTCTTCTTGTTAAGTCTCAAAGAAGCCCTGGATAAATGCTAACTGAGGTGCCTGGGTGCCTGTTTTAATACATGAAAGCGGCTGCTGGCCACCAGTCTCTCTCAGCATAGCCAATCCTGTTAGAGTTCTGGCTCCTGCTCCTCTCAGCACTTCTCATCCTAAGTGACCCCTTGACCTCTGGGTTTCCAGGTCTCTCTCCTCTCCCTCTCCTTTCACCATGCCCCCGCCAGCCATGTTCAGCCTGAACGGTTCCAGANGCCTCTGACTATGCTCTCCCAGTGGTCATGTCCCCACTTTTTTCCCCATTTCATCTGGTGATATACACACATGCACACGTGCAGCACAGACCAAGAGAGAACCAGGAGTTGAGCCATCTAGGAGCCAAGAGTCTGTATGTTCAAAATGTCTTGAGTTTTAAAGGGATCAGAGCCCCTAGGAGGGAGAGGTTTAGGGCAGAAGGTGGGGTGAGAGCAGACAGGAGAGGAGCCAGGACTCTCTAACAGGTAGTACTGGTCTTGCTTACAGAGACTGGTGGCCAGTGTCCACTTTGATATGTTAAATAGGTTTCTCAGCCATTTGTCTGAGACCTAACAATTATTATTTTGTCTTACTATATAAGCCCTTGGTGGCCTAGAACTCACAAATATCCACCTACCTGTGCCTTCAGAGTGCAGGGATTAAAGGTTTGCACCATCAACCTGGCCAAGCAGACAAGGTGTTTGGTGTATCTGGCTTTCCTGTGGGCTAGGATGGAACCAGGACCTCAGGCCAGCTGCTAGTTGAACTGGCTACTAAGCCCCTGTTTCACCACCAGCCCAGGGGGGTCAGAGCTACACATACAGCCTGTAAGACCTGAGGACCAGGCCCACCACTGCAGAAAGCAAGGGAGCTAGGAAGTAAGACTTATATGGATTCTGAGACCCTCAACTCAGAACTGCCCTGGGCTTCAACTGACACCATCAATTCCATGTTATCAGAGGTAGCTCACGGAAGGGCAGTGGAGGATGACATAGGCTCCCAACTCCAAGGGGTGTTGAGTCACAGCCATGCTGTTCAGATGTAGCACCCAGATCTAAGGACAAGACCCAAATACCAGTCCCAACTTGAGTAGCAGCTGACAGGAAACCATCCATGCCATCAGGACCCTGGAGATGACACCCCTCTCCTGCATACTATTATGGTCCCCAGAGGCAGTCAGGAATCTCCTCATAGGAATGGGGTACCATGGTATCCAGATGAAGTGTTCCCTCAAAGGCTCATTCATGTACTGATGGCTTTGTGTGCTATTCTGGGAGGTCCTAGAAGCTAGGCTAGTGCCTGGCTAGAGGGAGGGTGAGGGGCCATCAGGCCCATTGTCTGGTTTGTCTGTGGAGCAGCCTCTATCACCAGTCCTCAACAGTCTCTCCGCCCTGAGGATCTCTCCTCACAACAGGCTCAGCGTCCAGGGAGGGAGGACAGCAGCAGAGACCTAGGGAACCATGAGCCAAGATGAACCCTTCTTCCCTTAGGTTCTGCCCAGTGTGTCACAGTGACACCAGAACAAGACAAAAGAAGACCTTCACAAGAACTTCTAAATTTCAGAGAGAAACAGGCAGACGAGGACACAAGATTGCAGAGGTGAGGAAGTGCCCTAGTCTCCCTCCAGGCACATTCCAGAGCCTCTGTAGTCTGTGCAGCTCTGGGGACATGGAGCAGGGTAGTGCTGCTCACCCCATGTGGACATTCAGGGAGGCGATGACAGGGATGTGCCTCCTCGGTTTGTTCCAGGAGCTGGCAATGCACTTATGACCTGAAGTGAGCCAGCAGCTCATGCTCTCACCTGAGTGAACCGATCATAACTCTGAGGAGGAAGAAAGGCCCGAGGGCACTGTACAGCATGGCTCTACCTGAGGCTGGAAGGCACAGCAGGTCACATGGCTCCCCTGGCTCTGCCATCATCTAGGCCCTGCAGGGCAACCAGATACCGAGTAGCAGCATTCTATCAAGACACAGCCCTAGGCTGATACTCTGTGTTCAAGACATGGGGACAAACCCGGTGGCAACTGGCCACAGGCCTGGAAGGGAAGCCCAAGAAAACAATGGCTACATGCCAGGATGCAAACACCTGACTAGACCAAAAATCAGGCCAACGTCAACAGGGCTCAATGGGTAAAGTGCTTGGATCTGAGTGTGATCCCGAGACATATAGGATGAAGGGGAAAACTTACTCCTCCAAGTTGTCCTGACTTCCACACCAGCCGTGGCACGCACACACACAAATATGTAATGGTTAAAAAAAAAATGCCCCAGGAGTGGTGAGTGGCCCGTGACAGTGATCCCAGAACTCAGGGAGCCTAGGCAGGAAGATCACATGATGAAGACAAGCCTGCACTGCACGAAGACCCAGTCTCTCAAAGAGAAAACAAACTATACTCAACAGTCAGGTGTCGAAAGCTGTAGCAGTTCTGACAAGGAAGAAGGAGGTGGAGGGTGCCGGCTTCTTGCTCTTGAACTCACTGCAAAGGCTGGAGTGTCAATGCTAGGCTAGCCTGAGAACACACACACTACAGATGGCAACCCAGTCGTCACAAGTACCCACACAGACGGTGACATTGTCAACATGGTGCCAAGCATGGCACCTTCTACAGCTATGCTGGACAAGTGGATCTGAAACTAGACCCACCTCACATACAAATGCAGCTCAAGTTTAAAACTGTGAGAAAATAGGGGAAACCTCACGACCTCAATTGTGCAACAACTTCTAAAGCTTAACACCTAAGAGTGACATGGGGGAAAAAATTAATCAAAAGACTGTGCATCAAAAACATGACCAAGCAGAAAAAAGATGACAGGAGACGGATGAGAATCTGCAGAGCAAACATGTAGGAAGCTTGTGAGTGCGTAACAAGGACTCACTCAGCTGCGGCTGCAGATGGCCCAGTGGTTACAGCACCAAGCACTGGCTGATTTTACAGAGGACCTGGGTTCAGGTCCCACCACCCACATGGCAGCTCACAACCACTCATTACTCTGGTTCCAGGGGATCTGACACCCTCTTCTGGCCTCCACAGGCACTTGCATCTGTGTGATGCACATAAACTCACACAGACAAAACACGCACACACATAAATAGTAATGAATTAACACATCTTAAAAGCCAGTACAAACATGACACACTGGGGAATGCGGTCAAAGCCAGGACACATTCCACTCGACAGTTGTCCAACAGTTAAAGACAAAGTGGATGTGGGGAAACAGAGCCACTGGTGAGGAAAACACTTTCTAAGTTCTTCAGAAAGTTCAATGAAACTGCCAGGTGATCTGGGAAGCCCACGGAGGTGCAGGGCCAGAGCTGCTATCATGCATCCAAACAATTACTTGTACAAGTCAGTTCATGGTGGCATTATTCCCAACAGCTTCAAGGCAAACCACCCCATGCCCACTACGTGAGTGGATGAAATGGACAAACCCACACTCAGGAACATTATTCCTCAGTCATCAACAAGCAAAGGCTAAATGCAGACAAATCTCAAAAGACATGATACTGTCACAAGGCCACAGACCAGTGACAAATGTCCAAAGCAGGCAAATCCAGATAGGAAGCAGGATCGGAGGCTGGGGGATCGATGAGATGACGTCAAATTCAGAGACTGCCTGCCTTTGCCTCCGCCTCCGAGTGCTGGGATTCAAAGTGTATGCCACCACACCTGGCCCAGGATTATATACTTTAAAGAGAATTTTATGGTTCATAAATTTCATCTCTACTTTTCAAAGACTAATACGCATAAGAAAAAGGAGGAAGACCAGGAGGAGGAGGTGGTGGCAGCGGAGGCACCTCTGGCAGGCCTCAGGCCACAGCTAGGGAAGAAAACCATGTGCAGTCTGGTCCTTGGCCAAAGTCTTCCTCGCCTACTTCTGCAAGCCTGGGACCACAGTCCTCACACTGGCTCCATCTCATGTGAAGAAATGTTCCTCCTCCCCCACAGTACTGCAGTCACAGTGTGTAAGACACGCTTGTCAGACTCTAGCTCCCCATGCATCTTGTGGGCAGGATCCTGGGCACTTGGCACTCACCAGGGACCGCTTTGCCTCAGGCAGGAACTGTCCGAACTCTGACAGCAGGTCCTCCTGACCACGGAAGAGATTGGCCACCTCTGTGAAGACCTCCTCCTCAGACATCCCACGGAATGGACGACCCTTAGTGTGCAGCTGTTCCTTCTGCAAGTGGTTAGAACAAAGGAGGCTGAGGCAGGGCACCAATGTAGGCATGGGTGGCTGTGTAGACATCAGCCATGTGCCTACACTGTGAGGGTATTCTGCTCTCGGTGGCCTGAGCCCTGCTGTACTAGAAGGGGAGGGTATGAGGGTCGCAGGGCAATGGAAGAGTAGGCACCAAGTAAGAGAGAAATTTGGTGCTCTTNCAAAGAAGGAGCTGGGCCTGCTGGGTCAGGGGGCGGATGAGTAGCAAAGAGGGGCTCCCGGTGTACTCCTGGACTGAGGGAGAGCCAAGGTGAGGGAGAACTGAGGGAGGCAGGCAGGCAGGCAGGCCTGGAGCTGAAGGCAACAGCACTGACAGAGAATGGGGGTGGAGATGTAGAGTTCAGGTGGCCTTTCATTACAGGAAACTGAGGCAGGAAGATTGCCAGTTTCAGGTCAGGTTGAGATATTGGTCTTNTTTTTGTTTGTTTGGATTTTTGAGACAGGGTTTCTTTGTATAGCTCTAGCTATCCTGGAACTCTCTTTGTAGACCAGGCTGGCCTGCCTCTGCCTCCCAAGTGTTGGAACTAAAGGTGTGCACCACCACACCTGGCTGAGACACTGTTCTTAAAAANAGAAAGAAAGAAAAAGAAAAAAAGAAAAAGAAAAAGAAAAAGAAAAAGGACTTTGGCTAGAAATCTGCCACCTTATACTCAATGTCATAGTTCAGAGCACAGCGCTGGGCCCACTACATGACAGTAGACACTGTAGCTCACTGCCTCTTTCAGGAAGGGAAGTTGTTTTGTTTGGGTTTTTGGTTTTCTGCATAGTGCTAGGAATGAACCCAAGTAGTCCTGTGAGTGGTGCCCTCGGACCCCAGGAAAGTAGTTAAGTCTTGGCATTTTCAGATCCTGTAAGGGGAAACAACCCTGAGCCCCTGATGCTTTAGATCCAGTTCAGGCTCCTTGCCCGTCAGAGCAGAAAAGCACCCCAACTGCTCTTGTTGGTTTTAAGGATCTCACAGAGGCTCAGGAGGCAGCCTGGGTTCACTGAGCAGTCCAGGCTGCCCTTGGACTTACAGCAATCCTCCTGCCTCAGCCTTCTGAACTCTGGGATGAAGATGTGTGCCACCACATCTGGCTTCAAACCACTGTTTAAAAAACACAACTTAGGGGCAGGCAAGATGGCTCAGCAGGCAGGTGGGGTATCCTTGATAGAAAACAAACTGGAAAGAGTGACAAGCAAGCATGGCACTCTGGCCACCTCTCTTCCCGAGACACAGACAAAGCTGAAGTTTTAAACATGGAGGCTGGAGGAGTCTTGAGCTGATCTCACAGTGGAAATTGACAGAGTGCACATGCCGTGGCTAGCATTCTGGGTATATCCTCTGCAAGGACCCTGCTGCCACCAAGCTTCCTTAAATTAGTACATAGGCCTCTGCAGGGTCACCACACAGGATAGCTAAGGGGTGACTTGTGTTTGCTTGTGGTAGGTAACACACTGTTGTCTGGTGGCTAACTGCACCCAGCTGGCTGGTGTGACCCCAAAAATGCAAAACTACACCAGCACCCCACATCTGTGTCCCCCCTAGAGTTGCTGATATGCTGGGAGCCACACTGTCACTGCCTAAGGTTTCTACATCCACATAACTCAAGCTGCTTCCTTGTCACACACTGATAGAGCCTGTGCTATCAAATGAAGACCACCACTGGGGTTCTCCAAGTTCATGAACTGTATGCCAAAGAATCTTATTTATCTGTGCAATTTTGTGTTGTGTAGGGCTGGGGACATNACTATCATATCTTAAGTGTTAGCTATTGAGCCCGATCAGAAAGTTTCCATTTTAAGAAATCAGGGCTGTGCACTTTGACCCCCAGACCTTCGTCCAGGCTGTCCCCAGCCTTCTTTCTCCCTGCTACTGTACCAGGGGTTGGCAGTGGCTGGCTTACATACCTCTCAACACACACCCCTTTTCCACCCCAACTTACTTCTGACTCCTTCAGAAATATACTGAACAGGATTGTGGGATATGGGGTGTGTGTGTGTGGGGGGGGGTTGTCCTGACTGAGGAAAGCTACCTAGAGTCTGTAGCTGGGGTGTGACTTGCAGCAAATGTCTGGCCAGCTTGTGAGGCCCTGGTCTGCACTCTCAGCTCCTAAATGCCAGACAATACCCAGATGAAGCCAGGCCTCAGGTGCTATGGTGGGCTGGGCCTTACCTGGTAGGTGTGAAGGATCTCTAGGAAGGACCTGTAGATCTCAGGGTGGTCCAGAAAGCGGGTCTTGATCTTGTTCACATAGCTGATAGCATTGTTGAACTCCACAGAGTCTGACTCCAGGGGCACCTGGCCTCTGTCCTCCTTGTAGGACATCTGCTTGAAGTCCTCCCCACAGTCACCATGGCTGTGGGAGTTCTCCTGCAGAACATGGGGTGGTCAGAGGACTGCATGCTGATAAGCTTTGCTCCTGTAATACCCTGAGAACCCATGGAAGCAAAGTACTTCCTCCCTCTGGAGTCTCCCCAGGTCTCCAGGTCTCCTGTGCCTGGAATTGCCGTTTCAACAAGGCCCACCCCTATACTCCAAAGACTGAATCTCCCTATGCAGCCTGGCTTCAACTCTGCCTAACCTCCTGCCTCAGCCTCCCTAGAGCTGGGGTAGAGGTTTGCTTTCTACTCTTAAAGAGATCAGCATGCAGGGGAAAAGCCATAAATCCTGGGAACTGAACCTTTTTGGAGCTATTATATGGGACTATGGGTGATGTCCCCATCTTAGCAAGACTATTCTCGAGTGGGAACAATGGTGGCTGGCTTCAACAGACCATCACAGTGCCTGTACATCTAGCTGGCTCAGGGGATTCTCACAATAGGGCCTCTGGGTGCTAAGCCCAGGACAACTCAAGTGGTAGGCATCAGTCACCAGAGCCAAACACTGAAAAGCATCTTACTTGTGCCTCTTTTTCTCCAGCTATAAACACAAACATGTATTTCTCATTTCTATGGAATCCTGCTTTGCAAGGAGAACTAGCATCCTGTGTTTGGTTTTCTGGCAGTTCTAGGGGTAGAACCTGAGGCCTTAAGTCCAGGCTGGTACTCGACTGGAGCTGTAGCCAGAGTCCTGGAAGAACAGCAGCTGAGANTCCCAGAACCACCCTACACTTCTGCATTGGTCACTGTCACTACAATTCATCTCCAGGGTTTGGTTGGATGACACGGTCACCATCACCTTCCAGAACCATCTTGTAGTGCCTCTAAACACCTTTACTGTTTTTCCCAGCAGCTCTGCCCTCCTCTGAGCAGCAGGCACACATATGGCACCTGAATGGTTTCTTGGACAACAGATCATTTTCCTCAAGAGGCTGGAGGTGTGAGTAACAAGAGGGTCGGGCTCCTGAGGGAAGGCTTGTGCTGTGCCCTCAACACTTCTTAAGAGAATTCCAGCAGCCAGGTGGTGACGGTGCACCCCTTTAATCCCAGGACTCAGGAGGCAGAGGCAGGCAGATCTCTGTGAGTTTGAGGACAGCCTGGACTACAGAGTGAGTTCAAGGACAGCCAGGGCTATACAGAGAAACCCTGTCTAGAAAAAACAAAGAATGCCAGCCAAATTTAATTAGTGCCCACCCAAATAGCCCCATCTGGTCCATGTTTANTTAGTCAAGGCTCCATCTCCAAAGAGTAGCCCCTCAGTACCCAAGGGGGACAGGTTCCAAGACCCGCATCCACAGATTCCAAATGCAGCCCAGCACCACACAGATGCTCACAGCCACAAGCATTCGCCATCTCCAGGCATTTACAACACCAGGCACACTGTCAACAGTCCACACCTTGTGGACTAGGGAATGACGATCACACTCAACACAACCATTGGCTGGGATGTGGCTCAGATACAGAGCATGCCCCCTCCCGCCCCCCGCCCAAGCCTGGGCAAGGACTAGGTTCCATCCCCACCACCCTAAGCCAGTCTGTATGCTCAGCACACATGTATGTTCCCTGAAATGTCCAATCTGTGGTGAATCTGCAGGTGCAGAATTCAAGGATCAGAGGCCAACTGGTGGTGTTCTCAGGTACTAGGGGCTGAGCTTCAACAGACAAGCAGGAGACACAACTGGGTTGGTGACAACGGACAGACAGACAGTGCTAAAAGCCAAAGCCAAGGACACAGACACTGACTGCAAATGCGAGCCAAGGCTTTCAGGAACCCGCCTCCCACCTTCAAGGTCGAAGGGGTCTGGATTTGCCGTTGGCAAGACTGGGGCCTCCCCAGCCACTTAGGGACATGCTCCAGCACTGTATGGTCCCTCTGGTTCCCTGAATAAGCCAGTATGGCATGACAGAGAGCCAGCTCTCTGGCTGGGGACTCTGAAGAAGGCACTAGACGGTGGTGAGAACAGTTACTATGGCAACAGCCTTCAGCTCCTCAATAATCCAACAGAGAATTTACCTACAGCCGAGCAATTGCAATCCCACAAAGCAGATCTCCAAAACCAGAAAGACTCATACACCAACATTCAGTGAAGCACAATTCACAACAGCCAACAAAAGGTGGAAACAACTCAAACACCTACCAGATGAATGAACAAAACACGGTCCATCCAGTGGACCATTACTCAGTCAAGAAAAAAACAACACTGACACGTACTATGATGTGAGTGACAGAAGGCAGACACAAAAGGCCAGCATATATAATCATATTTACGTGAAATGCCCAGAACAGGTAATATACAGAAAGCAGATGAATGGTTAGCCGGGCCTGTTTCTGGGGTGATGGATTAGTTCTGGATTAGTGGTTATGGATTGTACAGCTGCAATATAATTTTCTACTGTAATCTTTGGAAAATAAAAAACCACCACTACAGAGCCTACACACTGCAGTGGACAGGCCCTGCTGGGGACTTCCTACAACCGCTCCATCCTCTCTCTCCTTCCCTGCACTTAGGACCCTCTTCGCTGGGGACTTCCTACAACCGCTCCATCCTCTCTCTCCTTCCCTGCACTTAGGATCCTCTTCCCCTTGGGGCAATCATTTATGACAGCTGATACTCACACTGAGCCCCACATCTGCCCAAGAACCATGTGGCTCTCCAGGATGTTCAGGAGCCTAAATGAACAAATCACCAGCCCCAGCTGCCAGGGCTTTGTGGCCTCTGCCTAGGAACCAATCTCCACCTCACTGTGGGAAGGGCCAGCCTGGGTCATACACACACCTCATCTCACTGACCCACTCCTGGGTCCTGTCCTCCAAGGCATGGGTCCTCCCCAACCTCTTGGGCCTTTGNACTCCACTGGTTGATCCTGATCCCACAGCAGGAGTCTTCCTAGACATTCCATGTCCTGCAAGCCTACCTCTTGGCTCCCCCCAAGCTTTGCCCTACTTCACAGACAACCCTCCTAATGGACAATTCCCCCAAGGCCCTTCCTCCTCCCTACTTGGACCCACCCCTCACAAAGTCCCTGCTATCAACTGGTCTCTCAATGAGAGTCCCACACCCCAAATTACACTGAGGGCCCAGCTCCAAGAAAGTGGTGGTTCAGAATTAACCAGACATACCAAGCCTCTCTAAATAGGGTAGCAAAGGGCCTCCTGTTGGTCTCCCTAAAGAGGACCTAGGGAGCCCAGTGTCCCATCCTCACCTGTCCACTGACATCTGGTTGCCTATTCCTCCCTTGACACAGCTCAGTGACAGAGAAAAAACTGGCAAGGGCACATGTAAAGGTTCTATCTCCTCTGAAGAGCTTGGTCAGGATGGCACAAAGACAGGAACACACATTTTTCACAGCTGTGAGGGCCAGTGGGGGCTGAGGCAACATCTCCCAAGATGCTTACTCAGGGAGAAACAACAGCAGATCACTGTCTTCCAAGCCTCCTGCTTGTGCCATGGCCTGGTTATCCATCCCCTCCCTTCACAGAGGCAGTTAAGAGTCTCACTCTAGCTCAGGCTAGCTTTGAACTCATGGCAAATCTCCTGGCTCCTGAGTGCTAGAAGGACACCCTGAATCTAAATACCCAACCCTGCTTGCCTCTCAAGCCCTGTGTTGTCAACTGGGGCCCTGGTATTCAGCCAGGCACTTTTAGCTGCTACAGGAAGGGCACTGGTGTCCCTGGCATCAGGAGGGCAGAGGCCCTGGGCNCTATACCACATGCCAAAATGCAAAACTCCTTACAAGAAAGAATGAGGCTCAGAAACCCCACCATAGGAACCCCAATAGGTGGGGACTCCCTCAGCACCTTTCTCAGCACAGGAGGGGACAGTGCTCATCTGTGGTTGTCAGGCCAAACTAATGAAATGGAAAAGAGAAAACAAAACAAAACCTGCATCTCAAACAGTGAAGCTAGGATGCAAAGGCAGTAGGTGCCTATCATTACAGCACTCTGGAAGTCAAGAGGGGCCAGCCTGGGCTACAGAGACCATGTTTCTAATAAGGACAACAGCAAAGACAGAAAACTGACTGAGAGAACTGAAATCAGCAGGTGCTGACATGTAGGAACCGGTGAGCTCTCCTGCTGTGATGGTATCTCAAAGGCTCCAGGAATCCTGAAGGAGATCTCCTGTTTACCATCAGAAAGCAGGAAACACCTGAGTCAGAATCAGGGCTGAGCACTAACAGGCCATCACCATCATGGAGACCAAGGGGCTCCAGAGCACCCTGAGGGAATGTGACTCAAGACTGGCAGAGGTGCCCTGTTCATGGGTCTAAGACTGTCTTTGCCATCCTTTCTGGAAGTCACTGTGGCCCCTTGGTCAACTAAGCCACCTAGGAGGGAAACAAAACTGCTGCTGGCTTCACTGTCTGTCTAGAGCCCTGTGCCATGCATAGGGGAACAGCCTATCGCCATGACCCACTGCTCCCTGCAGCTTTCTAGGGAGTGCAATGACGTTCGGACAGCATATATACTCTAGGGACTGCTCTTCGCTCTTGACAAAGCTCAGTGTTTTACAGCTCAGCCACATGAGTTTCAGGAGTTCCTCCTGCTANGGCTTTAGTGGCCGTGGATCCTGGATTCCAGTACAGCTGGGAAATGGGAACCCTTGAGAACTCAGTGGCATGTGCTTCCAAGTTCCCTCTGAAGACTGGCCAGGGCTTCTGGGCTTCAGGAGGCTGATGGTCAGAACCAGCAGAACTTACACAGGAGCCACTCAGAGACCTGCCAGGGCCACAGCACCTTACCAGAGTCCCTCTCCAACTTCACTGAAAGCCTGTTGTGGCTCACATCTGTCATCCTAGTTTTTGGAGGGCTAAGGCACAATGATGAATTTCAGACCTGTCTGTGCTACGATGTCAGTGGCGGAGTGGGGGAACTACAGACAGAGGCTGCAGAGCCCAAGCCTGGGCTGAGGAAGGAACCTATGGCAATTCCATGAAGTGACAGAAAACAAAATTATTCCCACACACACAGCTCAATCCCTTGGTTTTATTGGTGACCTGAAGGAAAGCCATCAGATCCCACTGTATACTTTGGCNTGGTAGACTTGTTGGAAAGCCCTGAAGCCAGACCTCAGCAACTAGTGCTGCAGTGCTTCTGAACAAATTCTCCTTGACCCCATCACCTCTCCCATATGCCCACCCCCAAGTGCTGGGGACTGAACCCAGGGCTTTGCCCATGCCAAGAGTTCGCCCCCATGAGAACCACACCCCCAGCCACTACACTCAATTTGAGACCTCCCAACTGTTCACCTGGGGATGCAGAGGCTGCCTCTGTGTTTCTACCTGGACTTGGACTAGAAGCAAATAAAGAACCTAGAACAGGCTGTCCATAGGCTTCCAGCAACATCACAACATGCCTGGCTGTGCTCCCTGTGGGGACAACTCTCAAGGCCCACATCACTCAAAGGAAGCCTACCTGGCTGGTCAAAGGCGACTGGATGTTCAACTTGCCATTCTTGGGAATGTCTATGCGATATCCAAGTGGGAGGAAAGCATTAAACCCCACAATAAGGTCAGGGTGCTCATGGAAGAGCTGGGACACGCGCCTGATCACTCCAGGGGTATCGATGCTGGAAAAAAAAGAATGCTAGTGAGCAAGAGTCCTGGGAGCAAACTTGAAAAACCCACTCTCAAATGCTCACGAGGTCACCACAGCCCAGGTTTAAGAGATGGCAAAGACTCCTAAAATGGGCCTCACCATGTTCTTGATTTTTTTGTGTGTGCCATCTATCTGTCCGTCCGTGTACACACCCCTCCCCCGTTTGAGACAGGGTTTCTCTGTGTAGCCCTAGCTGCCTTGGAACTTTCTAAGACCAGGCAGGCCAAGAACAAGAGATATGCCTGCCTCTGCCTGGGTTAAAGCCATGTACCACCATACTCCACTTTAAAAAAAAAAAGGGCACCACAATGTGAGACCACCTGTAACTCCCAAGCCATCCAAGTTCTTGGGCCCAGTTCTGAAAATGTCCCAAGACCTGGGTGCCAGGCTTCAAATCAACAGAAGGCCACAGTTCTTCAAGCCATGTGAGATATTCCCTAGTAGTTTACGAATCAGGGAAGGGTGAGGATACATTCTGGATTTTTGTTTGTTTTCAAGACAGGGTTTCTCTATGCAGCCCTGGCTGTCCTGGAATTCTTTATAGAACAGGCTGGCCTCGAACTCAAGAGATCTGTATCTGTCTGCCTCTGCCTCCTGAGTGCTGGGAGTAAAGGCATGCGCCACCACTGCCCAGCCATTTTGACTTTTTTTTTTTTTTAACTAAAGGAGAAGTGTTAACACCAGAGCCTTCAAAAGTTAGAAGACTGGGAAAGATGGAGAGACACAGGGAGGGTCGTCTTCTGGCCTCAGTATCTTGAATATCCAGAAAACCAGCCTAGGACTTCCACACTTCCTGAGAGCAGACAGTGAGTGGCAAAGCAGTACCAAGACATCAGTAACATTTTAAGTATTTACCAAAAACTTCCCCCAAAACTAACAATAAAAATTTGTACCTCCAACCTTTCATAAACAAAACTCTTTAAACATTTCAAAATTGTTAAGTGTAAGTTTACTTTTTGCATGTGGGCATGTATCAGCTCAAGTGCAGGTCAGATGACAACTTGTAGGAGTCCGTTCTCCCCTCCTACCATGTGGGTTCTGGGGCTGGANCGCAGGTGGTCAGGCTTGGAGGTAGGCAACTTTACCTCTGAGCCATCTCACTGACTCCCAAATCAACATTTTAAATACAGACTGCTCTCACAAAGGCCCAGATCTCCACCATTTCCCAATTTCAGCCCTCCTACCAGGAATCCCCACCAACTCCTCAGTTACCTCATCCTGTGCCTGTTTAGGGCGCTTCCTAGGCCCACCAAACCTATGCAAGGTCACTAGCTTAAGGACTAAGGTGTAGTTAGTATGGGGGGAGGGCGAAGAAAGGGGGTGCTCATCCAGCTCCCAGGTGCAGAAGGCCCTGCAGGTTACCTCTGGCTTTTGAACTCCTTCATGATCTCCAGGAAGCCATTGTAGGTGGCAGGGTCGCTTCCAAAGCGGATCTTCACCTGGTCGAGGTAGGTGAGAGCGTCCTCCACCTGCGAGGAATGAGAAGGCTGCAGGTGGGCTGGAAGGCCAGGGACAGAGAAGGGGTGGGGCGGGGCTGCACAGGGCCCCGAGGATAACTGAGGGGTTCCGGAGAGGGCCGACGAAGACGACCGAGGGCCAGCGGCCAGTCCCGAGGGGCCTCGGAGGCCCGAGGAGTTCCGGGTTGGACCAAGGACCGGCAGGGAAGACCGAAGGGTCTCGGGGACGCCGCGAAGTCCCCTGGAAAACCGAGGGGCGACGAGGATAACTAAGGGCTACGGAGGAGGGCCTGGGGGTTCCGGAGCGCACCGCGGGGTCCCGGGGATGACAGGGGCCGCGGGAATGACTGAGGGATGTCGAGTAGGACCGTGGCATCTCCGGGACGTTCGAGGAGCGGCGAGAAGGAATGAGGCGTTACGGGGAAACCGAGGGGCCGCCGGGATGACCGAAGGATCCCGGGGAAGGGGTGTGGGGTCCCCGGGCCCCGGCTGCGCAGAGAGGAGGCCGAGGCGGGGCCGCACGGCGGGGCGCCGGCCCGCGGGGCTTCGTGTCCCCAGGAGGAGGCTGGGGGCGTCACTCACGTGCACCGGCAGCTTCTCGTGGCCTCCGGAGCCCGAACGACCCCAGCGGGAGCTGCCGAATCCCCGGCCCGCGGAGCCTCCGCCGCCTGCGTGCGCCATGTTGGAAGTCAGAGCCGCGTCTGCCCCGCCTCCGCCCGAGCCCAGGTCGCGCTTGCGCGGGTCCCGCCCCTGGAGGGTGGAGACTCGTGACGTCATGATAGGGGCGTGTTCGCACGAGGAACTCGCAGGAGGGGAGGGCGGGGCTGCCCGAGGGGGATGGGGCGGCCGTTCTGAACGCGGCTGCCTTAGGGCTCTGTGGTCACCCGGAAACCCAAAGAATTTTTGCTTTATTTTGTTGGGGGTAGAGGGGAGGAGTAATTTTTTAGCTAAGTTGGAAAAACACTTCAAAACGCATTAATTTTATAAAATGCACATATCAGTGTTCAGGCTCGCCTGTCATCTCAGTACCAGGAAGGTTGAGGCTGGAGGATCATTGAGAGTTCCAACCCAGACTGGGATACATCGTTAAGACCATGTCTTAAAAGAAATTGACATTAACTCAAAAACAGAGACCGTGATAGAACGAAAACAAGTCCACATACTTGTTGACCCAAGACCTGAAGAGATATTTGTAAGGCTCTGGTTCTTTCTGGAAAAAGTGTCTTGACTCCTATTCTGTGGGGCTGATGTGGCAGTGGGTTGTGGGCAAGCAGTACCCATTCTAGAGCCACGTGGGCTGAGTTC
>LZPO01116606.1:915778-930673 GCA_001675575.1 Neotoma lepida | reverse complement strand
GACTTAAGGCGTGTGTCACCCTGCCTGGCCCCTTGCTTTTGGGTCCCTAGCAGGCAGCGTATGGTCGAGCCAGCTGCCCAGAAACAGAGGGGAAGAAGAGACCAGTGTCCTTCACTGTCCTCCAGCGACATGTCCCAGTGACCTAACTTCCTCCCATGAGGCCTGACCTCTTACAGGCTCCACTTCCTCCCGGGGGAGCATCCTGGAGAAAGATCTCTCCTTCCTTTTGGATTTTGGTTTTCTGAGACAAAAATCCCAATTGTCTGAGGCACAGGCTGGCCTCAGACAATAGCAGTCCTCTGGCGTCAGCTTTCTGAGTGGGGGTATTAGCAGAGTGTGCCAACATACCCAAATGGAGGCTTTGTATATAGGCCTTTGAGGGACACTCCAGATCCAAACGGTAACAATGTGTGCACAACCTCACAGTGCATTTGTGCCAGGGTCTGGTCAGGTTCATAAAGGAAGCCATGGATTCAAGGATTCAAATACCTCTAGTAGGCTGAGGCTTGCCTAGAATCCCCCAGTGAGGGACTAGGGGCGTGGCTCAGGGATGGAGCCTCTGCCTAGAATCCTCCAGTGAGGGGCTAGGGGCGTGGCTCAGGGATGGAGCCTTGCCTAGAATCCTCCAGTGAGGGGCTGGGGGCGTGGCTCAGGGGTGGAGCCTCTGCCTAGAATCCCCCAGTGAGGGGCTGGGGCGTGGCTCAGGGGTGGAGCCTCTGCCTAGGACGTAGAAGACAGAGGTTCTATCCACGGCACCCCTCAACCCCACACACATCCTAGAACTTAACACAAATTCATTATGTCAATAGCGCTATGAGCTAGAGAGGAAATGTCACCCTCCTGTTGGGGACAGTTTGTTCTGTTGTCAGAGAATGATTGTTGAAAATGACTCCTTCACTTTCAAACATGGCCTGAGTTTCATAATATGTGATTGGTCACATTCATATACAAGAGTGTAAGGTGGGGACAGAAACTCTCCATCCTTGGCTGCTGGTTGATATCTCATGTCAAAGTCTTCCTCAAAGCACAGAGGTTGTTAACATCCAGAAAAGCCAATTTCTTCTTTGTTGCCTTTATTCCCCCAGACATGGTCTTACACTGTAGTCAGCTTTTCTGAAACTCACTGTATAGTCCAGGATGGCCTCAAACTCATAATCCTCCTGCCTCAGCCTCTTGAGTGTTGGCAGGACAACTGTTATATGAAAACTATTTAGCTAGATGTGGTGGCCTTTAGTCCCAGCACTCCGGAGGCAGAGGCAGGGGGATCTCTGTCTGGTCTACAGAGTGGGTTCCAGGACAGCCAGGGCTACATAGAGTCTGTCTTAAAACAAAAACCAAACAAATAGAAAATTTATCTTAAAAAAAAAGTTGTGAACGTGGTGGTTAAGTCTTGCTGTGGACCTAACTGGCTGTGGGTTGCCTAGGAGACACTCCTCTGTGTGTCTGTGGGCCTGTTTCCAGGGGCCTGGCTTGAATAAAGAGACTGAGTAATAAAGCTGTTCTCACTCTACTCATCTGCTCAAATGTGAGCCACTGCCCAGACCAGGAGCTGAAATAGACCCTTTTCCTGGATGCAGTGGGGGCAGGAGACTCACGAGAAATAAACTTCATCTGCCTGGAGAAGCTGAGACTTGAAAGGTCCCTGGGTCCCTCAGGGTTAGAGAAGCCACAGACCACTGCTGGGGAGGAGACTGCCCAGGAAGCTGCAGGAGGTTTTCAGGCCAGCCTGGTACCTGCTGGAGTCATTAGCATCAGCGTTCTAAAGAGGTCTTGCTTCCACACTGGGTCCAGAGGGCCGGGGGTCTGGGAGAAAGATGCTGCAGGCCTTCCCTGCTCCAAATGGACACCCAGGGGAATGTCTTCCCAGGGTCAGCCTCAGGGGCATAGGCAGCAGCCACTGTGATCATCCTGAGCTGGTAGTAGCATCCACATGGTACTGGTTTTCTGGACATTTGGCCGGTTTTATGGGATCCAAGACTGAACCAGTTGTGGGGGCTTCCCCAAGGCTCCAGAAGGCCAGGCAATGTACAGGACAGGTCAGATTCCTAGAAGGAGGCCATGGAGGGGCCATTGTGGGAAGCTATGGAGGAGAAACTGTATTGCAATGGAGACTCCGGGAGTTCAATTTTTTCATGATGTGCCTGCCACAGTGTGGGTGTGGAAATCAGAGGAGTCGGTTCTCTCCTTCCACCACGTAAATCCCAGGGATCTAACAAGCTTACCAGGCTTCAAATGCCTTCATCCGCTGAGCCATCTCGCTGGCTCCAGATCCCAGGATTCTAAGATGCCAGGACCATGGGATGTTTGTCAAAGAAACCTAGGCAAGGAGAGGAATTGGCCCAAGAGAGAGGCTATGTGTGCGGCAGGTGGGCTGTTGGTGTCCACGTGGTCCTGTCAAGAGTCCCAGCTGCAGGACACAGCACTTCAGGTATTTTCCTGGCAGGATTCTGTCTTGCTTTGGTCTGATTTTCCTTGCGATGTCCCTATTCTTTCCTATTGGAATGAAATGTTTAACCTGTGCCCTTGGATAACAAAAGGTTGTTCTTACTATGTAGTCCTAGCTAGCCTAGAACTCACTATGTAGACCAGGCTGGACTCATATATATTGAAAGTATGTAACTTCCTTGGTATTATTTTACAGAGGTTGACAGTTAGGGAGTGCTGGAGCCTCAGTACAGGCTTCTGAACGGTACTCAGATTTNTAAACAATGTTAGAATTGTTTAGACTTTGAGGGGCTGGCGAGGGGGCTCAGTGTGTAGAGGTGCCTGCTACCAAGCCAGACTGCCTGAGTTTGATCCCTGACAGCCATATGGTGGGAAAAGAGAACCAAGTCTTACCAACTGTCCTCTGATCCACATGTGCATCATGGCAGTGTGCATTGCACCTCCCCCCATCAAATAAGATAGACCAAGTACACCTTGCATTATGAGATGGCTAAGAGGCCCTAAGGACTGGTGTTATAGAATATTATTTTAAGATGTGTTACTTTTGTTTATGTTGCATTTATTTAACTCTGTGAAGCTGTGTTACTGCGCCCATCTAAAACATCTGATGATGTAACAGAAAGCTGAATGGCCAATAGCAAGGCAGGAGAAAGGATAGCAGGACTGGCAGGCAGAGAGAATATATAGAAGGAGAAATATGGGAGGAGAGGAAATCTAGGATCCAGAGATGGAGGAGGACTCCAGGGGCAGCCACCCAGCTACACNGCAAGCCACGGAGTAAGATTTACAGAAGTAAGAAAACAGGAAAATCCCCAGAGGCAAAAGGTAGATGGGCTAAATTAAGAAAAGCTGGCTAGAAACAAGGCAAGCTAAGGTTGGGCATTTATAAATAAGAACAAGACTCCATGTGTGATTTATTTGGGAGCTAGGTGGTGGCCCCCGCAAAAGAGCAAAAACAAACCACAGACTGGGCAGGCTGGTGTGATGTAAAGTGCCACATGTGCTGAGTTGATAAGGTGTGGACTAGCCATGGGTCATCCTCACTGTCAATTTGACTGACAGTCTGTGAGGGCATTTCCAGAGAAGTTTAGCTGAAGAGGGAAGATTCATCCTGAACAGGGGTGGAGCCGTGTGGCCATCGACCAGAGTTCTAGATGAACTTCAAACAAGGAAGTTTCTGCACCGCTGTGAGCCACAGCCAAAAGCCCTTCCTTCCACTATGATGAACAGGAGCCCAAAGAAACCCACCCCCCTTAAATTGCTGTGTGGGGTGTTCACTCACAGCAACTAAATAACGCGGGACTAGCCAGCCGCCTGCAGCAGGGCTTAGGGAGCAAAGTCGTCTGTGTGTGTGTGGGTGTTTCTACCCAAAGCATCCTCAGGAGCCAGGGTTCAAGCTCCATCCACCCCCACCTCCAGGAGCTGGGGTCACGCTTCATTCACACACACCCTGGGAGTCAAGGGTCACTCTCCATCCACACGGGGTCATGCTCTGACGTTCAGGCAGCAGTAGAAAACTAACAGCTTCCACCTTGTGTACCCACCATCCACCAACCCAGAGCATACTGCTCAGTAACTGAATCTCCCTCAGACTGTTGCAATGAACATAGGAATTTTATTTTTTGTTTTGTTTGAGACAGGGTCTTGCTATGCAGACCAGGCTGGCCTCAAACTTGCAGAGATCCTCCTGCCTCTCCCTCCCAACAGCTGGGATTAACCGCCTGCATGGCCATGCTTCAGACACTGGAATTTTAGGCCAAAAGCTGTACATCAAAACTTTCTCTGTTATGACGACTGCATCCTTTCCACATTGGTTAAACCTGATCACGCACACCTTTAATCCCAGAGAGGAATGTGGATCTCTGTGAGTTCCAGACAGCCAGTGCTACACAGAGAAACTTGGTCTCGGGGGTGGGGGGGTGGGGCAAAAAGGTAGCTTTTTCCCCTCAAGGGCTTTCTGCTTAAGCTAAGGGTCCTTCAGTTAAATGGTGGGAGACTTCCTAAACTAGCAATTGCCAACACTGGAGTGGATGGAAAAAGAATATGTGGTACACTCCATGATGGAATATTATGCGGCCATAGAGAAGAACATGAAAGCATGAAAACATGCAGCAAAATAGGCAGAAGTGAAGGACATTATGTTCAGTAAAGTCAGATGTAGAATGACAATGCCACATTCCCTCGCTCATACACTGGACTTAAAAGGACATGGAACTGTGAGGACCAGCTTGGAACAAAGGTGAAGATGGATAAACTGTTTTGATGAGTGTGTGCTGCATTCATGCTGAAGTATCTCATGGGTTCCCATTAATATATACAGTTAATACAGATTAATAAAAATAAAATGTTAATTTAAAAAATCTAAAGTTACTGTTCAATGCACCTGAGCATATATTTTTAAGTTAAAGCTTAAAATATATCTTTAAATTTATTATTATTATTATTAGTGTGTGTGTGTGTGTGTGTGTGTGTGTGTGTGTGTGTGTGCATGATGGGGGGTGCGTGACCAGCATGGTGAATGTGTGGAGTCAGCCAGCAACTCTGTGAGGTCGGGTCTCTCCTTCCACCCTTTGGGTCCCAGAGACTGAACTCAGGCCATCAGGGTTGAGTATGAAGTGCCATTATCCATTGAGTCAGCTCATTGGCTCGTATGTTTTTAAAAGATTGATCTTATTTGTGATAGTGTGTGTGTGTGTGTGTTTGTATGAGTGCAGGTGTCTGCAAAGGCCTAAGGCATTGGATTCCCCTGGAGCTGGTTGTGAGCCACCTGGTGTGAGTGTCAAACTTGGGTCCTCTCCACGAAGCTGAACTGCTAAGCCATCTCTCCAGGCCATTATTATTATTATTTTTAAATGAAATTTGACACTAACATTTTCAGAACTGCCAAAGTGTGCATTTTGGAACCCTCATTTGGGAAATAACTGAATGAGTTATCTTCAAAGGCCTCATTTTGTAGCTGGAAGTGTGGCTCAGCAGCAGAGCTCCTACCTGGAATCCCCCAGGGAGGGGCTGGGGGTGTGGCTCTCGGTAAAGCACTTGCCTAGCAAGTCCTGGGTTCCACCNCCAACACCGAGAAGAGTAACGGGCTCTTAACTACTGATGCATTGCTGAGTCTGTCTAGAGTTCCAGGGAGTGAGGGAGGCTCTCCCTCTAAAGTCTGACTGTAGCAGGGCTCCAGGTACAAGCCAGGCTCAGTGGACGGCTGTGGGCACAGTGGAGAGAGCCACTTCAAGGCAGAGGGACTAGCAGCAAAGCAGGGAGATGCTAGTTTGTCCTGTTGTGTCAGGGAGCTGAGCATGGTCACGATTGTGGTCCAACAGGAAGTGGAGGTTGGGAGATCAAGAGTTCAATAGCACCATTGGCTACACATGGAGTTTGAGGCCAGTGTGGGCATCATAAGACTGTGTGTGTGTGTGTGTGTGTGTGTGTGTGTGTGTGTGTGTGTATTTGTGGAGGTCTGAGGTTGAGTCAGGAATCATCCTTGATTCCTCTTTCACCTTATTCACTGAGGCCGGGTCTCTTAATCAAACCCAGAACTCGAAGATGTGTCCACCTTATTCACTGAGGCAGGGTTTCTTAATCAAACCCAAAACTCAAAGGTGTGTCTAGTTTAGCTAGCCAGAATGTTCAGGATCCTCTGTGACCTAGTTAGCTTTAACTGTCAACTTCACACAGCCTAGAGTCACCTGACAAGCGAGTCTCAACTGAAGGATTGCCCAGATTAGACTGGTCTACGGCTTGTCCATGGGGGATTGTCTTGACTGTTAATTGATGTAGGAGGGAACCTGTTGTGGGTGGCACCATTCCCTGGGCAGGCGGTTCTGGGGCTGTAGGAGAAAGCTAGCTAATGATCCAGAGAAAGCCAGAAACAGCACCCTCCATGGTTCCTGCTTATGGTGGTTTGAATGAGAATGGCTCCGGTAGGGACATATATTCAAATGTCTGGCCATCAGGGAGTGGAACTGTTTGAAAGGGTTACAACGGTTAGTTGTGGTCTTGTTGGAGGAAGTATCATGGGGTAGGCTTTGAGGTTTCAAAAGTCCATGCTGGGCCCAGTCTCTCTCTCTCTCTCTCTCTCTCTCTCTCTCTCTCTCTCTCTCTCCCTCTCTCCCTCTCTCTCTCTCTCTCCCTCTCTGCCTGTCTGCAGATCATAATCTATCTCTCAGTTACTTCTCCAGCACTGTGCCTGACATGCGCCCCATGCTCCCCACCATGACGGTCATGGACTAATGAAATGTTTCTTTTTAAATGAGTTGCCTCTTGACAGCAACAGAACAGTGACTGGGACACTGCTGTACTTCCTTGGCTGAGAGAGTCCCTGGCCAGAGGTCATGCTGTGTGCCACAGCCAGCAGCCCTGCTTCAGTCCCGACTTGAGTCCTCTTCCCGGCCTCCCCAGCAGCCCTGCTTCAGTCCCGACTTGAGTTCTTTCCCGGCCTCCCCAGCAGCCCTGCTTCAGTTCCCAGCCTCCCTCCGTGGTGGCCTCTGGCCTGGAAGCGGACCCTTGCCTCCCGGAAGTTGCTTTTGGTCAGACTGTTTTTGTCATAGCTGTAGAATGAACCAAGAACANCTTGTCTCTACACTCTGGGGCTGAGCCTGCAGGGCGGTGACAATGCACATGGGCATGTTCATGGGTTTGGAGGTCCCAACTCCAGTTCTCACACTGGAACTGCAGATGCTTTAAGCCCTCTCCAGCCCCAGCCCCATGTGGATTTCTTTTTCTTTTTTCTTTTCTTCCTTTCCCTTTTTTTTTTTTTTAATTTTCCTTTTTCTATAGGATCTCTCTCTTGGTTGTCCTGAAACTCACTCTGTAGACTAGGCTGGCCTCAAACTCACAGGAATCCACCTGTCTCTGCTGGGATTGAAGGCTAAGCCACCAACCAGATAGAGTGGATTTTGTACATACCATTTTGACTAGCAGTCAGAGCAGGAGCTACAGACAGATTAACTGTGACCATGTGTGCCAATCACCACTTTCCAAAGGGCGAGAGTGTGCGTNGTGTGACAGTCCAGGACTCTGGCTTCACATCCAGATAGGAAAGACCTGTAATACAGGCTGCTTTGCCATGCGGCTTCTGAGCAGCAGCTCATGGTCACTACAATCCAAGACAGGACAGTGCCCACCACGTCCCCGAAGTCTGTCACTCTCTGCCACACAGTGTTACTCTCCAATAGGTCACTTGTGGTCCCCACAGTGATTGCATATCCTCCCGGAGCCAGTGATTGGCTCAAGGATGAGGGTTATGCCCACTGGGACCAACAGAGGCAGAGCCAAGGCTTTGATCCAAGGTCATGGGGTAGGTGGGAGATGCAGGCTGCTGCTACCTGAGAGGGACAGGTCTGAGAACCCAACAAAAAGAGGTGGGAAAAATGGAAGATGTCAGAGGGAGGCCTGGGGTCCACATGGCACCAGCAGAGCTAGTCAGTCTGCTTCAACTGGAGGAGTCAAGGCTAACCCATTGCATTCCCAGCCTCCGTACACCTTCACAGTATCAGGCAGACCTGTGAGCGCTTATTTGACTTCGATTCCTCTCCCTCTGCAGCCACTGATCCTGTGTCCTGGGAGGCCTCTGCTGCAGCCAGCTGCTCTTCCCTTTGCCTGGTCTTCACCAACCACACTGCCTTCTTGAAGTTCTTGAGAGGGTCTTGCTGCGAGGCTCTGGCTGATGGGCACTGGAAGCGCTCTCTGATGAGAAAGCCATGGCTTGTGGGGGCCATGAAGCCATTGGAGGTGGGAATGATTCGGTTGACCACAGCATGGACAAACTGGACAGCCAGCAGGGTGCCTGCAATGAGGAAAGAGCAGGTCATGAGAAAACCAGGACACAGAGGCGGGAAGGACATGGCAGTGGGTAGTGTGCTCGGTCTGCAAACACAAAGACATGAGTTTGATCCCTAGCACACATGGAAAAAGCTGAGTGTGGTGGTGCACGCTGGCAATCCCAGTGCTGTGGGGGCAGTCAGGGGGCTCCCTGCTCAGCTGGCTTGGCCTAATCATTCACCCCAAAGTCCATTCTGTCCAGTGCATGATCACTACCCAAGTATAGGGGTGCATATCCACTGGGTACTTTCCACCCTCATGGAGGCCTGGGGAAGAAGCCTGTGCTTTCCCCAAAAGGGTCTGCAGGCTATATGCAGAGGGTGTTGCGCATCGAGAGCATGGGCCTAGCAGGGACATCATGGGTCCTGCAGATACCTCCTAAGCTGAGGGTCCCAGCTAGAGGCTGAAGCAGGGTTGTAAGACTCCAAATTACTCTTTTCTCTTCAGGTCAGAGCCCAGCCCTGGGGAGGGGGGGAATGGCTCAGTAGGCATGCTTGTTAGCTTTTTTGTCAACTTGGCACCAGCTCTGGTCGTTTGGGAAGGAGGAATCTCAACTGAAAAAAGTGCCTGCAATTGACTGGTCTGTATGGCATTTTCTTGATTAATGACTGTTGAGGGAGAGCCCAGCTCACTATGGGTGGTGCCACCCCTGGGCAGGTGGTCCTGGCTGTATAAGAAAGCAGGCTGAGCAAGCCATGAGAGCAAGCCCGTAAGCAGCATCCCTCCATGGCCTCTGCTTCAGCTCCTGCCACCAGGTCCCTGCCCTCACTTCCCTGAGTGATGGACTACAGCCTTTAAGCCAAATGAACCCTTTCTTCCTCAAGTCGCTTTTGGTCTGGACATTTTATGTAGCAATAGAAAAGCAAACTAAGACCATAGGGGCAGGGCATGCCACACAAGCATTATGACCTGAGCTTGAACCCCTGGCACCTACACAAAAGTCAGGTGCGCCAGCATGGATCTGTAATTCTGGTGCAGTGGACACAGGGTGGGGCTCAATGGTCAGTCAGGCTAGATGAGTAGGTGAGCTTCTGTCTCAAAAATAACATGGAGGCCTAGGCCAACCTCAATCTCTACCCTTCACTTATATGTGTACACATGTCCAGGTATACCCCTATGAACACATACACACACATACACACACACACACATACACACACACACACACACACACACACACACACACACACTAAAATAAAATAGGCTTTTTGGTAGCTCAGTCCCATCCTAGAGCAGGACTCACCATCCAGCGCACTCCAGGCAATGATGGAGCGGTCCTTCATGCCCGTGAAAACATACTTGTCATCCTTCGAGAAGCAGGCACACCGCACCCCTCTGCAGTAAGAGCTCTGTGAGGACAGACCATGTGACATGCTTTGCATGAGAAATGTCCCCCTGCTCACATGGTATCTGTTCTTATTTACTTGTATTTAATTTGTTTGTTGGAGGTAGGGAGCTGCGTGTCACCCAGCTGTGTGCAGGTCAGAGGATAACTTACACCATGTGGTTAGTGGGGACAGAACTCAGGTCATCAAGCTTGGCTGATAGCACCTTTACTGGCTGAGCCATCTCCCATGCCTGGGATCACATGTTTTAACCCTTGGTCCACTGGTGTTTGGAAAGTTGTAGAACCTTTATCAGGTTTGTCTTCCCTGGAGGATGTAGGTCACTGTGGTTCCCGTTTGGGGGCTTTATAGCCCACCCCACAGCCTGTTCATTGTCAGCTTCCTATTCCACCAAGATGTGAGGTACGGGGTCCTAGCTGCACACTCCTGCCACCATAGAGACATCTGGCACTATGCCTTCCCTCCACCTTAGGCTGTGTCCCCTACAACTGGGAGCCCAAAGGACTCTTCCCCCCCTTCAGTTGCTTTTGGTTAGGGATTTCATAACAAAATAACTAATATACCACATGATACCATTTCCAACTGAGAGACAGCCAGACCAGCCCTCACCTGGCCACCTCCACAATCCTGGCTCCCCACTGTGGGCAGAGCAGAGCAAAGCCCAGAGAGATGGAGAAATGGACTTTCCAAGGAGCAAGGTCTGTCTTCACAGAGGTGACAGCTTCAGGCCTATTGCACTGAAGCACAGGTGCAAGGCACCTGTGGGTGTGTGTGCATGCATCTGGAGGCTGGGGGACAGCCTGGTTAGGAATGCCTTCCTCCTCATTTGAGTCAGCTGCTGGCAAGTATGAGGACCTGCGATTGATACCCCGTTCCCCTGTTTAAAAAAAAAAAGCAGGCATGGTGGCCCACACTTGCAATCCCAGCTTTGGGGAGTTGTAGATAGGAGCACCCTGCCCATCCCAGCCTAACGGGAGGGGCCCCGGCTCCAGTGAGAGACCCTGCCCCCCAAAACAAGGTGAGGAATGGCACCCCAGGTTGATCTCTATCCATCGCACACATTGAAAAGATGTACGCTCACGGCTAGAAACAGTGGGAACACACAAAAAAAGAAAGGGCACAGTATCGATGTCAGAGCCCAGGCTACCCACCTCGTAGCTCATCTCCAACATCCCCCTGCAAGCTTGCAGGTCCCAGAGACAGAGCAACGCATCCTCGGCTCCGCTCACTGCCAGCTGCTCCCTGTGGCTGACCTCCACGCAGCTCATCCTGCTTCTGTGGGCCTCCAGGGGGAACACTTTGGACCGTGTACAGTCGTACAGGAAGAGGCCGCCGTCAGTCATGCCGTAGAGCACGCGGTAGTCGGCCAGCACGGCCACGCTTGCTATGGTCTCCGGCAGCTGGGTGTAAAAAGTGTAGGTGGGGCCCTCGATGGCGGGACATGGGTCCCCGGGGCTGATGTCCAGCACCAGGACGATGTTGTCATAGGCGATGGCCAGCCGGTCCTCGCTCTTGCTCAGGGACATGCAGTTGACAGCCTTGCGGGCCTCGGGAGGAGGGATACATAGCACGTCTTGCCTGGAATTCAGGGGGAACACAAGCACGATCCCCGAAACCAGGCCTGTGAAGAGGAGCTTGGCCTGCTCGGCCACTTCCAGACACCGGACTTCATTGGACGTGTCCAGGGAATCCTGCTCCTCACCTGCACAGGGAGAAGAAAGTCAGGGATGGATCATCCGGTTTTCTTAGTTTTTAAAAAATTGCAATTATTTACATGTGTGTGGAGGTCAGAGGACAAGTAAGCCCTTCCCACCATGTGGGTCCCGAGGCTTGAACTCACGTTTTCAGGCTTGGCAGCAAGTGACCTTACCTGCTGGACGTTTAGTTGGCCTTAGCTTTCTTAGTTTCTGACCCCTGAAGTTCAGCTTGGATAGTGTAAAGTTTCCTGACTGAGCCTGAAGCTGGAAATGGACCCTGCACCTATGCACATGCTCAATAAGCCCTGAGGCAAATGGAAGCTGGGCCCTGGCGCATATTCAGTAGGCACTGGAGGAAACGAGGGGACCCCAAGCTCCCACAAGCTTGAGAGGCACTGGGAAGAAATGACAGCTGAAGCTGGGGGCGGGGCTGTGCTCAGCAGGAGGGCGGAACTTGGGTTTGCGCATGCTCCATAAGACTACACAGGCAACTTGGCCCCGCTGGGCCCTGGGGAACAGCACAGAGGCAGCATCATTCTCCAGCACCCTCCGTCACACCTTCGACTGAGACAGGGTGTCATGAAGCTATTTCTTCCATACTGAAACATTCCCTTCTGATGGAAGAGGGGAGTTGCCCAGGCTGTGAGCTGCCTGCAAAGGGAGCACAGAACTCCTGGCCTGTAGCTTTCACCAGTGGCTGGGTCCTGTGTGGGAACTGGGGTGACACAGCGGGCTTTAGTCCCCGAGCTCCTGTAACTCCAGCCGACTCCTTGGTTCTTCCAGCACATCTTTCTCTAATGTGATTGCCCTGTCTGGGGTGCACAGAAATAGATGCCCAGGGGAAATCTAGCAATATAGGACCTCCCTAATCACCCAGGTTGAGCTCCAGCTCGTCATCCTCCGGCCTCAGTCTCCCTGGTAGCAGGGATTACAGCCAGGTGTACGACAAGTCCAACTTGAATCTCATCTAATTAAATGAAAATCACATCACCTCCATTGTCCTATTTAGCCCTCTCAGGGGTGTCCCACAACCCTCAGGATGCAGTGCAAGCACTGTCCCCACTCTCCCTCACCCTAGTGATTATAGGTTGAATGGTCAAGCCCCCACACCATGCCAAATTCAATGCTGAACTCCATCCGGGGACTGGAGAGAGGTTTCAGGGTTAAGAGCACTGGCTCCTCTTGCAAGGGACCTGGGTTCAGTTCCCAGCACCCACATGGCAGCTCATGACAACCTGTATCTCTAGCTGCAGGGGATCTGATGCCCTCTTCTGACCTCACCGGGTACCAAGCACACATGGTGCATATACATACATGCAGGCAAAACTCAAACACAAAAAAATAAGAAAGAAATTCCATCTACAAGATGACAGTTTGGGGAGGAGCAGTCCTGGGACTTGATTAGATTTCTGGGATGGATCCCTCAGAAAAGGGGTTAGTGCCCTTATTTAAAGAAAAAGAGGGCTGGAGAGGTGGCTCAGAGGTAAGAGCACTGACTGTTCTTCCAGAGGTCCTGAGTTCAATTCCCAGCAACCACATGGTGGCTCACAACCATCTGTAGTGAGATCTGGCACCCTCTTCTGTATACATAATAAATAAATCTTAAAAAAAAAAAGAAAAAGAAAAGAAAAAGAAAAGACCAGGGCATTGTCTTGTTGGGCCAATCCTGCACAGACACAGCAAAAAGACATCTATGAACCAGAAGTGAGCAGCCTTCACCAGACCCCAGACCCTCCAGCATCTCTCTCCTTGTCATGCATGTCTGGGCGTCTCTGTGTCCATGTTCGTGTGTGCACATCTGAGGTTGACATGCAGTCTCTTCAAATGATTTTCAACATCTTTGCANACGTATGTGTGGTGTGTGCATGTTCCCATGAGTGTGGGTGCAGCTGCGTGCATGTCCACCTGAGCATGTGTGTTGGAGGAGTGCATGTGTATATGTGGTGTGTATGTGTCCATGTGAGTGTGGGTGNGTGTGTTGGCAGGTCGTCCTCAGTTGCTCTCCATCCATTTACTGAGGCAGGGTCTCTCCATCAAACCCAGAGCCAGTGAAGTCAGCCAGCTTGCTCTGGGACCCTGTGTCTGCCTTGCAGCTGCTGGGATTAGAACCCAGCACTGATATGGAAGTGGAGATCCAAACCTCAGTGTGAATGCTTGCANAGCAAGCACTACCTACTGAGTCATCCTCCTAGTCCCTTTGTTTGTTGAGCCAGAGTTTGTGGTTTTATCTTGAACTTCTGCTCTTTTTGCCTTTACCAACCACGACCACCACNTCTGGTTTATGTAGTGTTGGNGACAGAGCCCAGGGCTTCCCATATGCCAGAAAAACACCGCACAACTAAGCTACAAGCACTCTACCAACCGAGCTACAAGCATTCTACCAACTGAGCCAAATCCTGGCCTCATCTTGGACTTCCGCCTTCAGAACGGCGAAGTCCAGAACTCACCACGTAGATGCTAGTCATCTCTCACCAACCTTCTGCCAAATCCCAAATCGTGACTTTGTTTTTGTCCCCGACCTTGGGGAAGTAGATGTAGCTGCCGTGATGGGACACCGCAGCCAGGCCTGTTCGGTCCAGAAAGGGAGCAGGAGACCTTGGCTTCAGAGTGGACCTGAGATCCCAGACTTTTAAAGACGAAGACTTCCAGGATGCAGACACCACCAGAGTCCCAGCCCGGACCAGCAGGCTTGCAGGGGCGCCTATGCCCTCGAGGATGTCCAGCAGGGTCCCCTGTTCTGACAGGCTCCACACCTGAGGGTGGAGAAAAGGATGGTCTGCCCTGGGGGCGTGCTTCAGCTGTTCACCTGCCCCTGCTGAACGTGGAGGCTCAGGGTCCTCACCAACTCTGGCTGCTGAAGACTTCCTGGGGCTTCAGCATTCTCACAGTATGTCCCAGGAAACCCCAGGGGACACCCTGCAGGGCCTCTTGGGTCTGCAGCATCGAACTATCTTCAGAGCAATCCTAAAGTACTGGCCTGTCCTCATGGGTAAGTGGCAGAATTCTGCAAGAGTTGAATGAGTGAGATCGCAGTGTGCATGCATGTGCATGTGTGCAAGTATGCACACATGTGTGTGTGTTTTAGGAAACTACCACATGAGCTGGGGAGGTGGTTCAACTGTTATGAGCACCCAATGCTCTTTCAGAGGACCCTGGTTCAATTCCCAGCACCTACATGGCAGTTCATAGCCATCTGTAACCACAGCCCCAGGGGATCCACACTCTGTTCTCCAAGGGCGCCAGGCTCACACATGGTACAAGATGCTCATACACATAAAATAATAATAAGTGATGAAACTTTTCTGATTAAAAACTACATCATCATGTGAACACATCATGGTGAATCACGGATATATGTTCTCAGATTACCTCTTCTTTTTCTATTTGAGATAGGGTCTCACAGTGCTCAGACCAGCCATGAAGTTGAAACAGGCTGGGGCCACACCAGCTTCATCTCCTCACTCGGATGTGATTTCCCAGGGATTCAAGGGTGGGAGGCTCAGTCTTGGGGGTGATGGGTGTGGCATAAGAGGTGACGGGACTTAAGAGGCGGAGCTTGGGGGTGATGGGTGTGGCATAAGAGGTGA